>QEPC01001738.1:3838091-3896759 GCA_003113815.1 Sphenodon punctatus
GCGAGGGAGGTGTCGGCCCCCCTGATTGGGGGGAGGGGCGCCCGCCTATAGCTCAGCAGGTCTGGAGTCTGGGCATGGTGCTGGACGCAGATATCCACCTGGAGCGGCAGGTGGAGGCAGTCGCAAAGGCTGCCTTTCGCCAGTTGCATCCGGTACGGAGGCTGCGTCCATTCGTCTCCGGCCCAGACCTGGCCTCCCTCATTCATGCCTTTGTCACCTCGAGACTGGACTACTGTAACACGCTCTACGTGGGGCTTCTCTTGTGCCTGGTTCAGAGGCTGCAGCTAGTGCAGAATGCGGCGGCCCGCCTCCTTTCGGGGATGGGTTGTCGGGAGCACATTACACCTGTGCTCCGGGCTCTGCACCGGTTGCCGATAGCGTGCCGAGCCAGGTTCAAGGTGTTGGTATTAATTTACAAGGTTCTTCACGGTCTCGGCCCCTCATATCTCAGGGACTGCCTCGCCCCCCATGCCCCAGAGCGGCTCCTTCGGTCTGCCGGGGGTGCCTTCTTGGAGGTCCCCGTGTAAAGCGGGGGGCCACAATGGAGAGGGCATTCTCGGTGGCCGGGCCGCACCTTTGGAACTCCCTTCCCAGAGGAGGCTCGCCTGGCCCCAAGCCTTTTAATGTTCCGGCGAAGATGCAAAACCTGGCTGTTTGCCGAGGCCTTTGGGGAGGGGGGTTAAATGGGTTTTATCTCCCCAACCCTATTTATTTGGTTAAAGAGTTCCCGGGCCCGGTTTTAAAAATTGTTGTATTTTTATTGAATTTTAAATGGTTTTATATGTGTTTTAATGTATGTTTTGTGTTTGGAAGCCGCCCCGAGCTGTTCGCAGGAGGGGCGGGGTAAAAATGAAATAAATAAATAAAAATAAATATATAAATGCTTGCTAATAATAATAATAATAATAATAATAATGATAGTAGTTCAGCAATTTTAAATTTTAGTTCTTTCAGTACCCTTGAATAAATACCATCTAGCCTGGGTGACTTGATACTGTTTAAGTTGTCAATATGCAATAAGATGTTCTGGCATGATGGTAATTTCAGATAATTCGTCAGATTCATCACCAACAAAAATAGTTATGGTATAGGTATCTCCCCAACGTCCTCTGTAGTAAAAACTGATGCAAAGAACAATTTCGTTTCTCAGCAATGGCCTTGTCATCTTTGAGCGCCCACTTTATTCCCTGATCATCTAGTGGACCAAATGCCTTTCTAGTAGGTTTCCCGGTTCTGATGTACTGGGGGGAAAAATTGGTACAGGATTTTGCATCCTTAGCAAGTTGTCCCTCAAATTCCCTCTTGGCCTACCCTATAATGCTTTTTCGCTTTCTCTGCCAATCTTTACACTTATTCATAGTTACCTCATTTGGAAGAGTTTTTCAATTTTTGAAACACAAGTTTTTGGCTCTCATAGTCTCCTTAATGCTACCATTCTGTCATGCAGACATTTATTTGGTTCTCTTCCTGACTTTTTTGTTTTGTGGTACACATTTAATCTGGGCATCTAAGATAGTAGTTTTCAACAGTCTCCATGACATTTGGAGACCTTGACCCAGATGACTTCCTACTACTACTAATTATTTCTATAGCGCTACTAGACATACGCAGCGCTTTACAGTCACAGATTTACGGGTGAGGTGCCAGAAGACTAGAAACGGGCAAACATCTCTGGGTATTTTCAGACGTTAGGAGATCACGTTCAACTACAGTGAGCCACGGTCAATCCCGTGGCGGGGCCAAAGTGCCCTGAACGTCTGTTCGGCGGCCGCCAGATGTTCACGACAGTCCATACCCACATGGGGTCATATTCAACCACACTTCCGGACCTGCGGGCCGGACCATCTCCGAAAGCGTGGTCAAAGAGATTCCCAGCGGGAAACAATAAAAAGTAACGTCTGGACGGCAATCACCGGCTGGAATCAAAATGATTCCTAGTCAGGGACAAAGCACGCAGCATCACTGCCAGGCAACCAGCAACAACACAGGCCGCAGAGGGAGATTTAAAGGGCACACGGCAGGAGTCGGGACAAGGTGCCACGGCACCTTCCGCGTGCTCTGGCCACGGCCTAGCCCGGGATCGGCGTAACATCTGTTGTGCTGCCCCGGGCCGTGGTCTGCCGGTCCGATTCCCTGTTGTGGTCCTGCTCCCGTCACGGCTGTTCGGGGCTTTCATTGACTGTGGGGGGTGGTTGAACAGTTCACCACCGCTGGGAATCCACTGTGGTGACTCTGGACCGCGTAACGTCTGAAATCGCCCTCTATCTTCAAAATGGGGGAAAAGGAGGATCCGGGAAACTAAAGACCAGTCAGTCTGACAACAATACCTGGAAAGATACTAAAACAGGTTATAAGACAACCAACCTGTTTTCTACATGCTTACAATGCAGTGATTACTAGCAGCCAGCATAGATTTGTCTAGAATAAGTGAACAAGGAGGGGCCATGATGATGAGAGCGTTCTCAGCTGTAGAACTCCCTCCCAGAGGAAGCACGCCTGGCTCCCAGCTTGTTGGCCTTTCGTCGGGCCTGTAAGACCTGGCTTTTTGTCCAGGCCTTTGGGAGAGGGGAGGGAGTGAGGATGGGTTTTTGCCAGTGGGTTTCCCTCCTTTATTGTTTTAATGATGAATTGATTGTTTTAGTAACCCTTTTTGTATTGTTTTTAATGTAGGATTTTAAGATGTTGTGAGCCACTCCGAGCTGCCTTAGGGCTGGAGGGGGTATAAGTTTTAAAAATAAATAAATAAATAAATGCCAAACTAATCTCATCCTCTTTTTTGATCAAGTTATTACTTTAGCGGATCATGTGCACGCCATGGACGTAATGTATCTTGATTTCAGCAAAGCATCTGATAAAGAGCCCCACGATATCCTTGTTGACAAGCTGGTAAAATGTGGGTTAGACGATAATGCCATTAGGTGGATTTAAAGAACTGTACTCAAAGAGTGCTCATCAGTCTGGAGGAAGGTGTCGAGTGGGGTGCCCCAGGGTTCTGTCCTGGGCCCGGTACTGTTCAACATCTTTATTAATGACTTGAATGAGGGAATAGAGGAAATGCTTTTTAAATTTGCAGATGACACAAAGCTGGAAGGGATAGCTAACACCTTAGAAGACAGAAATAAAATCCAAAATGATCTTGATAAGTTGGAAAATTGGGCTGAAACTAACAAAATGAAGTTCAACAGAGAAATGTAAAGTTCTGCATTTGGGTAAGAAAAATCAAAATGTACAAATACAGAATGGAGGATACCTGGCTTGGCAGCAATACATGTGAAAAGGAGCTGGGGATTGAAGTTGATCACAAACTGAACATGAGTCAGCAATGTGATGCAGCTGCAAAAAAGGCTAATGCAGTTTTAGGGTGCATTAACAGAAGCATCGTTTCCAAGGCACGATAAAGACATCTGGAGTATTATTATTATTATTATTATTATTATTAACAAACATTTATATAGCGCCAGCAGCGTACCTGGCACTTTACAAAGTAATAAAATAGACACAGTCCCTGCCCCTAGGGCTTACAATCTGAGAGACAGGAGCTGGGGGAGAGACTTAGGAAGGGGAACAGAGGGAGAGACAAGGGGTCTAACTGTGTATGGTTCTGGCACCGCGTTTTAAGAAGGATATTGATCAATTGGAAAGGGTTCAGAAGAGGGCAACAAAGATGGTCAGGGGTCTGGAAACTAAGTCCTATGAGGAAACGTTGAAGAAGCTGGGTATGTTTAGTCTTGAGAAAAGAAGACTAAGGAGAGACATGATAGCAGTCTTCCACTACCTGAAGGGATGTCACAGAGAGGATGGCAAAGACTTGTTCTCTCTTGCCCCTGAAGGCAAGACTAGAAATAATGGGCTCAAATTACAAGAAAGCAGATTTTGGTTAAACATTAGGAAGAACTTCCTAATGGTAAGAGCTGTTCCCTAGGTAACTTGTTCCACCGTTGAAGAGGTGGGCTCTCCTTTGCTGGAGGCTTTCAAACAGAGGCTGGATTTCAGGAATGCTGTAGCCATGGATTTCCTACACAGAGCATGAGAGGTTGGACTAGATGACCTCTGATGCACCTTCCAACTCTATGATTCTATGATATTGTGAGCACTATTAGCAAGCGGCTCTGCCACTGTTAATCCTTCCACTAGACTCTCTGCTCCAGTTAAGACAATATCTAAAACAGCTTATCTTATGGATTCCAAGACAAGCTGCTCCAGGAAGCCATCATTTATGCTGTCGAGGAACTTGGTTTCTGCAACACATCCTGAGGAGACATGAGAAACTATAGTTGCTAAGGAAAATATGTCCCCTTCTACTCTAGGAATGAAGGTTTATAATAAAGCACCGTAGCAGATAACTTTTCCTACTCCACCTCATCAGAAACTTAAGGCAAAAGCTGTGAAGAAAAAAAATCCACGAAGAAGTTGGGCTTCTTTTTCTTCACATAGAAGCGTATGAGATTAAACAACAGTAACACCTCTAAAGGTAGGGCTGAAATACACTGATCAGAAGTCAGATTGCTCTAATGGGCATCAAATCTGGAAAACTTATCAGGCCAATAATGCTAAGTGAGAGTATAACTAAGGCACCAAAACTTTAGATCCTACTGATCTCAGTGACAGAGGTCCTTAGTTTTAAAGATGCTTTTTTGGAGTATGAGCATGCAGCATATATGCATGCAACGGAGCGTGTTCGAAGATGCGCAGATGACATATTTGAGGTGTCATAGAAAATATGACTTATCAATCATTCAGATAGGGCTTTCAGCATTTAAAGTGGTCTGCAATCCTTATCTTGTTTGCCCTCACAACAGCTTGAGGCAGGTCATTAGCCCCATTTTTATAGGAACAGAGATTTGCAATCTAATGATTTGCTAAAGGCCACCCTTTGGGTGTTAAACGTGATGGGGGCTGTCTGTGGTTCACTTGGACCTGCTTTGGCCCACAGGCCAATGTCACGTTTGTTAGGTGCACTCCAGATGTTTGCCCCCGAGTTTCCCTGGGCGTGTTGGCAGCTAGCCCAGGCTGTAACCCCAGACCTAACTCCTGCTAACCATTCCCACCCAGGATTATTCCCCACTTGCTATCTGTAAACGCCCAACTTACTGCAATCAAGCCAAGAACGTGTACCTGAGCTCTCGCATCTTCATGATTGTCACATCCCTTGTCTCTCCCTCTGTTCCCCCTTCCCTGTCTCCCCTCCCCCTGTCTTTAGATTGTAAGCTCCTCTTGGACAGGGACGTTGTCTATCTTATTCTTTGTAAAGCACCAGGTACATTGCTAACGCTATATAAATGCTCATAATAAAATTTCCAGAGGTTCTTAATTCCAGTAAATCTGAACAGCGAAGTTGACACACCCAACTTGTCTAATTATCTTGGTAGTACTTGAACTCTGATTTGCTAGCTTATCCGGAGGATGAAATCACTTCCTAAGTCAATTCCCACCTAGCAACTCATTGCTTCTGCAAGATCCATAAGGAGTTTAAAGATAATTGGGGTGGGGGTTAGAATCATATTTATTTTCACAAAAGGAAATTCAGGCCATAAATAAGCTGGTCCCTGACTTATGTGTACACACACACACAGGTACACACACTCTACATATTATACATCCAATGTTTGGATTCAGTCCCATCTTCATTGGTTATCATGGCAATGGAAGGGGGAAGAAACTGAAGCTCCCAAGCTCCCTCCTCCAAGGCACAGCACCCTGCCCCTTAGTACAGCGGCTTGTAAGTTTAGGGTGAAAACAAGTGAGACAATAGCCCACGTTAGCACTCACCAAGTGGGTGTTCACCAGATGTTAGCCTGCACCCCCCATCCAGTCCCCGCTCACTTCCCACCCACGGCACTGTCCAAAGATATCGTGGGCCCACCATGCGGGCTAGTGAGTGCTAACATGTGCCCATGCATCTTCCTCCTGTTTCTGGGGTTCGCCCACAGCCTCGCCTGCTCCCAGGTCTGCCAGCAGCATAGAGTCGTGACTAGCACAGCCTGAAATTAAACAGCCACAGCGCTCTTCTCTCCTGTCTGCTGCCCTGGCAGTTTCTTCCTTGCTACCTGGCTGCCGCCTGTCAGGTTCAGCCCAGGCTCAAGCTGGATGACAGCAGCAACCCGGGCCGGAGAGCACAGCTAGGAGCTGGCTGGGAGCAATGCAGCCAGAGCCGGAACAAGCCAAGCAGCAAGGAATGTAAACCAAGCCTGGGATTAAAAGGACAGGTACTGGTGAGGCAGCAGTAGCAGCCAGGTTGTTAATTTCACTCCCAGTCAGCTCCTCGCTGCTATCTCCAGCCCGGGTTACTGCCACCACCCAGCCTCTTCTCGCAGCTGGGTTGTTAATTTCAGCCTGCTTTGGAAGGAAAGGGGGCAGGGGGGAGTGCGTCACAGCCAGGGATGAAGCCTTCTCTGGCAGTGACGCCCTCATTCCATCAGATCCAGGGGCTGGGGGGAGGTAAAGTGCTGAGTGGCGCCACCTATGGTGGCCCGCTTATTAGCGCTACACGCCAACACGGACCGAGCACAGACTCCAGCAGGCTGACTGTCTCATTTGAAAACACCCGTAGGTGCAAGCAGGGTGGGCTGCAGGTGACTGCAGGTCACATGGGCTTCTTTATGGCTAGTGGGGGCTGGCAGCTGCTGGGTGTGCATGCAGGACTAGGTCATCGTGCATGTGACAGCAATTTTAAATTAAACTGACCCACTGATGCCCAGAGAGCTAGTACACTGGTGACATCAAAAGGTGCCAGTGTGCGATATTAAACCTAGTTTTAAAACCTCGAACTTTGCATAGATTGTAATCTCTCGGGCAGGGACCGTGTCTATTTTATTCTCTGTAAAGCACCAGGTACATCGCTGGTGCTATATAAATGCTAATAAATAATAATAATAATAATAATAATGTTGCTTTATGGATTTTGTACCCGAGAGAACTCAAATTTACATTTCAGTAAAGAAAGATTTAATTAAATATTCAATTGCCTGATTCTACAATAAAAACAAACCACTTTTATATACACAATACTTTCAATAAAGAAAGAAAAAAGAGAAGAAAAAGAAAGGAAGATCCAGCCCCATGCTGCTGACTTAACACATGCAACCTTTCAGGCTGCCTTTATACATCATCAAAAGCAAAAAGCCCCTATTCACCACCTTCTCTGTTTTTAAAAAAAAAGAAAAAAAAAATACCTCTGAAGCTTACCTTGCTTGAAAGCTGGAAATGATGGAAAACTTTAAAAGTGGCTTAGATATTGTGTTTTGATTGTGTTTTAATTGTTGGAAGCCACCCCGGGCTGCTTTAGCAGGAGGGGCGGGGTATAAATCTATTAAATAAATAAATAGCAATCTCTTCAGCTCAGAACTAGTCTTATTTCGGTTTTGTACACTGCCAAGCACACCTTCAAACAGATTATAAATACTATGGCCACTGGGAATAGTAGTACCGAACGGAAAGCATGAAGGAACCTCTACACTACTAAGAAGAAGTCATAGATCAGAAATTTTCAACTCTTGTTCCAAGGTTTGCTGTTCTGTCAAGGTGGTCTATCAACGGTTTCCTTTCCTCCTATACATCAAAGCAAGCACACAGCCTTTCAGAAATCATCCCTGCAAATTATATTCTTAACTGCTAGAACATTGTCTTTTCCAGAGCAACCACAAGGAACACTTGATAAATACACTCCTGGAGAAGAATTGCACAAGTTTTGAATGAGCTCCCCGTGACATCACTGAATATGAATGTGCGTCACCTTACTCCAAACTTGGCTTAAGAGCAAAACAAAAAATCGCACCCATTTTTTATGTGAAGGCTGGCTCTCTCAAACCTTCACGGTCTGGAAGAGCAAACTGCTCTGAACAGGTTTCTCAACAAATGTCTGTGGCATGTGACAGTTCTCCTCGCTGGGGACTGGGAAAAGACAAATAGAAAATCATGCCTGCAGGCATCTTCCAGACCTGTCCACAATGTCAGGAAGACATAATCGCTATGGCAAAGAAATCATCATCTTCTTGAGAAACGACATTTTTGGCAACAGACTTTCATCAAGGGACTGTGAAATTGTCCCACACTTATTTGCAACACATGTAGGTGCCAAAGCAGGGAATGAGATTTCTCTAGTGTGCCTTTTGTATCTGGGCACACTAGAGCCCAGATCAGGGTGCATTCCTTTTTCTTCATACCTCACCCAAACTATGGCTTAAATACACTGTTAAACTTAAAGTATTATTTCTTTCCTTTGAAAGGTCTCTTTAGATACAACTGAAGACTAAGAACATTAGGGAATGGACAAACATGTAGCATCAGACATTTCTGACCTACAAGAATTTCTCGTTTATTCTCCCCTTCGGCTGCTGTAAGGGTGACAGACAGCAGCACTGGCAAGAGTGATCTTATTTCCTCAACCAAAGTACCTAGCATGGGTCAGGAGTAAACAAAATTATATCTCCACCACACGGCCTGAGTATCCAGTAGCTACTGTTACACTGGCCACTGCAATAGAGACTATCCCCAATGACAATCAGTTAACCGACATCCTACATCAAGTTTATCATCATCTAGAGTCACATTGCACACCATGCTCACAGCTCTACAGGCACTGCAAATCCTCTAGGATTCAATGGGATCCAAGACTAATTCCCTTACAGCAAAAATCTTTCCGTTTTGACGCACACAAAAATTGTACAAAGAATATGAAACACATCAATGGAGAACTTCAAGCATTAACCACAGCTGGTAATTGCAGTGATAGAGAATACTTTTTATATGTCAAAATATAACCAATAAAAATCAATGCCTTTACAGAGCTTTTACTTTACCCCAAACTTCTAACCCACTCCCTCCTGCCGCATGGCAACTCGGGGTTGTATACAATTTACAATAAAATCATAACATTAAAATTGCAAAAATGCATTATCAACCATTTAAAATATAATGAACAGACGGGCCTGACTAAAACCCCAACCTCCCCCCCCAAAAAGAAAAGAAAACACCCCCTACCTGTCACCCTTGCCAAATGCCTGGCGAAACAGCCAGGTCGTACATTGTCTACGGAAGGAGAGGAGATCCAGAGAGAGGCAGATCTCCCCCAGGAGAGAGTTCCACAGCTGAGGTGCAGCCACCGAGAATGCCCCCCCCCCAAAAAAAAGTCACCTCACAGCAAACCTCTAAAACCCCCGGTCAACCGCTGAGCTGAATTAGAGTATCATGATGAAAGTTGGGGTTTGGTTTTTTTTGTTTTTTTATTTTCAGTGTTCCCCTTCCTCACTGGTCTTTAAGGTATCAATACTATCTTTTACTCTTTGGTATTTTTGCTTCTTGCTATTCATTATTATTATTATTATTATTCCTCAAATCAAATCAAACCTTTATTGTGCTGGCCATTAGGCCATGACAAAAATTATTATTACTAATATAGTGCCAGCAGTGTACCTGACACTGTACAATCAGTAGTCAAAGGTCTTACAGTCTAAGAGTTCAGTTCATTTATTCAAGCGTGACCAAAGGCCATTGCAATCAAAATCAAAATAGTACATACATATATCAAAGAAAGAAAAGGAAGAAGGAAAGAGGGCAAACCTGTCAATCTAAGAGAGACAAGGGGTGGGGGGTGGAGACAAGGGAAAGGGAAACATCAGGAGACAAGGATACATTTATGTGGTTGCAGGTGCACGTGCTTAACTTAGCCTGCATTCCCAACTGCAGCAGCGGTGGCTGCAGAGGGAGGGGCGAGGGAAGACGCGGAGGAGCCGGCTGACAGGAAAAGAGCCGGTGCAAACGGGGATCTGCCGCAGCTTCGCTCGCATGTATCAGGGTGCAAAATCCTGCCCTGACATGCGCGAGAGAAGTCACAGCAGATCCCCATTCACACCAGCTCTTTTCCTGTCAGCCGGCTCCTCCACGCTGCCGCGTCTTCCCTCTGCTGCCATCACCGCTGCAGATGGGAACTCAGCATACTTCACACATTACACAATGGACTATAATAATAAAATACTGGGTATTATAATCCTGCAATTTCTGTAATGGGTGAATGCACTATTCCCCTTTTATGCTGCAAGATCGCCAGTCGTTGTAAAAGCCACATTTGGCGCGTCTCACAATGACCGGAGATCTTGCAGCATAAAAAGGGAATAATGCATTCACACATTACAAAAATTGCAAAAATACCCAGTATTATCTCCAGTTATTATAATAGCCCACTGTGTAATGTGCGAAAGCAGCCTAAGTTTTGTAAATGGTGATAAAAAATAAACCAATAATGAGGTGGTTGATATTTATCTAAATGGAATGAATGGGGATATATCCAGTTTCATACTTCCTGGAACAACAGTAGCTTGGATATTTATGCCTTTTTTCACTCACAAAAGAGGGGGGGGGGGGGAAGAAAGACACTAAATGACTCTTAAATGCTGATGGATCCATCCTACCTACATGGTGCAGTCAAAAAGCAGCATTATCCAGGTCAATAAAAGCCATGGATGACGCAGAGCTGATATAGCAACAGGGTTTGCAACAAACAAACAAAAAAAACATTTTTGCCTAAGCTGGCTGAAAATGATTCAAACTAGAGGCGACTTTTGTAGTTTAAGAAAGTTTCACCAACTGATTTCTTTTTTAATTTTTTTTTGTAGTTTAGGAGTTTCAATTAGTTCATACTTGTGGTTAAAACCACAGTGGTAGAAACTGTCCTACCCTTCATAGCAATTACGCACTAGCTTCCCCAAGCTCCTGACACAGGTGATGTGATATGGGAGGAGCGCTTGGCAGGGGCACAACCAGGATAGCCTCCACCCATGACAGAAAAGAGAAGGAAGAGTCTCCTGTTCACAGCATGCTCTCCCTGTCCCTTCACCTACATAGTCTCCTACTCCCCTTTCCCAGCAAACAGAACCTACAAGGGGGGAGGGGAGATATAGGGAGCATGCGTTCCTGGATCTTAAGAGGGTATGCGCCCCAGCTGTAGCCCTGGTGCTCACTTGGGTGTAAGTGATGGCAGCTCCAAGGCTGCTCCAATCTGCACTACGAATCTGGCCTGGAATCATGATGAGCTAGCCAGCCAAATGTCGCATCCAAAAATGGGTTACACAACTTTTAAGAGGAAATAAGATCACCATTACTCTTGTTAACAATTAGTTGCACCACCAGATGGATTATTTCTTAGCTATCTTTTCAGATGCTGAAAATCTCTGAGATGCTTCGGGGACTTTAAAACTTTTTTATTGCAGTAAGGGCATTACAATCTTCTTTTCCCCCTTAATATTTGCTTTTATTGTCTCCTCACATCACTACAATGGCTCCCCATCTGCTTCCATATACAGTTCAAGCTTCTTCTGCTTACTTCACTCTGCAGCCCCTCACTACCTCTCCTCCCTTATCTCCTGCTACAACCCCCTTCTCGTGACCTCTGTTCGTTGGGCAAGATGCTCTTATCTGCGCCCTTCTCCTCCAACTCTGTGCCTTTCACCTTGCTACACCATAGGCCTGGAACATTCTTATTGAGGTGGTGCGCCTGGCCCCTTCCTGTCCATATTCAAGTCCCCCCCCCCCCCAAAAAAAAGCCCATCTCTTTGAGGTCACTTTTAAATCATGATCCCAATCATGATCTTAGTTGGAATAAATCAGTTACTGAATAAACTGCACCTGCAAATCCACAATTAATCCATTGCGTTGTTTTTGTAACCGTCTGTGTTCTGCTGTAAGCTCCTTGGAGCAGGGACTGTCTTTTACGTTATGTGGATCTGTACAGCACTGCATACAACTAGTAGTGCTTTAGAAAGCAGTAGTAGTACTCTATTTTGTCTACAGTTCCTCAGTAATGACTGATGTACTTATTGAAACAAAATACACTGAAGATCTTTGTTATAGCTTACTTCTGCCTAGTATTACAGTGATGCAAATATTTAATAATTGAAAAGTCATAAAACTATTTCTAAAATATACAGACAATTGCATGAATGAGAACATACAAAACGTTTCTATAAATTTGATCAGCTATCTGAAACAAATTCATCTGACTCAAATAAACAGAAGTGCCCATATCCTGATCAAATGTGTTTTCAGAAGACTTAAAACACTAGAGCGCCATATCTCTAGTTTGTTTTGTTTTTTTCCTCCTGATATTGCTATAAACATCAGGTTTATATGCTATAAACTAGAAACTACCCAAGTCAATAGAGACCTGATCCAGCAAGAATTTCCTACCGATTTCAATAGGGTTTGTTCTGGGCACTCATCTCCTTGAAGGATTGGGCAAAAAGTAATATAATCATCTGAGAAATGGGTAACAGAATATTTTGTCAAAATTATGAAGGTTAAGACAAAGACCATCACTTCTTGCAACTTCTTCACTGTTAAATCCAACAACATGGTAGTAATTGGCAGGGACAAAATTATGTAGCAATTAGGGCATGACAGCAAAAGCAAACAAGAACTGAAAATGGGTTCGACACTTCTGGTAACAAGCAGGTAATTATCACAGCAGCTTGAAAGGGGCATAATCAACCAAACTGACATCATCCCTCCCACATAATAAATGTGAAATCTTTTTACGTCCAATGTAGCTCTTACACACAGCTGGTAAATGCTGCTAGTCTAGTCTCCATGTCTGTGTCTGTTTAGCAGCTGAGGTTTCTTTCAGGCTAGTTCAACAGTGAATAATTTTTTGGGATGGGGAGGTGGGGGAGAAATAATCACTGTTATATGCTTTCGTTCACTGTAACAGAAGGTCTTTTTATAGATGTATTTTGTGAAAACCCTCACCCCAAGCCCTTCCAGAATAGCTTTGAATAATTTCTATCCCCTGAACTGTCCACAAAAAAATTAAAAAATTTAGCATTTTAAAAAGAGCAGAGTTTACTACTTCTGAACATGCTGAATATTTACTACAACTTCATCTGCAATACCTCTTACAAACCAGTTTCTTAATAGCCATTATATCCACACCTGTTCAATATTTTTATCCTACTCTTTCAGCGTGAAGCACCGCACCTTATTTCTGGCACACCATCCAAACCTTGCATTTAATACAGCAGGATTAATTCTTCTTCTTCAACTGTCAGCACCACAACACTTGGTTGCTTTAAAAGCATTAAAGCATTAATGAATATATTTTCCAAAGACAAGGTGATATTAACACAACTTTACGCACAGAGAATGGAGCCAAAAGTCTGCAAAAGGTGTCCGCTGCTACCCCAGGCTCCTGTCAGCCAGCATTGCTATACCCTGGGTTTCTCATCCTCATTATAGAAGTGCTTAGTTCCCACTCCCTGCTTGCCTGCCCACCAAGATGTAGTTAGTTTACATTTTTTCAACTTGTTTCTCATTTTGTTGTTTTCTGCACATGTTCCTAGTCTCTGCAGGACTCTGTATTGTGTTTTCCCCCCCAGTTCTAGTGTTGGCAAGTGCACTTAATTTAGCATTGTCTGTGAATTTCATTAGCTTGCCATTTACTCACTCTCCTGGCTCATTAATGAAGATGTTAAATAAGATCGGAACCAACGCTGTTCCCTACAGTCCTCCCACCAGCCATCCCCCCACAACTTGATATGCTGCCATTTATCATTACCTTTTGTTCACAGTCTTTTAGCTGCTATTCAATAGACATTGGCTGGGATAAAAATTATTCCAATGAGACTGAAATTGCATCTCAATTTGTATTAGTTTTTCAAATAAAATTCCATGGGGCAGCATTCAGTGCTGTGCTAGAAATCTATGGTTTCCTTTATTACTTTACACACATCATCCGCAGTTCTTAAAGATGTGCTAGGTGCCCCATTACAGAAATATAAATTCATACATCCTGCACAAAGGATCGACAACCTCATAGTAGGAATGACACAAAACAAAGGTATAGCAACAGTAGGGATGGAAAAGAGTAGAAGAAATTGGGATATGGTAAGATAAGGGTTACAGTAGCAAGACTACATAATTACTTTAAGTAGTCATGCTTACAACAGCCACGTCCATTACTGGAACCACTGGGGGCTTCTAGAATTTTAAATTTGATGATAAAAATGATACAAGACAAGCCTTAAGAAAAGAATTGAATGAGGAAACGGGAGTAGCCTAGTGAACCAAGACTGGGAAGATATTCTTCATATGGGGCAGAATGGATGTATTAAGATATATATGGAAGAAGCAGGCATCATGGTGTCAGCAGCAGGTATCATTGGAAGGAACAAACAGTAAGACTAGCATTAATAATAATTATTATTATTATAAGCATTTATATAGCACCAGCGATGTACCTGGCACTTTACAAAAAATAAGATAGACACAGTCCCTGTCCAAGAGCTCACAATCTAAAGACAGGGGGAGGGGAGACAGGGAAGGGGGATTTATTGGTATATGAGAGTACATTCTCTAATACATCGTTGGCGCTATATAAATGCTAATAATAATAATAATCAGTCTAAGGCTTAGTGCGACAGTAGTCTCCAGTCATTCAGTACACAACTATCTTCCACTGAAATTAAAGGAAAAGCACTTCATTAATGAAGCTTTAGCATTAAGAATTTTAATGTTCACAAGCCAGGGACTTCAAAATACCTATAGCAAGTTATTAACAAAATGTGGCTGAATTAGAGTGGGCAAGTCTTCCTTCTTTGGAAAGCATCAGTCCAATGGACCCTCCCGCTGCAAAAATTTGCTACAAAAATCTGTTTGCTGTCAAAGACACTTCAAGAAGTCAAACTGAACAAAATCAAGGAAGGTCTCGCACCCAAACAACCATTCTACATAAAGCTCTCTCAAGACCTCATCACTGAAGAGTAAAACATTAGAGATTCTGTTATGAGTACTACTCCACTAAGCAGGTCTTCTCCCCTGTGCCAATCTGCTACCTGGGTCAGGTGGCATTCTGTAATAAGACAAAAAAATCAGCTGTGCGCTAGTAGACTCCACTCAGGCCAAAAGGTGATGGCTATGAATGACTGAGAAATGTTTAGAATTAAGTGTTCAGTTCAACCAGATCTCTATCACTACTACCGCAAAAGCTAGCTCCAAGCTTTGAAAAGGGCATTCTTTTTCTAGTCTAGATTATGATTATTTAAAAATAACTACAGCACACACACAAAAATAATCAAATACACCCATCTCCAGGGGAAGAAGGGCAAAAAAGTCTGAGGACACTTCATAAGCTTCTGGAAATTATAAATAAAAATAGATTTGTATCTCAGCATATTTCAGCAAACAAAAATTCCATCTCTGCTATCTGGCACCTACTTAACATCACATGAACTCAGATTTTTTGTTCATTTCATTAGCAGAATCACCCTGCAAAATGCATCAGTAGGCTGGTAGGTTACTTATGAATATCTGCTACTGAAGTTCACAGATCAAAGCAAACATTAGGTCAGGTTTCTGAATCTTTTTTTACCAAGCAATCTGCTTTCTGACCAAGAAAAGAACAGATTGCCACATGGCTCCTAATGGTGCTTTCTCAGAGACATAAAAGCCAAGGCTTATTGAAAACTTACTCACTGCCTAAAAGGAGCAATGGAAAACACAGAGGCTGATCAGTTTTTCTACCTAACAACGATATCAAAAGAAAATGCACTGAACAGGAATATGACTCTATGCCGACACTATAGAGTACTCAAGTACTGGTCCCTCCCTGTCAAGCAAAATTGGTTCCAGCTTTACCATTAACCTTAGAACCCGAGCTATAAACTTAAATCTTAACACAAGAGTTCTTGCTTTTTCAGAAGCAGAGATAATTTTGGGGTCAAAATCCTATTACTATGAGATCAAGTGTTTCTGAAATCATCTGTACAAGGAGGTTATCTTTACAAATTAATGGGAAACTGATAAATTATTGGGTATGTTATTTTAAAAAGTTGCATGACAGGAAACTGCAGTCTTCCTGAATGTATTAAGCTGTGTGTATTTAGAAGATAAATCTATATAAACTCATGACAAATCATCTTCTAAGTAAAATATAAGTAGGATATTTAAGATGGTCAGTTGCCACATTTGTTCAGAGAGACACTTCAAAAAGTCAAACTGGACAAATTTAAGGAAGGTCTCCCACCTAATTGACCATCTACATCAAGCTGTCTCACAAGGCCTCATAACTCACCACCACCACATTAGTAGTCATCACAGAATCCCTACCCCACTAAGGAAGCCTTCTAACTGTGTCAACCTGCTACCTGGGTAGTCCAACCAATACCTCTTACCCACCCTTCTCACAACTTTGAAGTTTCCTTCTCCCCCACACACCTTGATGTGCAACATACATTTGTGGATAGAATCATACAGAATGGTGAGAATGATTCTGTGAAAGCGGATCCAACTAGTCAGAACAGAATACTACGTCTGATGCTAAGATGTACATACCAGCAATTAGAATGCAACCACATTATAACACAGTATCTGGACTATGACGACATATCAGGTTCTTTTACCATCATTTAAATTTAAATATTGATTCTTTTAAATCATTTTATAAATACCAGTATTTCTCTATGTGGCAAAATGCAGACTATAGGCAAAAAAACCAAAAACAAAACCACCATCTTTTAATGCAGGCAAGCTAGGAGACTTTCAGAACTCTTGATGATGACTCACCGTTTTGTATACGGCGCTTAAATGAAAAAAAAGTTCTTTGCTGGATCTTCATTATGAAGCCTACTGTTATTACTTGCATAAAATGTTCTAAAGTACTGTGAAAAGAGGATGCTAATGTAATATTTTGGAGGGAGGAGGAGGAGAAGGGATAGGATGCATATGCATATTGTTGCTTGCTCCACTTGCCCAAGCAGTGGGAAGTTCCAGGGGCAGTCTTGCTGGGTCCATCTCCCTTTGGCAGGAGAGAGAAGCTGGAGACTTGCTGTGGAGTTTTTTTGTTTTTGGTTTTTTAAATATATCAGGTATTCAGTGACTAATGCATCTGATATGAAAATGAAAGATTTATTGATTGTGAAGCCCTCTGGCTATTACAATATAGTTAAAACATAGCAACATCAATGTAAAATTTAAACTTTAACCGATCATACAGACCCGCCGCAACCTTACAGAAGCAAAGTCAGTCAACCAAGATATACCACCAGTCTGTGCATCGAAACCTATATATTTGAACCAACCTCGAGGTTTGGGTGTTTCAAGGCCTATAGGTAGATAGCACAGATACCTTTGCGACCATCTACCTTGACCTCAAGGAGAACAAGGGAGAGCTTACCTAATCCTTAATATGGATTTTCTTTCTATCAAAGCCGCACAGGCAAAATTGGCCACCACCCGGGTGATAGGGGAATCACCCAGGCTTAGTAGCCTCCTTAGTACCCAGATGTCCGAGCACAGGGGCAGATCTATAAGGACACCCTCAAGGTACTTTAAGCATAGCCCAACCAAGGTGGGGCAGTGTAATAGAATATGATCCACTGTATCCATTTCGCCTAAGTTGCAGAGTTCGCACAGTCTCTGATTACGAGGGATGCCCTTGTGTCTTCCCTCCACTAAAGCAGAGGGGAACACATTGTACCTCATTTTTGTAAATGCCACCCGCCTCTCAGGCTCCTGCCAAGTAAAAAGATAATTAGCGCCCAGGGACAGAGGTCTATATATTTCTATCCCAGGGGCTACCTTTTGGGTGGCCAGCAGAGCTTGCTCCATTTGACCCACTTGGTCCAGGAGCCTTTGGTGCAGCAACTTCTTAAAAGCTTTCTGGCCTACTCTCATCCAGTCTTCTGGAAGAAACCCCAGGCGCTGGATTGTCAGCCGAACTTGGGACACCCACGAATCCAGCAGCCCCGATTTCAGAGCCAAAACCAGGGAATCGCCCCCTAGGGGTGCTGTTGTCAGTTTCAACCAATAGTTGAACACTTGCCAAACTACTGGGGCTTCCACTGGGACCATTCCTGTCTCCAGTCTTACAATTACCTGGGGAGAGCCCCATGGGATGTCCAGGATTGATGTCAAGAAACCATTTTGGATGATCTCCAACTTATCCCTGAAATCCAAACCCCATATCTGGGCAGCGTACAGGGCCTGTGAAAGGGTCTTTGCTTTAAACAAGGGTTTGGTATAAGAGTCCATTTATTTACAAATGTACAAGTTATTATTATTATTAGCAAGCATTTATATAGCACCAGCAATGTACCTGGCGCTTTACAAAGTAATGAAATAGACACGGTCCCTGCCCTAGGGTTTAAAATCTGAGAGGTTGGGGGGGGGAGAAAGAAAGGGGAACAGAGGGAGAGACAAGGTGTAACACTCACGAAGATTCGAGGTCTCAGGTGCATGTGCTTGGCTTGGTTACATCGAGAATGATGGCTGGCTGGTCCATGTGGTGAGGATATGAGTACACAGACCTCAGGCAACAGATTGTACTGGATGGATCAGCAGGAGTTAGGTGAGGGGAGCGAGGAGTCGGGAAGGGCAGAGCAGAAGAGGTGGGTCTTGAGGACGGATTTGAAGATACGAAGGGAGGGGGTGAGGCGGATGTGGGCAAGGATGGAGTTCCAGGCATGGAAGGCAGCTAGAGAGAAGGGATGAAGATGGTTGGGGAGCAGGGGAGGGCAAGAGAGGAGAAGCGGAGTTCACAGACTGGAGTACGGAGAGAAATTAGCTCAGAGAGGTAGCAAAACTGTGAAGAGCCTTATAGGTGAAGACTAGGAGCTTGTGCAGGATTCATTCAGGAAGGGGGAGTCAGTGAAGAGAGGAGAGATAGGGCTGCAGGCGGTTGAAGTGACGGGCGAGGTGGATGACCCTGGCAGCAGAGTTTGGGATGGAAATAATGGGAGAAAAGGGAGAGCAGGGAAGACCAGTGAGAAGGAGGTTATGGTAATCAAGGCGAGAGATGACCAGGGCATGAACAAGGGTTTTGGCAGGAGACGGAGAGAAAAGGGCGAATCTTAGCAACGTTATGAAGGGAAAAGCTACAAGATTTGGCAACAGAGTCAATGTATGGTTTAAAAGAAAGGGGTGAGTCAAAGATGAAGCCCAAGCTACGAGCTTGGGGAACGGGAAGAATCAGAGACAGAGCAGTTCCTAGAGAAGAGGAGGTCAAAAGATTGACCGTTAGCGTGGGTAGGGGAGTGGGTCCAAAGATGGACACTGAAGGAGAAGGCTAGTGAGAGGAAGCGAGAGATGGAGGGCTGGAAAGGGACATCAACATAAATGTTGACATCACCGAAGATGAGAGTGGGGGATATCGTCGAAGAGGAAGAAAGTGAGTCAGGACTCGAATTCAGAGAGAAAGGAAGAGAGCGAGCCAGGGGGGCGGTAAATGACAGCAATGCGGAGATGGAGGGGGGAGTAGAGACACACAGAGTGAGCCTCAAAGAAAGGGCAAGAGAGAAGGGGGGGAGGGGAGTGGTTGGAATGGACAGGAATTAGTGAGGAGGAGGTCAATGCCACCACCCCGACGTTCGAGGCAGGGCTGGTGAGAAAAGGAGACACTCCCCAAAAGGAGAGGGTAGAAGGGATTCAGAGGAATAGTGGGACCAGCGGCCAGCTCCATTGGCTAGGTCCCTCTGAACCCTCCTGGTCCAGCACTGTCTGTCTCAGCATGCAGCCTCCTGCTAGGCTGTAGCTCTCCACTCTCTCCAAACTGAAAAGCTGTCCCACCCAGTACTTGGCTCCGCCTGGCCAGAACTATCTTATAAAGACAAGAGGCTGGCAAGCGAGCTCAGGTGTGGCTGATGATGGCCCCATACAATGAGTTACATTCCAGGATCACCAGATCCATAACAATATGTTCATTTCCAACAAATGTTTCAAAATGGCTACTAATAAGAGAACCTTCACCAGATACAATGAAAATTCCTTTTATCTGCCCATCAAAAGTGTATAGAATAGATAATCTTTAATCACAAAGGGTTCATTCCAGCAAGGGAGCACAGGGATTGGCATTGTAAAGCAACGGTAACAACTGCTCCCCTTCACCATGACTCAGCAGAAGGTGCCATTACTGCAGCTCCTGCTGCAGACAAGCCGTCTACTAACTGCTTCACAGCTTTGCTATTGGTGAGTATCAGGCAGAGTATGGGTGTGACGCCATGATCCTCCTGCCGGATACAGGAGCTGACCCTTTAAACTGACGGCAATCGTGTGGGGAACCAGAACCGCTCCATAGATGGTCATGCAGGATTGGAGTTTGGCTATCTTAAAAGCAGTACCTTAAGTCTTCTAGATGCTCAGCTGAGCCTCACGTACGCCTTTCCTACAGGAGCAACCCCAGAGTATATTTTGAGCAATTTATAATTGTTAATGAAACTAGCCTCACAGATTCACTCCTCTGAGGTAGGGTGCACAATTACTTCTGTCTCAGCATGCAGCCTCCTGCTAGGCTGTAGCTGTAGGGTGATTAATGCTGGTTCTTTAATGGGGGATTGCTATTTGGTCCTTCTACCAACATATTGCTTAAAACTGTCAATATATTGTAATAGCGTATTATAATTTATTGTATTATATTTGTGATGGCCATGTGGCCAACAATAAACTTATTACTACCACTACTAAAAAAAATTACTTTCACTAAGCACTGTACCATGATCACACAGCAAGTTTGCAGCACTGTAAGGAACCATGTTCTGAGTCTGTCAGAACCAGCTGGTTCAACCATTCCAATTGCAAATCTGAACAGACAAAATTCTGTTCCAGTTTCCGATTGGATCAAAATAAACCTTTGTGCATGCGCAAAATGGTTCAATCAGAACTCCAATAGAAATTTCACCAGCTATTCTGTTTCTATGGAAATGGAACAGCTATTTCGAACCTACTCTAGAGCCCTAGACAAAAAGTAATAATTTTTTTTTAAATGCTATTTTCCCCCAGAGAACACTTTTTGCAACCTATTGCCATTAACCATTTTGCCTGTTTTTAAGTGAAATTATTCAAACAATTCTTGACATATCAAAAAGCATTCATGACTTTTTAAAAGTATGTACCCATAGCTAAGTTGCTAAAGAAAACTCTGGAAAGCAGCATTCCTCTTGGCCATGATTCTAAAAACATGTAAATACTTGAATCGCTGTCACTTGTTTTTAAAGATGCTCTATTATTTTTAACTAAATTCCAAATTATAAATGCCAAACAAACACAGCTAATTCTAAACAAACTGAACTTTTACGTCGGTGTTTGCCCATAAAAATTTAGGGTTTAAAGCATCTCTAATATGTAGAATTTACTTTATCTGCCTGGCAGTTTCTAAGAAGCACTATAAGTTGTGTTTTATTTGCTCTCAAGCAGCAGTTTGCTCATTTTTATTGCAATTATCTATGCAAGTTCAATGCTTGATACAAGTGTAGAGGGAGAACTTCAGCCTGTTTCCATTTGCTTCAAGACAGGTAGAATATAAGCAGCAACAGCACAAGCTTCCTACACTGCCTTGTTAGTATGCCTCATACATGAACTGGAGAGGCCATCTCTAAGGTACAAGAGGGTGGTTCAACACTGTGCCTATTCAGTCTGTTCCCTCAGTGTCTAGGCTATCACACAACAGGTACAAAAATTGAGAGCCAACTGTAAAAGGTACTTTTAGGGGTGCAGAGTCTGATCTATCCTCCGGAGTAGAAAACAGACTACGACTGGCAAAACTATTTTGCCAGTGCCAGGAGTGGGTTTCACATTCATCAGATGACAGCAATCATGATTTACTAACCTAAGGCAAATTTCCCAAGCAAAAAACCTACAGGTCAAGGAATAGTTAAGGTGGACAACTTGCACCCATTCAACACCCTTAGATTTAAATGCTATAAAGTCTGAAAATTACAGCTTAAGGTTATGCAATCTCTCCGATTCCACCTGCTCTGAAACCACCTTAAAATTCTGCCCTTTGTGGTTTTTATTTTTCAGTACTGTAGCAAGTAACAAAAAATGTCAAGTCAGGAAGACTCTGGCAAAGTTATTAAAAGTCTATGACAGCCTTAACTGCATGTTAGGCATAAATATGAAGTTTAATTATATATTTAGTTTATTATATATAAGATATTGCAACAAGGCATACTAATGGACTTTGAGAAATTTAGGTCTAGCATGCAGCATGAGTTAAGGCCGTCACATCCAAATAACCATTAACATCTTATGTTTTGTCCTGGTGTTAGAACTGATAACTCAGCTATCTGTCAGTCCAGAGTGGTGCTACCATATATTATTTATTTTTATTTGTTTATTTATTTGGACACTTGATATCCCGCACCACCTGCTGAAGCAGCTCTGATCGACTAACAATTTCTTTTTAAAATATATATATAAAACAGAATAATATAAATACAAATACAACTTAAAATCTCTAATCCACAGGAGGTGGTCAAAAGACAGACATACAAAAAATATAGCCACCACCCCCAACCGTAACTCTCAAACCCCCCACCATTCACCCATCTCCCATGCCAAAAGCCTGGCAAAAGTCAGGTCTTGTATTGTTGTCTAAAGGAAAAAAGGTCTGGAGCCACATGGGCCTCTGCTGAGAGGGAGTTCCATGGTCTTGGTGCGGCCACCAAGAATGCCTTCTCCATAGTCGCCCCCGAGATACCCAGGGGACTGCAAGAAAGACGCTCCTGGTCGACTGCAGGGGTCAATCCACAGGACCGGGGGTGGGGTTGAGGCGGTCCCGCTGGTAAAAAGGGCCTAGGGTGTGTATAGGGCTTTACAGGTAAGTACCAACACCTTTAATCGGGCCCGGAAGACCATAGGTAGCCAGTGCAGAGAACAAAGCACTGGTGTAATGTGCTCCCGGTGGCCCATACCTGTGAGGAGATTGGTCACAGCATTCTGCACCAACTGCAGTCTCCAAACCATCACCATGAGTAGCCTCACATAGAGCATGTTACAATAGTCCAGTCTTGAAGTGATGAAAGCATGGACGATAGCGGCCAAGTCGGAGTCTGAGATGTACAGCCGAAGTCACCGCACCGCAAAACGCACTCCATAGCACAGCCCCCAACTGGGCATCCAGACAGAGCTGGGAACAGAGGAGCACTCCCAGACTATGAACCTGAAGGACCAGTGGGGGAGCAAACTCCATCAATGATGGGGGACGCCAACCCCACCACCAGCATCACCTCCATCTTGTCAGAATTCAGCCTCAGTCGGCTCGCCCTCATCCAGTCCCCCACAGCCGCCAGACACCAAGTAAGCACGGAGACTGACCGATCTGGGTCGGATGAAAAAGAGAGGTAGACTTGGGTGTCGTCAGCATATTGATGACACTGAACACCAAACCGTCTCAAGACCTCACCCAGCGGCTGCATATACACATTGAACAGGAGAGGGGACAGAATAGAACCTTGCGGGACTCCACATGAGAGGTCCTCGGGAAGATGAAGAACAATCCCCGAGCACCACTCGCTGAGTTCTCCTGGCCAGGAAGGAGTGGAACCATTCAAGAACAATCCTTCCGACAGTATCTGAAAGGAAAATTAGTTGCTACACTCCTGTACTTAAAACAACAGATTAGGCAGATGAGTAATAGACTATGGCATCTTGAAGCAGGTGCAGCTGCACCTGGAGCCACAAGCCTGGGGGGATCCAGAAGCAAGACAGCTACATCAGCTGTGCCTGTGCCCCATTCTGCTGTGACACTGCTACTGCCTGCCGCAGCCCTGACACTTTAGCTATGCTGCGCTGCCTGCAAGTGCTTCCTCATAGCACTCAATGCAGGAAAGAGGGAGGAAGGAGGGGGTGGAAAAAGAGGGTAGGGCCAGTCTAGAAGCCTACTCTATATCTCCCACAGTTCCCAATTAACTGCTGTTCTAGAATGGGGTATGTCAACTATGCGATACCATATTGGCCTGGCTCTTTATTTCTCAGAGCTATTAAACCCTACAGTTTTGAATTCTTGTCTGTGCTTGTTTAGTCAGTCATGGTGTGGTTTGGAATGATGCTTAGATTCAATATTTATCTATTACTTCCCATTAATATGTGGCAGGAGGGGCAGGGCAATAAGTTTTTTAAATAAATAAATAAATAAATATCAGAATAAGTCTGGCAACAATGTTTTTATTTATTTATTTATTATTTTATTTGCGCCTGGATCTGAAGTTTCATGCCCTGCCACATCTATTACTTAAGTTAATAATTAATAAGAAATGATTTAATGTCTCTGGCGCACATAAGTACAGGTTACAATTGTGCCACTACGTGTATTGCTCAGATCTGGGGATAGTTCTTCCCAGCCCCCAACCCCTAACAATGTTTGCCATAACCCCTGCTCCCAACTCTAACGCCACGGCAGACTGAACTCTGCCCTTTAAACCCAGTAATCTTGGGGAAATCACTTTCATTTATTTCCAGTCTCCATAACAATTTAAGCTCTCCAGCTACATACTTCCACTGATTGGTCCATATCTAAATATGGGCCATACACACAGCTAACGTCATGCTTATGTTTGCTGTGCTTGTTTCTTTATTTTATTGCGTAGCCATGCCATTGCAATTATACATTTAAAACATATATCCAAAACCTGTAAACAACAACAATAAACCATACCACTCAACGAATGCCATCTATTTTAACAGATCATTTAGCATTTGTCTACATATAACTAATAATAATTTAAAACAATTTATCCCTTCTGATAAAGTATTCCATTTAATCTTACAGACTGGTTAATCCTACCAATCGTCTAACTCATTCACCTTGGGCCACTCTTTCCCTGTTGGGGCACGCTTGCCAGGATCATAGAGGTCGTCACCCTAAGACAACAGAAGTTCCCAAAGGGTAAGCTCAAGTGGCATCATGCTATCTGTGGATTGTCACAATCCCAAACTGATGTTGGACATATTTTGCAGGTCTTTGTTGCTCTTTGGGTTTGCAAGATTATATTTAAGTCTCAAAAGGGCAAAGCTTTTGGGAACCACTGCCCTAAGTACTCCCCAGCCTTCTTTATTACTTTACTACTTTATTGTATGAATTTTAAAGGCATCTTGTGAGCACTGTAAATGTAACAGCTAAACAGAAAAAGCCACCTATATGAACTTGGTAAATGAAAGAGTATGTTGAACTGAGGCAGGACTCTCAATATGTCCAAGTTTCAAGGGTCATCTGAACTAAAACTTTTTCATTCTAACAGGTTAAGTTGGCTTGTATTAACCACAACATGATCCCAAGTCTGTGCACATATCTCAAAAGGGGGAGGAGCTATAGGACTGCTCTACTGTAAATCCCCCCATTATAAATCTTTTATTGTTCAACAAACACCTTTTTCTTAAGAAAAAGGAGTGTTGCAAGACTTGTGACCAACAATGTATTTTTCATCAAGTACATGAACTTTTGAAGGCAAGCTCAAATGCACCTCATCATGCAGTTTGCATTTCCCTCTTCTCCCCCTCAAAATTGCAAAGCCAAGGGTGGAAAGAAGAAAAGGAGATACCACACAATAACCAAAGCTAAATATGGTTCCTAAGAGAATGCAGCCTTCAAGAAGACAGACTACCTAAGCGTGGGGGTTCCGAGAGAGCAATCTCCCCTGTCTCGGTTCCAACACCAAGGAGACAGGCTGGTCTAGTGTAGTCAAGCGCTGTCTTTATTAGACTACGGTACTGGGGCCTGGTCCACATTCAGACCAGACTGTTACAGAGTATATAGCAGCCTGATCCAGGTTTCAGACCAGTCAAGGCAGGAGCGGAACACAGGCTACTTACTAATCCTTACAGTTCAAATCAAGTATTGTCAATCACTCTGTTTTTACCTGACTCCAGGGTGTAAACAGACATAGGTATTCAGATTGAGTTTTACATACAAAGAGGATTAATGTGTCTAGCCTCTCCGGTAGGGCAAGTCTAGTTAAAGTAGTTAAGAACAGTTTAGGGAGCTCCCTTATCTTAGGAGGGGCAGTCAGATTTAATGGAAATATGCAGAGCCCTTTGTTCAGGGAAGAATAGGTTAGTTAGCACCTGGGTAAGTGGTTTGCTTTTAACAACCCAAGCTCTAGGAGCAGAAATGAGTAACTCCAGAGCACCAGATTAATAATAATAGAATGCCAGCTGAATAAAGTGAATTTACGGGAAGGATTTAAAGGGGGAAATGGTGGCAAAGTCAGACTGAAGACACAGAGGTGCATCAAAAGGAGAAAGGCAGCATGAGCCTCTACAGGAGCTCTAGATTCTATTTATTACTAGTATTAATACAGATTCCAAATTACAGATGACAGTCACTTCCTTTAAATACTGCTGCTCTAGCCATCTGGTAAGAAGACATCTCATACGAGTTAATCACTCAGGTATAAGGTAGCCACAGGTGCACTAGTTATGTGTCTTCTAGTAACCATGTGCAGCCCCTCCTCTCTTCGCTTCACTGGCTTCCCCTTCCTGAACGAATCCTGCACAAGCTCCTAGTCTTCACCTATAAAGCTCTTCACAACCTTGCTCCCCCCTACCTCTCTGCACTTATCGCCCTCCATACTCCAGCCCGTGCACTTCGCTCCTCCTCTGTCCCTTCTCTCACCCTTCCACGCCTTCCCTGCTCCCCTAAGCGCCTTCGTCCCTTCTCACTTGCTGCCCCCCATGCCTGGAACTCCCTCCCTGTCCACATCCGCCTTGCCCCCTCCCTTCATACCTTCAAATCTCTCCTTAAAACTCACCTCTTTCGCTCTGCTCTGTCTGACTCTTTATCCTGCTGAGCCACTATTCCTATACCTACGATCGGTTTACCCTTATCCTTGCAACATGGACCTGCCTGCTGTCATTCTCATCGTAACCAAGCCAAGTACGTGCACTTGAGACCTCGCATCTTCATGAATGTTAGACCCCTTGTCTCTCCCTCTGTTCCCCTTCCTAAGTCTCTCCCCCAGCTCGTCTCTCAGATTGTAAGCCCTAGGGGCAGGGACCGCGTCTATTTTATTACTTTGTCAAGTGCCAGGTACACTGCTGGCGCTATATAAATGTTTGTTAATAATAATAATAGTAGGGGTGGCCAAAGTTCCTAACCCCAGGAGCCACTAACCAAAAAGCTTCATATGGCTAAGAGCAACAATACACAAAACTTCTGCTTCTTGATTGGCTTGTGACACTGGTGCTCTCCAGTCCTGGCTGCTGAGATTCTGAGGAGCAAGCGTGGTTCAGTGGCTGAGACTCGGGTAGAAGGAACTAAGAGTTTTAAACCAATGAGACGATAGCCCACACCAAGTGGGTGTTCACATGTCTGTTTATTAGGCTGCTTGTCCCCACTGTCCACGAGGCCAACACCCACCGGACATGCAGCCCCCACTCTCAGTGGGGTCTCCGAGAATGTGGAGTCTGCCACACAGAGAATACGGGCTAACGTGCGCCCACGTGTCTGTGTCCCGTCAGTTAGGTTGCACACAGCGCCTCCACACGTACAGCTCCGTCAGCACCATAAAGCCACAGGAGAAAGTCCTAAAGCGTCCAAAGAGCAACTGCTTCGTGCCCCTCTCTCGGCTCCCACTCTCACTGGCGCTGTTAGTGGGGGCTGCCTGCACGCGCATGAACAAAACACAGGGGGCTGAACAAAACACAGGGGGCTGCCCATTTATTAGGCTGGAAACGCTAAATATGTGAGTGGGGGACTGAAGGGACCAGACATGGATTCCAGACTATTGTCTTGTTTAAAAACACCCTTAGACACAAAATCATTAAAGCAGCGCAGGGGCCAGGACCAACCCTGACTGAGAGCCACACTTTAACTGCCCAAGAGCCACATGTAGCTCCTGGAGCCACAGTTTGACCACTCCTATCTTAGAATATGCAGGCTATTCCTAAACAAAAGATCAAAATGCAGCATGAGAGGTGAAACGGTCTAAAAACTTGCTTACCTCCACCAACTGCAGTTGGTCCAATAAAAGATATCACTATACTACTTCGCCTCTATTGTGAAAACTGAAGGAAGAGTCAGCAACACTAATCTGGAAGAATACACAACTCTACTCCTAAGCGTCTAGACTTACTGACAACAGCAGCCATCAGTTTTAAAAACCAAAATCACTGATAAGACAAAACTACTTCTGTCTTTTTATAACAGTGGCAGGTCAGATTTGTCATCCAGATCATAACATGATAAAAGAAAAGTAAAGCAAGCCAAAGATGAAATTACTACAACAACAACATGAAGATGTGTTGGCGTAAGCCACTACTTAAGATTGTGACGGAAAGTACACTTTGATATGGGTAAAAGAATTGGAGGTTGGCAAAGACTATTGTCCATCATGCTGACCAATAATAATTCTTGTCATACTCACCTGTCATTACTCAACTTTGGGTGCTCTCTCAACACTTCCACATTGGAGAAGCTGATGCAGAGACTTCCCCATGGAAGATGGTGTATGCCAGGGCACAAAATTTGCAGGTGCCTGGGAGCTATTGGCACCCAGAAAACTGAGGCTGGTGACTGGTTCAGGGGTGTAGTGGGGCAAGAACAGTTTAATATCAGGATAAAGTCTGGCGACTGATTTTTTTGTTTTTTTGGCTCCCAGCATTCGATCTGAAATTTCATGCCCTGCCCTATGCCAGGAACTCCCTCCCTGAATACACATACGCTCTGCTCCCTCCCTCCCAATGCCTCCTAAAAACATACCTCCTCCATCAGGCTTTCCTTAGCTCCTTTCCCCCAGACTACTCACTGATGCTCCCTCTACTGTCCTGTCAATCAGGGTCCTCTTCTTCCCTGCATCTAAGCTAAGCACGTGCACCTGAGACTGAGACTTCTCATCTTCATGAATGCATCCCTCTCATCCCCATGTTCCTTTCTCTCTCTCTCTTTCTCACATCAACCTTTCCTTGTCTATCCCAGACTGTAAGGGACCAGGGACCTGTTGCTAATTAATGGGACAGTTAGTAACAGTCCAGGGAAGGAACACGTTTCTAATCCTGACAAGACGGAGATGATGTTGGTGGGGAGGGCAGTGGGTGGGTTGGTCCCTCACTGGTCTCTCAGGTTTGGAGTCTTGGGGTACTCCTCAATCCACAGCTTTGTCTGGATCTCCAGGTTGGGGCTGTGGCAAGGAGTGCTTTCCGCCAATTACATCTGGTGCGATGGCTTCAGCCGTATGTCTCGGACTTCGACCTAGTAGCCACTGTCATCCATGCCTTCATCACCTGAAGATTAGACTATTGTAACACGCTCTAGATGGGGCTAACTTTGGTGACAGTCCAGAGATTGCAGCTGGTGCAGAATGCAGCGGCTCGCCTCCTTACGGGGACGGGTAGCCATGAGCTTATTACACCAGTGCTGCGAGCTCTGCACTGGCTGCTGATAGTATTCCGGGCCCAATTCAAAGTGTCGGTGCTTATCTGTAAAGCCCTATATGATCTGGCCCCTCCTAACTGCAAGACCGCCTCACTCTCCATGCCCTGCAGTCCGTCGGGAACACCCTTCTTGATGTCCCCAGGTGGTGCAGGTGGCTACAATGGAGAGGGTGTTCTCAGTGGTGGCACCCAGGCTGTGGAACTCCCTTCTGGTGGAGGCCTAGGTGGCCCCGGACCGTGTCTCATTTTGGAGACAGTGCAAGACCTGGCTCTTCTGCCAGGCCTTTGGTGATGGAGGTGGATGAAGGGTGGGTGAGGAGGAGGGGTTTTTTATGCTTCCCTTTTATGTATTTTATGTATAGTTTTAAGTATTTTAATTTTTGTAAGCCACCTCCAGCTGCATGGGCAGGAGAGGTGGGATATATAAATAAATAAAATAAATATATATATTGTTCGGTGCCAAATACATTGCCAGTGCTATATAAATAAAATAAATAATATCATCCGTAAAATGGAGCCCCAGCCACCACCAAACTACTCTGGGACTGCAGCTGCTATACCTAGTTCAGTAATGCTAGCTAGAACCTACTTGTTTGCAATTTCTGCTGCTTCTTCGAAGAGCAAAAACCTTTTTTTATGTGGGAGTTTCTGTGATAAACCCAAAGAAATCGTCTCTTGCCTTTCAGTAAGTAAGCAATTGGATAGCCTTGGCCTCTCTCATAATGGGCTGAAAGGATCATTATTAATTGTTTACCCTGTCCCTTTGAAAGATAGTAGGTATCTACTATCATAGTCAAAGTCATAACACCTAAGCCTTTAAAAAAAAAACCAATAAAAGTCCATGGTCATGTGAATTGCCAGAATAATTTTTAAAATTTCTCTCCCGTAGAAGGGAAGCAAAGGTTTCAAATGAAAACTAAGGGGTTGTTGGCTATACAACTACAGTTTGCATCTGTTTTATGCTGAAATAGTTAAACTGGTGCAAAATCCTACACAGACACTTTTAGTTTTCACAGTATAAAATTGGCATGTTTTGGATAAGCTAATCCAAACCTGTTCCCAGCTGACAATCTAAACTAAAATAAGCTACCGTTATACCAAGAATGAGTATGGAATCACCTGGGATTGCATGGTTCAACAACAGTGTATTTGAACATCTATATTTTGCTGATAAAACTCTTCGAAGCAACAGCTCACCATTCAGCACGACAAAAAAAGATGGGTTTATCAGTTGAAAACAGACCTAATGGAGACCCAAGAACTCCCAACTTGAGTAGTACCTTGCAAGGCAAAAGCAGTGTACATATTTTAACAAGTTCTAGAACCCTCTGGAAGGGAAATTCACCAATTTAAACAAGATGTGGCTATCAAAAATGTATAGCACAAGATCTACATGTGAGTCTTCCATTCCAATATTCTTGCCCCCTTAACATAAAGATGTAGAAGCTGGGAATCTTCTAGATGCCTTTAAAAGAAAATGAAATTAACTTGAAAAGAAATACTAAGTTTCATCAAAGAGTTCAACAACATTCTATCTTTAAAGTTGCCTGGAAAGAAGATGGAAATATCTGGGACATGTATGAAAGAATGAAGACAAAGCATCTGCCATGGCAGATGGGTCACCAAATAGTAAGAACATTCCAAAATGTGCCAACTGGGAAAATACCTCTGTTGCATATAATACTCAAACTTATAGCACTAGAACACTCATCCTTGGCAACTTCAATACTCATGTTGATGCACCCTCCCAACCTTGCATCACCCACTTCCTCTCCTTAGACTCATCCTTTAATCTCCACCCACACTGAGTCACTCTCTTGATCTTGTGTTCTCTAGGAACTGTTCGGTCTCCAATCTCTCCTTCGAGCCCTATCCGATATCTGACCATTTCCTTGCTTCCTTCAACCTCTCCCACTGCTCCCCCTCCTCTTCCCCATCTCCCCATTCCTTCTGCAATCTGCAGGCCATTGTGCCCCAGGACCTTGCCTCCTCTCTCTCTCCTCTTCTCCTCCCCCGATTCTGCCCTCTGCACCTTCAACTCCTCTCTCGCCTCCACCCTTGACTCCTTTGCCCCCCTCTCCTCCCACCTGGCTCGCTCCCGTAACCCTCGCCCTTGGCTCACCCACACCATTCGACAGCTCTGCTCCTGCACCCGGACTGCTGAATGCCTCTGGCGCAAATCCCACTACCACACTGACTTCCTCCACTTCAAATTCTGCCTCTCATCACTCAACTCTTCTATCTCCCTTGCTAGACAGCAGTACTATGCTTCACACATTGAGTCCTGCTCCCGGGACCCTCACCATCTCTTTTCCACCTTTGACTCCTTTCTCAAACCCCCGTCCTCCTCCTCCCTCTCCGCTCGGGATCTTGCTCTCTCTTTCACCTCTAAGATTGACAAGATCCGCCTGGAAATCACTTCCAAGTCCTCTCCTACTACTACTCCCCCCCCCCTCCTGTCCTCCTTCCCTCCCCCCTCCCTTGATGAAATCTCCTCCCTGCTCTCCTCCTCCAACCACTCCACTTGCCGCTTGGACCCCATTTCTTCTCGCCTCCTGACCTCTATTGCCTCCACCGTCACCCCCCCTCCTGCACATCATCAACCTCTCCCTCTCTACCAGCTCCTTCCCCTCTGCCTTTAAACACGCCACTGTCTCCCCCCATCTTCAAAAAGTCCACTCTGGATCCCTCTGAACCCTCTAATTACCGTCCTGTCTCGCTTCTCCCTTTTGCTTCCAAACTCCTTGAACGGGTTGTCTACTCCTGTTGCCTCGACCTCCTCTCCGGCAACTCCTCCCTTGACCCCCTCCAATCTGGCTTCCGCCCCCTTCACTCCACTGAAACCGCTCTTGCTAAGATCACCAATGATCTTCTTGTGGCTAAATCCAACCGCCTTTACTCTATTCTTGTCCTCCTTGATCTCTCTGCTGTCTTCGACACTGTTGACCACTCGCTCCTGCTTGAATCGCTTCACTCCCTTGGATTCCGGAACTCTGTTCTCGACTGGTTCTCCTACCTTTCTGACCACTCCTTCGATGTCTCTCTTCTTAACTCCTCCCCCTCCTCCTCTCGGTCGAGGTTTCCCAAGGCTCCGTCCTTGGCCCTCTCCTTTTCTCTATCTACACCCAGTCCCTAGACAAACTCATTGCCTCCCACGGTTTCCAATACCACCTAAACACTGATGACACTCAACTATCTCTCTCCACTCCTTCCCTCTCCCCCTCTATTCAAGCTCGTCTCACCAACTTTCTCTCCGATATCTCCGCCTGGATGTCTCAACACCAACTCAAACTGAACATGGCGAAAACTGAACTCCTGATCTTCCCTCCCAATCCTTCCTCTCACTCTTCCCTGTCAATTACCATTGACAGGGTCTCCATCCTCCCTGTCCCCCAAGCCCTCAGCTTGGGCTTCATCTTCGACTCACACCTCACCTTCAAACCCTACACTGACTCAGTTGCCAGATCTGCTGCTTCTCCCTCCACAACACTGCCAAGATCCGCCCTTTTCTGTCTGTCTCCTATGCCAAAACTCTCATCCACACCCTAGTCATCTCACGCTTCAACTATTGTAACCTCCTTGCTGGCCTTCCCCGCTCTCACCTTTCTTCCCTTATCTCTGTTCAAAACTCTGCTCCCAGGATCATCCACTTCTCCCATCGCTGTGACCATGTGCAGCTTCTCCTATCCTCTCCCCACTGGCTCCCTCTTCCTGAGCGTATTCTGCACAAGCTCCTCATCTTCCCCTACAAAACCCTTCACAACCTCGCTCCCCCCTACCTCTCTGCCCTGATCTTCCTCCGAACCCCTGCTCGAGCACTCCGCTCCTCTTCCATCCCCTCCCTCACTCCCCCAACCGCCTTCGTCCCTTCTCCCTTGCTGTCCCACACGCCTGGAACTCCCTCCTTGTCCTCGTCTGCCTTGCCCCCACCCTTCACACCTTCAAGTCCCTCCTCAAAACCCACCTCTTCCACTCCACCCTTCTTAACTCCTGCTAATCATCCTCACCCAGGATCACCACCCACCTGTTAACTGTAAACTCCCAACTTACTGCAACCAAGCCAAGTACGTGTACCTGAGTTCCCGCATCCTCGTGAATGTCGCATCCCTTGTCTCCCCCTTCCCTGTCTCCCCTCCCTCTGTCTTTAGATTGTAATCTCTCAGGCAGGGACCGTGTCTATCTTCTTCTTTGTAAAGCGCCAGGTATATAGCTGGCACTATATAAATGCTAATAAAATAATAATAATAAACACAGAGGACATGCAAAGAGGAACACAGAAGAGTAACACAGAATGGTCTTGCTTGTATCCAAATCAATGTTTCATGGCATCAAAAATATTTTATTTACTCTTAGCAAAGTAAGAATTAAACAGGTTCCAACTCTGGTGCAGACATTGGGCTCGATCCCAAACCACGTGTAAACCGCGCAAAACTATGTGCGTGTAAACTGTGCACAAACCACACGTATTCCCATAGCCAGCCCATTGTGTCATGTAGAAACCACGCATGCGTACATGCGTGCTGCTTCTACACGAACTTTAGGATCGAGCTCACCATCAGTTTATAAAGCTCCTTCTCACTGGGTGAAAATAGACATGCACCTTAACTTCGCTTTAACACCTCTTTAACATTTCTTATGCATGTTAAAGGACTGCATGTTACAGGGATCTATGAGCGGCGTTTGATACAGTGAGTCACAAGATGTTAGTGACTCATTGGCCGGCGTGTATGGCACCGTTTTACAGTGGTTCCATTCCTACCTGGCAGGAATATTCAGCGGGTGGTTCTAGCAGACTGTACATTGTCCCCTGGTGGTCTCCTGAGTGAGATCCTGCAGGGTTCCATTCTGTTCCATCTTCTATTCAATGTATACATGCAGCAGCTTGGAGAGGTCGTGCGCAGCTGGGGAGTGAACTGCCATCAGTACGCAGATGACACCCAACTGTATTTGTATTTTTCAGCTGACCCAGGCCCTGTAGTCTTGTTGCTGCCCCAGTGTTTGGCCACTGTGGGGGACTGGATGGGGTCAAGCAGATTGAAACTCAATCCCAACAAGACAGAGGTGATGTTCGTGGGTAGAATCGGTGATCTAGGGGAGGGTGAAACCCCATTATTGGGGATGGGGTCCGACCTCCATTAGTTCCATCTGGGCAGAGCCTGGGGGTGCGTCTGTATCCACAGTTGTACCTAGATTTGCTGGTGTCGGCTGAGACCAGGAGCACCTTTAGCTGATTACGTCTGGTGAAAAGGGTCCACCCATATTTATTATTTAATTTATTTAACATAATTTATATCCTGCCCAAGCAGCTCAGGGCAGCTAACAATCATAAAATTAAATTAAATATAAATATAAATATGAAAACACAATAAACAATATAAATAAAACAAGAGCATAAAACAACACATATGGGGGATGTCAAACAAAAACAAAAACAAAAAATGAACCCCACCACCCTAACCGAAACCCCACACCCTTCACCCCTCTCCCTCACCAAAAGCTTGGTGGAACAGCCAGGTCTTACACATTCGTTGAAAGGAGGAGAGGTCCAGGGCCACCCAGGCCTCTGCTGGAAGGGAGTTCCATAGCATAGGTGCAGCTACCATGAACACCCTCTCCATGGTCACCCCCCCCAAGCAACTCTGGGAACTTCAAGAAGGGCACCGCTGGCGGACCACAGGGGCCGATCCAGAGCACAGGGAGTGAGGCGGTTCCACAAGTAGGTAGGGGCGAACTTTAAAAGTAAGCACCAACACCTTGAATCAGGCCCGGAAGACTATAGGCAGCCAGCGCAGGGAATGGAGCACCGGTGTAATGTGTTCTCTGCGATCCGTTCCCATAAGGACACGGGCCGCTGCATTCTGCACCAGCTGCAACCTTCAAACCGTCAACATAGGTAGTCCCACGTAGAGCGTGTCACAATAGTCCAGTCTTCAGGTAACGAAGGCATGGATGATGAAGGCATGTTTCGGACACTGATCTCGCCACCATGATCCAGGCATTCATCACCACAAGGCTAGACTATTGTAATATGCTCTTCTTGGGGTCGCCCATGGTGACGGTTCAGAGACTGCAACTGGTGTAAAACGTGGGGACCCACCTGTTAGCTGAGATGGGCCGCAGGGAGCACATTCGTCCACTGCTCTAGGGCACTGGCTGCCTATTGTCTTCCAGGCCCAATACAAGGTGCTGGTATTGACCTTTAAAGCCCTACACGGCCTGGGCCCTGTTTATCTGAGGAACCACCTCATTCTCTGGGCCTCTGAGCAGCACCTGCCGTCGTGGTCCTGCTCTATCAGCAGGTTCGTACAAACAGGTGGGCATTCTCGGTGGCTGCACAGTCATTGTGGAATGCTCTCCTGGTGGAGATCAGCCTTAGCTCGGATCTCCTTGCTTCCTGGTGGTCGGCGGCAATGTAAAACCTGGTTATTTCGCCAGGCATTTGGTGGGGATAGGAGGGGGTAGGTTAGTTGGGGATGGGGAGGTAATGTTTTTTGACAGACTTATGTTGTTCTTACTGCTTTAATGTGGTTGTTTATATGGTTTTATACTGTTGTTTTATTGCTATATTGTTCACTGCCCTAAGTCACCATCGCCAAGAAGGGGGGGAGGGGGGGAGACGGGAGACGAAGGAAGGGGAATAGAGGAAGAGACAAGGAGTGTAACATTCATGAGGATGCGAGGTCCCAGGTGCACGCGCTTGACTTAATTACATCAAGAATGATGACTGGTTGGTCCATGTGGTGAGGATATGAGTACACAGACCTTAAGCAACAGATTGTACTGGATGGAAGGTATCAGCAGGAGTTAGGAGAGGGGAGCAAGAAGTCGGGGAGAGCAGAGCGAAAGAGGTGGGTCTTGAGAAGGGATGTGAAGGTACGAAGGGAGGGGGCGAGGCGGATGTGGGCAGGGAGGGAGTTCCAGGCATGGGGGGGCATCTAGAAAGAAGGGACGAAGGCGGTTAGGGGAGCAGGGAAGGCGTGGGAGGGCGAGAGAGGGGACAGAGAAGTACGGAGGGAAAGCAGAGTGTTAAAGCGGAGTTACGTGCATGTGTTTTCACGAATTGTAATGACAGTGTGTAAGTCAATCCTTTCAGAAAGAATTACTTTTTCTGTTAGAAAGTGGGTTTCCAAGATATTTATATTTATTTATTTATTTCAACAATTTATATCCCACCCCTCCTGAAAACAGCTCGGGGCAGCTAACAATTTCAAAAATATAAAAAATACAATTATAAAAATATTTTATCACACTCATAAAATCACGACAGTTAAAACAGGCTAGGGTAACAAAAAACACTTAATCCAATAAATACAGTTCTTCAGACAAAGCATCCTATTCCTCATCTGTAACTCCATAGTAGGAGATCCAGAGAACAAGCTGCTTCTCTGATCAAGAGACTACTACAACAGAAGTTGGGAGCATGAGGATATTTTCGATGAGTCCAGACAGACCAAGAGCTGGACCACGAACACAAAAATTAAACCAAAAAAAGTTCACTCACATGACAAGATTCATGTCAAGATGATTCATTCATAAAAGGTAAGGCCCTCTTCAAACGGGTGCGGGTGTGTGGGGGGGGATGGGTGGGCGGCACAGTGGGGGTGCACTCCCACGGACCCCCACCCGCCTCCACCCATCTCCACGGACTGAGCATCCGGCACTGGCGCCCGTTGCTCCATGCACCCCCACCCACCAGTCATGACATTCCCACAGACGCCCACCCATCCGCCCCCACCTGCCGCGGCGTTCAAATAGATGCCCCCACCCACCTATGTGGGCGGGGGGGGGGAGGGGGGTGCTCCGTTTGAAAAAGGCCTAAGAGGAAGTAGTTGAAATAGTTGCATAAAACTGTTCTTTTCTGTGAGGCTCTTTCTAGCCTGAGTTAAGGTGGAGAAATTGCTTAAATTTGAAATGTTTTAAGCTGGAAAGAGAGGAGAAAGCAACTTTGAGTTACTCTAACCATAGGTTTTTTACATATGTATCTCCCTAGTCCAGTGTTGCTACAAAAGCTAACAAGCGGCATCATGTACCACCATTTTCACCACTGTAAGCCTCTGCCTTACATTGTGAACAGCTGCAGAATGTATACAAAATGTGAATGTATGGTACACACTGCATTTCTCCTTACTGGAAGACTGGGTCACAAGCCAATCCTCAAAGCTCCAGTGAGCTCCAGCACAGCAGGTACGACATTAGAGGTGTTTCACTATTTGGGCAGCAAAGTCATAATTTCGATAGTACTTCTATGGCAATTCCATCATCATACCCAGGTAAATTGTACTTGTTCTGTACAATTTATGCAAATCATGTCTACAATTACATAAAGAAGGAGCTGTCATGCTGCACTCACTGAGGTATTAAAGTTCCTCAAGTCCAAAAACCCCTTTTCACCCATAAACTGTACAACATAGTGTTTCTTCCTTTGAAGAGCTGCTTCTGAAGCTGCATATTGTCTCGTTACCATGTTAAATGCTTCTACTAATTTACATTTCACACCTTAACATGTCAACCCTAATCAGCAATACATTCACACACTGTTCTCACATCAATGAAAATGATAATGTACCTGATAGCAGAGTTACTCTGAACTTTTTCTAAAAAGTTTTGGCATTTCTTCAGTTGTAAAGAGGAAGGAGATATTTTACCAAAATGAGTTATCAAGTTGATTCACCTTAGAAGGATAAAAATTCTATAATTACTAAATGCTTTGGGAAGGAAGGTAAGAATTTATGGCACAGTCAAGTAACACTAGGACTGCATCTGAGTATTTGAGCACAACACACCTTAAAACTACCCCATAAACTAGATATCAAATTTTCTTACATGCAGTTTCTGTAAGTGAAGTTTAAAAGGCCTACGTTACTTACTTGCTAAGCAACTTACATAGAAAATTCAAGCTTCCCCGGCAAAGTAGTTTAAGCAGCATTCTTCCAGTTTCTCGGTACCTCACAGAGAGTTTCACATACGCAAAGCAATCTTTCTCTGCTTTAACTATCACTTTGGTCTTCCAATTACACCAATAACCTGTTCTCCCAATTAGTAGGTTCAATGGAAATATAGAATATCAATTTGAAATCAGTACTCCATTTAAAGATTTAGGTGCATAGCATTAAGAGTGGAAATTAGAAGAGATATCAGAACTCAGGCACCCGAGTATCTGCTCAGGGCCCCAACAGCAGAGAAGGGGGCCACTACAGAGCCCTTTATCTTCATGTCTCTCTTTAGCAGGACTGTGTCCTTGCTGTTCTTGGAGACTCGGAAGACACACAGGTCTGTTAAGGAGAGGTGCAGAGGCCTCCTTTGCACACCAACCCTTTCGCCTGTTGGCGACGACTCCTCAAGAGTCCTAGCCAAACGTGTCCAGCTGGCATCCTTAAGCAGAATCCCACGTCCACCCTAGGTACAAGGAGAGACACATACACCCTAGGTACAAGGAGAGCCTTGAACATTCAACAGGCACATTCATATCCATTCATGGCTTCTCCCCTCCTCCCACAGTGGGGGTGGAGGTAGGAGGTCAATCAAGGATCAGTGAAAGAAACCACATATTTCAATGCCAGGCACAACAAAACTCTTGGTTTAGGTACTTCTGGTGAAACTGCTTTTGCAAACACATTTCAACATTTTAAGATTATTCAGCAATAAAAAGAAAGGCCAAAAATTACATTTGGACTCCAAGAACAAGCTCAATCATCAGTTCTTGGGAGAAGCAAATGTGAGCAAAAGCAAATCCTAATCAGAAATGCGAGACACTCTTAGGAGCTACTCAGGAACACATTCAAATTGTATTTAAAGCCTAATTCTAATAGACTACACCTTTTCAAATGCTCGCAGAAAGGCAATGAAAATGGTTATGGAGATAAATGTTTAGTTAAATAGGATACACAGTACTTGAATTCTAAAGATCTGTATTGAACAAGCAGGGTGCCACTTTGCTGCATAATTCAGCTATTTGATAGTTTCTGTGGCAACTGCCTATAAACCCAAAGAATCTTAACCCAACAGAGAAAAGGTGACCTCATCAGCTTTCAGTCATCAAAGAGGAGAGGTGGTGATCCAACAGCCACCTACTTTGGGCCTCCAGCAAGTTTCAGCTCCCAAGAGACCTCTTTTCTCTAGCCTTGCAGCACCTGGGTGTTTTTAGACAACTGTCTCCCCACCCACTAGCCACCCATCACCCACCCATCATGCATGTTGCAGGACTGCATAGGGCACCACTGCGGTCCTGCAACATGCATGACGGGTGGGTGATGGGTGGGGAGGCGCTTGTCTAAACATACCCTCTGGATTCCAGCACTAAATCCCCCTCTCCCTACAACTCTCTTTCTGGCCCTAGCTCTCAACACGCTAGCTCAGGGGGTAAGAACCCTTTTTGATCTAGAGATCACATTAGCAATTTGAAAATGGACTGGGGGCCACATTAAAAAAACTCTAAATATAATTCTAAGTTTATGCTTAATAAATAAATATAAGCTTTAAACTACCATGAACTGGAAAGGGACTAAATAAAAACAAGTCATAGCCATATTTGGCCCCTGGGCCTGAAGCTCTCCACCCATGTTGTATTTCTAACTAACACATATATCATCTTGCCTGCACACCTGACATTTACTAACTTTATAAAATAAACTTTACTTGATAAACTTAAGACTCAGTGCTGGATGTCTGGTGCCAGACAGCCTCTTCCACCCATACTTATCTTCTGCCACACTCTCTCTCTCTCTCTCTCTCTCTCTCTCACACACACACACACATGTGGCAATAGAATATAGTGTTATTGATATCTTATGTTCTCCTGGCCTGGACAAAGGAAGCCAGACCTAACTTCGGTCAAGCAAAGCCAAAGAGCAGAGAGATGGTCCAGAACAGCCAGCAGGCCTGAGATTGTGATGGAATTCAAGCTGAGATGACTCAACATGTGGATAAGGCCCCATCAGCATACTAACAAAGGCATAGCCAGACAAGTATCTTCTCCTGGCACCGCCACACATGCTTAACAAAGTCTCCTGCTGAACAACTGGAGTTGACAAATGAAACCCATTGTGAACAGATAAGTGGGACATTTGCAACTCTGCTACTGACTTCCAGGCCAGGAAAAGAACAATCAAGGAAAGATACAGATGTTAATATGCTAAGGGCCCTTCCTCCCAGGAAGACGTTCTTCTGATATGCTAAAGAACTGTGTGATGTCACCATGACATGGCATCTGGCTATTACTGACCTGTACCTCAGAACTGTATAAAAGAACCTGGTCATACAACATGACTTTGGGTGAAGGCTAGTGGTCACCAGTTGGTGAATCACGTGGTTTCACTCCCTTCCAGACCTTGCACACACGGATCACAACTTGTCTTCGCTCGCCAGCAGCTCTACTCTCCAGCACCAAAGGGCCCTCTCTCAGTCTTTTCCCTGAATCAGCCTGCGTGCTTCCAGGATTTGGCCAGTCACAGGACACGTAAGATATCTTTATCTGGGGACTATCTGTATAATAATGTGTATGTAGTATAATCCTGCCAAGAATAGAAAACCAAGGTGTGCCGTTCCAATAAAGTTTTGTTTTGTACCACATTGGAGTGGTTTTATATGACGATCTCGATCCCAAGAATTTAAAAGTTACACACACACAAATCAGCTGTACACATGTATCCACCCCACACACAGAGTCAGCTATGTGTACCCACACACAGCCAGTCATGCACACATACTCTGTGGCACTCAAGAACTCTTACTGTTCCCCACCCCTGGACAGCAAGCCTGCCTGAAATAGCATTCAGGCACTGCAATTTGAAAATCAAAACTTCTCTGGGAAGGTCAGCAGCACAACACAGCTCCCTCCTTTCCCATCTACATGGCTGGGAAGCAGTAGCTACTCTACACTCCACATTCCCCCCCGGCAAGCAGGGGGATGATCCAGAGTTGGAGAGCAGAGCCCCACCCCCGAGGCAGGCACAGCAGGTGCCAGCAGCACTGATCCACGCAGTGCCAAAGCCATGCTCTGTGTAGTCTGTGCACTATATAAAGAGAATGGCAGTCAGTGTCCCAAGGAACTTATAATCAGAGAAGCTCCTGCAGTGCCCTCTTTGGAGCTTTACTGGGGAGACACCTCCAAGCCTGCAATCCTGGGAGCACAGATCCCAGGGGACATGGGGAGTGGGTACTTTAATAGGCTACCCACTCCCAGCAGCTCACCTTGGGAGGTTCCAGGAACCAAGGGCAGGGTTCCCTTCCCCAAAGCTGGGAAGTGCCAGGAGGGAAACGACAGGCAGGCTTGGGCTCAGGGGAAGGGAGAGGACATTTATTTATTATTATTTATATCCTGCCTCTTCTGCTCCCAGCAACTCAAGGCGGCTAACAATAAAAACACAGAATACAAAAATACACTAGTAAAAATAGATTAACGCTACACTACATTAAATTTTAACACTACATTAAAATTCAACTAAAACTGGGAGGAGTAATCCGCACCCACCACCCTAACCCACCCCACCCAGCCATCACCCTCACCAAATGCCGGGTGGAACAGCCAAATCTTGCATCTTCGTCGAAAGGGAGGTGTGGAGCCAACCGGGCCTCTACCAGGAGGGCGTTCCACAGCCTAGGTGCGGCCACTGAGAACGCCCTCTCCAGTGCCGCCCCCCAGGACACTCGCAGGACCTCCAAGAAGGCGCACCTGGCTGACCGAAGAGGCCGCTCCAGGGCCTGGGGAATGAGGCGGACCCGCAGGTAGGCAGGGCCCAAGTCATTTAGGGCTTTATTAGGTCAAACACACCACCACCTTGAATCGGGCCCGGAAAACGACAGGTAGCTAGTGCAGCGAACGGAGCACCGGTGTAACATGCTCATGACTACCCGTCCCCACATTCCGCACCAGCTACATCTTCCGGACCGTCACCATGGGTAGCCCCAGCACAAAACCAGCCAGCACGGGCAGGGCAGAGATTGCCCATCCTCCTCCTGGCTGGCTGGCTGGCTGCTCTCCTGAGCAAGGAGAAGCAAGGCAAAGCCTGACATGATACCTGAAGCTGGGCTGCACTCACTCTGCAAGAACTGAAACTTTCCATGAGCTGGGAGGAGCCAGGTGCTGAAAGCAGCTTCACCCACTTCAGCTGCTTCGAGGCTCTTAAAAAGTCACCACCCCACGCTGCCCTGCCTGAGGAAGGGGCTAGGAAAACACACACAAAACAATAAAGGGCAGGGGAGGTGCAGCATGCCAGAAGGAATTTGCCTGAGGACCACAGCCTGAGTGGGGTCCAGGGCCAGACTTAGGATTTTAGCACCGCTAGGCAGCTCAGACTGCCGTCCCCCCACCCCGCATGCTCTGGTGCACATGGGGGCTGCCATTTAAGGAAGGGAGGGATACAACAGCAGTGCCCAGCAACAAAGCAGAGTTTCTTCCTCAATGCTTGGGACCACCACAGAGCACATTTGTGGAGGGTTCGGGGCGGATCAGGGCTTCTCCAGTTGGGAATGGATGGTGGGTCCCCCCCTCCAGGTTGCAAGTGGTGCAGTTATGGCAGCAGCAGGGGGAAGTTGCGCCATGACCAAGAAGCCCCCAGTCCCCCCAAATCTGCTGCCCTAGGCAGGTGACTATGTTGCCTGCCCCCAGATTCAGCCCTGCGAGGTGCAGGCTGCGAAACACTGGGAAGGTGAGCTGGGCTGGAGGGGGCTCAGGCACAGCAAGCCAGAAGAATCATCTTATTATCTGCCTGCCCCCCATTATCACAGTGCTGAGCTCTCCTCTACCCTGCTGCAAAAGTCTTCCCTCCAGGCAAGCTGCGCCTCTCCCCACCGACTTTCAGCAGCAGGCACTGAAAAGATCTTCCTTCCCATGCCGTGCACAGGACAGTTCTTTCCAGACCAGTGCATCTGGGCTCACTTCAACGCAGCTCCCACTAGAGAGATTGTAAGCTGTCATGTATCCTATATAGGCATATATTTTTGACCATGTGTGTTTCAATATATTGGAAATCAGAATTAGCCTCTCTGTATGATGACTTCCTAAAGAGCTGTCTTATAGTGACCTTTCTACTGAACTCATGACCAGATACTGGAAAATCAGCCTGTATCCTGGAATAGAAGATACAATCAACTCTGTCTCTTAAAGAAATCAAATCAAATCAAACCTTTATTGTGCTGGCCATTTGGCCATGACAAAATATCAGATTTACAAAGAAAAGTAAGTAAAACAGACAGCATAACACCGATATTAAGCATATCATACAATCTTACAAATATGTGAATATACAGATACTAAACTTATACATTACACTTCTCACCCATTCACCTGAGGCAGAAGTCAGGGAGCAAAATTCAGTTTCATATCAGCCCGAGCTTGGTCTATCAGGGCCACTTTCTTTTTCCTTGTGATTTCCATAATATAGGCGAAGCGGGCAAGAACCTTTTGAAGCTGGGGATTTTTATTGGCCAGCAAGCATGTAATTTTTTCCCCATCAGATAAATGCTGGGGCAGTTTTATCCTTTCCCACAGCCTAACACGCAAATGTGAGGACGAGGGACATTTTAGGAGGTAATGGATTAAGTCCTCTATGTCTAGAGAACAACATGGGCAAATCCTGTCTACAAACGGGATCCCATGGAATCTCCCCTCAAGCACTGCCGACGGCATAGTCTGAATACGCAGTGCAAAGAATGCCCTTTTATGCCGAAAAGGCAGGTCATTCTTGATGTAGCTCGCCCCTTCATTATCTGGGATCAGATACTGATACCATGGAGATGATTTTATTAAGGGTACTAAAGCCCTAGCAATTTGTCCATCGATGTCCTTAATCCTAGTTTTCACTATAGATTTAGCCACTTTAAACGGGAGGCCCTGCAGGAAACAATAGGACAGGCCAAGTTTATTAAAGCTGTTTTTAGTCTTACCCCACCAGGAAGACACGCTGGAGCTAGTATTCAATTTTTCACGGAAACAAATTCCCGCCAGATCATCATCCAGCAAACCACTAATTTTTAGGACGTTCACCAAGGTTGTTTCCAGGAGATAGGATTCCAGAGAAGGAATCCCCAGCTCAAGCCTTAAAAGGACCGCCGGAGTTGAGTTAGGAACCTGCATTAATTTTCTCAAGAAGTTATGGAAAACTGGCTCTAGAATTTTTAGCATATTAACAGAATGACCCCATAGCAAAACCCCATACCTTAATTTGGCAATAATCTTGGCTTTAAAAACCTTTAGTGCTGGTTCAAACCTCTGCCCCCCTTTTGTTACAAAAAATTTATTTAGTGCTGCAACTGGTCCCGTGATACTTTTCTTTAGCGACTGGATATGAGATGTCCAAGAGCCGTCAAATGAAAATACTATTCCCAAATAGCTGAAATATTTAACCTGCTCAATTGTTGTTGAGTTTATATGCCAAATTTCCTGTTTGAATTTCCGTTTAAACACCATTACTTTTGTTTTCTTATAATTGATCTTTAGGGTCTGTAGATTGCATTCCCTAGAGAAGTCCTTTATCAGGCGTCTTAGGCCCAACCCTGAAGTGGACAGCAACACTGTATCATCAGCGTACATTATTAGAGAAATTCTCCGCAATCCGAGTTTAGGGGCCATGTACTTCCCTGTATCCCGCAAGTTCACTATTAGATCATTAACGTAGAGGTTGAACAGCAAGGGCGCCAAAAGGCACCCCTGCCTAACCCCCCTCGTGACCTTGATCACTTTAGAAAGGGAACCCAGATTATTAAGGCGAACTCTCATATCTGTACCAGTATATAGCGATCTAATTAACATCAGGAGCCTTCCATCTATATTTAGCCTGATCAGTTTTTCCCATAATTTTTCACGGTTGATCAGGTCGAAGGCCGATGAGAAATCCACAAAGACAGCAAAAAGGCCCACACCCCTAGCTTTATACTTCTCAATGAAGTGGGCAAGCAAAAAACAATGCTCCACTGTACTCTTATTCGGGCGAAACCCTATTTGTTCTGGTGCTATAATCTGATTTTGGCTAACCCAAAGCTGTAATTTATTTAATAGGGTCCTAGAGTATAATTTCGAGATGATAGAGAGCAAGCTAATGGGGCGATAGTTCTTTGTATCAAGCCTATCACCCTTCTTGAATATTGGTACTACTATAGCGGTCTTCCAGGTCTGCGGAACCTGGCCCCCACTGTTGATTAAGGTGAACAAATTAGCCAGGGCCCTAAGCCACCATCCTGGCATTTCTATGAACAGCTCTGGGGGGATGAAGTCTTCCCCTGGGGCCTTACCCTTCTTGAGTAGTTGGATTGCCTCAAGAACCTCCAACTCATTTATTGGGACCCACTCCGGGAAGGCAGAGGAATCCTCATATGCGTGGTTTTCAAGGGGGACAGAGGCGCTAAAGATCTCACCAAAATACAATTCCCATCTGTCACTACTTATCCTAGGGGCTATTTGGACTCGTGGACCATCTTGGTGCCCATTTACGATATTCCAGAATGCTCTTTCATCATGATTTTCCAAAGCTACAAGCATCAGGTTCCATTTTTTAACAAAAAAGCCTCTCCTTTTCTCTTTCAACAAAGATTTATAATAGCGATACTTCGCCCTGTATTGGTCCAAACTATAACTATTGTAATCTGCCTTAAGGGTTCGTGACCGTCTGCGCAGCTCTGCTCGATGATTTGCACATTCTGCATCCCACCACCCACTTATGGCCCCCCAATTTCTCCTTAATGGGGGCGCTCTTGATAGGGTTGGTTTTAGCAATATAAATAGTTTTTCTATAGCTAAGGCTGCAAGACCTAAATCTGTCGATGATTCCAGACAGGCTTGTAGATTTTTCGCACACAATGAAGTCAGAACCTCAATTACTTCCATAACTGAGTTTTTTGACCAGTGCCGGCGAATAATTCCCACCTCTGGCATCCAATCCTCAGTGGACAGCCTCGCTTCATTGTGACTGCTTACCATCTTATTTAATATTATGCAAATGGGGAAATGGTCACTCTCTACTCTGTCTCCAACAACAAAAGAATCAATAAATTTTAATAAACTAGGGGAAACCAGAGCATAATCGATCGTACTACCACCAATGGCAAAAGGGAAAGTTAACTCCCCCGGAATATCGCCAGAGTAATTACCGTTCAAGATATATAAATCATTTTCAAGGATGAATTCAAAAAGTAATTTCCCTTCCTTGTTAAGTTTCTGATCTCTAGAGACCCGGCATTCATTCCGGTCCTCTTCAGGGGTGAGCAGATTAACTTGATGTAAATCGTTCCACAAATAAGTATTTGAGGGGCCCAATCTGGCGTTAAAATCGCCTAATATAATCAGATCAATATTCCTGCGTTCATCTTTCTTTAACTCCAGGAATTGTTTAAATTGTGGCCATATATCCCCTTTGGAACAAAGAGGTGGCAAATATATATTTACTAATAAGAATGGGGAATCCATCCCTGAGATGGAACAGTCTAATAAGATAGCGTTATTCTCAAAAGCTCCCACTAGCTCGATATCGGCTTGTAAGCAGTCAGCAACAAAAATCCCAACTCCCCCAGCAGGGCGGCCTCTACCATGAGGATGTCTTGCTGGGAGAAACCAACTCTGATATCCCTCCAAGCTAAAATGGGCTTCATCTATGAGCCAATGTTCCTGCAGGCAGATAATATCATAAGTTCTTAAATGATTAATAAAGTCAGGGTCCAGGGTTTTATTAGCCCAACCCGCTATGTTCCAAGACCCTATCCTTTTACAGGGGTAGAAATCCAAAGGTGGGATACAGCGTGCTTCCCGTCAGAGCTCCTTGCGCAGACCCATATCAGCTTGCCCTTTTTCCCCATTTTCCCCACTAGGCAGTACAATAGTTTGGCATGTAAGGTGGACCAGTTCCTGAGCATCTATGTTTTGATCTCCTAAATCCTCTATCATTTGGGGCAGTTCTGTATCTTGGGTTTGCCCAACGTAATTCAGCACCCCGAGCTCTTCCAAGGCTTTCTTGTCCCTATTTAAGTGTTCGTTGCTCACCAGGTCCATTATCACCCCTTGCCTGGGATCCCTAGCCAGAATATCTGGGTCACAAAAGAACATCTCCAGAGTGGGCACACTATCCCCCTCTGATAGCCCCATATATGATGCCTTCCCAGCACAAGGACTTTTCCTCCCTGATATATTTTTTTCTGGGAAACCATGTCTAGATACCTGATTCCTCGCTTCCACTTGTTTGTACAAACCCATTAATTGCTCAACAAAAGAATTCTGTTTGGGCAATTGTTGGTTTAATTGGGTATTGCATTTAGTAGGTCTTGTGGGAGAGAGAGCTTCCTCCTTATTTAAGCTCACACCTGGGCCAATCTCCATTGCTTCCAAAGCAATTAAGTTGTCCAGGGGGGGTTCTTGTCTCTCCTGGATTAATGCTCTCTCCCCCACTATTATATCAGGAGCATGGTTTTGTAAAACACCACAAGGGTGTCCAGAAGGCTCATTCTGCATATGGCAGGTTTCATCCTTATCATAGACTCGCGAGAGATATACAGAGGAGCTATTTAGTAATTGTTCACATTCAAATAAACGGGTCACCCAGTTATCTGTATTAAATTCAATAATTAGGACCCATCGATTTTTAACATAGTTAATATGAGAAATTGACTTTATGATTCTCCGGGTTACCGGCAAACTTGTAATCGCTCGTAGATGTTCGGCGATTTCCAATGCATTGGACCACATGGGCAAAACCCCAGATGGTAGGGGGAGTACTGAGAGAATAATCTTAGTAGGAAGATGCCTCAATATACCAAAGTTCTCTGCAAAAAGAGCCCGCCCTGGCTGCGCAGGGTCCTGCTTTTTCACCATTTCTCTTTTAGGTGAATTAGGCCCTGCCTTATCAATCTTTGTATACATTGCTACCGGCTCAGATTTTTTTACAGAGATAGCTTCAATGGCATTAGTAAGAGCATCTATCTGCCTGCCTTGCTGTTGTAATTTCTCTAACAAGTGAGAAACTGTTCGGGCCGTCAGCAGTATATGGCTAGCCAAATAAGATGTGTGATTGACTGTTTCAATCTGACGTACATAGTCCCCATAGACGGCAGTTACATCTGTTACAATTGGGTCGGAGAGAACTGGAATAGCCTTCTCCCCACCCGCCAATATTGTAACATTTTGAACCAAGACTGGAGACGAATGCACTTTTGGGGGGGAGATATGGGATAAGCTCTTATTAACAACCTCAGCAACAGGGTCTTGAGTAAGATATTTATCAATTTTCCGTTGTTTGTAAACCTTGCTTTCAGTGGGCGAGAGAAGCGCAGCGTCTGCACGTGTGCGTTTCTGAGATAGCATAGCTATGATGGAATTACCCCCACGCAAATCAATTTAGATAAACCCTAACTCCACAGACCCCCCAAAAAAATAGCTAGCCACTCCACTCCAGGCAACTCCAAAGGGCGACTCCCAAGGGATAGAGCCCTTAAACTCGCGCCCTTTGGCTCGCGCTCACAGAACGTCGTGGACTCTTATAACCTGAGAGGCTAGACAGCCCCACCTCCACTCCCCAACAAGCCCCAGCAATCAGGTGAGTCTCGTGTAGCAAAGTGGCTGGGCAGCGGCTCTGCCTACACAGCCCTTCTCTCCACAGCGCCTCCCTTAAAGAAATCAACGTTTTCTGTTGACCGGTCTCAAGATACGTGACTTCCTGGCAGGGCAGGAAAAGGCCTGGTTTGTTTGGAGTTTACTCATTGTTAATCCTATCTTAGATGACAGACACCTGTTTTAGAATGTATCAACAGGCTTCTCACTATGTACTTTGAGAAAAACACTCCCTGGCAGCAGTTTTGACCGGATGTCATTTTTAGCTGACTTCCAAGCAAACTGCATTCTATAAGAAGGGAGAGGAGAAATGGATTTTTCAGAAACAGTTCCTTTTTTGGAACTTTTGTCATATCCATCTGGCAGAATGGGGCAAAGGCCTGGGTAATATATCCTATATGATGCATTGAGTCAACCATAGCAATAATACTTAGAGCATATGTTATATCTTATAGATGTTAAGATCTTTGAACTTGTAACAGAGTTGTTCTTTGAACAAGAAATGCCCTCTATAGTCATGTATTTTAACTGACACGGTTTCTTTTGTACTATGTCTTTATTTGAACTTAAGTAAACTATTGCTTCATATTTTTATAATATTTTAAAGACTCATAGCTTCATTATAAATAAATTGTCTTTACAATACTTAGCTGAGCTAGCTGGCTGGCTTATTAGCAAAGTGTAAAAACTGAGTTTCCACATATTGGAAAAGAGCGCCCTATATCCAGACCAGATCATGTCAGGCCTGGACCACTAAGAGCAAATTCCTTTTGAGGAAACTGAGGCACAATGCAACAAAGCCACTCAATCAAGGTAGGTGGGCCATATCGAATAGGGGCCAGAAGGAAGCAGCAGGGGCCAGAGAGAAAACCCTCAGGGCCAGAAGTGTATGGTGGCCCTTGTGAGTGTCATAAACCTGCACAGCAGTCCTACTTAGGCTTGTTCCCCACATGCAAGCGTTAAAAGATGAACTGGCACCGGAAATGGGAGGAAACAACCCCTCCTCAGAAACACAAGTTTTCTCTCTGCCTCTGATGCAGCAGGATCGGAGCAGCTAGAATAAATTGTGCAATTTGCAGAAAGGCTACACTCAAGAAAGATACTAAGGCAACGGCTAGACACAGCCTTCCTCCTCCCGAGAAGGTTCTACCTCTTGCTGGGGTGCCCTCCCCTCTTCCATGCGGGGAGCCCTGCTTCAACCAGGAGCCTCCTCCCCGCCCCCCAGCAGAGGGCCCTCTCCTGATTATGGATCATCTGATCCAGGCACATTCCACCAAGAAAGCCCTCCCCCACCCCCCACTCTCACAGAGTGCCCCTTAGCAGCCCTCCCCCCTCATCTGCCACAAGTCAGGAAGCCCTATCCCATGCTACCAGAGGACTCCCTTGTGGCGAGCAGCCCAGTCTGGGCTGCACCAAGGGGAGCTGCCGGGTAGGAACCTTGTGCAGGTGTCCCCCCCCCCCCTTTTGCAGGAGCCCCACAGCACCTCCCCGCTTTTGCACTGGGGTATGGAGCTCTGGGCCGCTGGATCCGCTCCATCCCTGCCCTCACACCCCTCCCTTCTGCGGCTGGGTCCAATCCCCTTGCCAGCAGGAAAGGGGGCCTGGACTGAAGCTCCTGGTGGGTTACCTGTCCTCTCTCCTGGCGGGCCCTCTCTCAGCAGGGCGCACAGACTTTGATGTGTCATGGGGCCCTCCGGGGACCTTCTTCTGCCGCCACGGCCATCTTGGACATGTGCTCCATGGGCATGGCCATTTTGGAGCCTACTGAGCATATGCAAAGAGTTGGCGGTCATCTTGGATAACTTTCAACATGCACAGTAGGTCTTTTCAGTCAGGGTGGCAATTTTGGAAAAGGCAAAAGCCTTAAAGGGGCTGTCCCTTTAAAAAAAAAAAAAAAAAAAGCCTCAATACCATCCTCTTCTCAGGGATGGCAAGCCCGAGTGAGGAGGCAGCCCAAGCCATGGTGGGGACACCAAGCAATCAGGAGCCTGGGAGCCTGCTGGAGGTGGCCGCAGTTCCGGCAAAGGATGCGCCCAAGTCAAAAAAGAGGGGAGGATATAACAGCAAAAAGGTGAGACAACAACACTCAAAAGGACAAGTGGAGTCAGTTCCTTTAGGCACGCAGATGCCCGTCTCCCCACACACATCACAGCAGGGTCCATGGGCACAATTAGAACCCCAGTCATAGATGATGGGGTTCATCTCTAACACCATGGCCCAGCTGCAGGGCATGATGCAACCACTGTTCCAGAACTTCATGGCGCACATGGTGAACCCTTCTCTCAAGATGGGTCCCTACCCACCCTTCAATTAAGGAGGATATGGGCTTGAAGGGTAAGTTTCACAGCCGCAGCAGCGTCACAATCCAACACTTTCAAAGGTCAGTCCAGCACTTCCGGGAAGGGAAAGGGACCTCTCAGTCGAAAGAGGACCAGTGTTTCGTCATCCCTCGAGGGGGGAGAGTCAACCATTTGATCTACAGCCAACAATTTCAGAGGAGGATTATCCCATCCCATGGAAGCAGCAGCACTCCACCCCGCCCGGGGACTGGCAAGAGGAAACTGATAGTCTGGAGGAAGGAGGGGCCTCCATGTCAGACTCCCCTTCCGAGGAGGAGGAAGAAACTCAGCAAAAACGAGTCTTCCCTCTGGAGTTCTTTGATCGCACGAGACGTAAAATCGCCGAAATCAGGAAATTGCAGCCCAAGCAGTCGAAGCAGGACGCCCCCAAGGGAGACGGGTCTCCATGCAAGTATTGCATCCAGAAGGAGTGCAAGACTGTCCCCTTGCCAAGAGCATATGAAGACATATTCAGAAGGGAATGGGGCACATCTGCTAGCAGCCAACGCAACCCCAGAATCCTACAAAAGCTGTATGCCTTTCCGACAGACAAGGAACAGTTGTTTTCCAATCCCAAGGTGGATGCAGTCGCTGCCTCTCTACCTAAGGACTCCATCTTTCAACCCAAGGGGCACCCATTCCCCAAAGATCAGACAGACAGGGGAGTGGAGGCAGCCCTAAGAAAGGCTTTCTCCAACATTGGGCTGGTCATGAAGATGGCCACAACTGCAACCTTTGCCTGCAGAGCTAACATATGTTGGCTCGACAAGCTAAATGATGAGGACCTATCGAAGATGGTCAGGGCCGCCACTATGAAGTCCCTGTTTCTCAGCACGGCATTCGCCACCAATGCTTCACTGGACATTATGAAAATGGCAGTTCAGGACCTGGCGTCAGTCGCGGTAGCAAGAAGGCAGGTATGGCTTCGATCCTGGAAGGGCAATCAGCACTCTAAGTCACTGCTGATGACAGCTCCTTTTGATGGCCACAAGCTGTTCGGCAAGACCCTCGACAAGTTCCTGGAGAACGCCACTGAAAAGAAATAGAAATAGCTAGCAGCACATTCCCAAGTTTTTTTCGTCCCAACAAGTCAAAATACGGTGGCAGCTCACACAAACCCTACGCGCCCCCCACACAGCGGAGAGAGGTGCAAGGATACAACCTCGATGGCAGAGGGGCAGTTGTCCGAATGGCCATAAACAACAGCACAGACAGAACTCCCAGGCCCAACAATGACGCGCTGGCCCAGCCACGGGAGGGTGGTTGACTGCATACGCAGACATGTGGAAGTTCTTGACCTCTGACAGGTGGGTGTTGGAGACCGTAGAGAGGGGTTACTCCATCGAGTTCAGGGCCCAGTCCCCCGACCGCTTCAAACCTACACCACAGCTACGAAATTCCAGAAAGCATCAATGCCTACAAGAAGCCATTGCTGCCCTTATGGAGGCTTGGGCCATAGAACCAGTTACCGCAGACCAGCAGGAAGTAGGCGTGTACTCAACTATTTTTCTGGACAGACAAGAGTATGGGGGTTTCCAAGTGATCCACAACTTACGCCACCTGAACCGCTACGTCAAGCAGCAGAGGAAACGCTAAGTTCCACAACAGCAACCTTGGTGCAGGGCAACGTCAGGGCGTCAGTGAACTTGAAAAAGGCTTACCTGCACATCCTAATTCCCCACGCACACAAAAAGTTCCTGGGGTCCTGCTACGCAGACAATCATTGGCAGTACAGAGCTCTGCCTTTCGGCTTGACATCAGCGCCTCACACCTTCACAAAAGTACTGGTGACACTGACAGCAGTGCTCAGACGCCAGGGGGTCCACTTATACGCTTATCTGGACGATATCCTGGTGAGGGCCCGGTCTCAGGACAGGGTGCAAAGCGACTTGGACAGAACGATGGCCTTCTTAAGAGCTCACCGTTTCCTCAAACTAGGACAAAAGCTATCTGCACCCATCTCAAAGTCTAGTCCACCTGGGGGGTAATCTTGGATACAGACTCAGGACGTATATTCCTAACCCAAGAGAGGGTGCAGAAGATCAGGGCTCAGGTAAGGGGGGGGGGGGGGGGACTGAGTTTCCAGCAGTGTTCTCCTAATGTCGTTGGCAACTTTGTTGGGCTCCATTGTGGCCTGTATTGGCCTGCTGGACTGGCCGCATTTTCACTCCCCCTCCCCCTTACTAGCGTTCCTCTGACCATGGCAGGAACATATTGCATGCAAGCTCAACAAACGTCTCCTACTTCCAGAGGGGGTGCATTTTTCTCTCCGGCGGTGGGCAGACCCAACCAGATTCTCTCAGGGGGTCCCCTTGTACGAGTCCCCCAAGTTAATCATTACCATGGAAGCTTGTCTGTCGGGCTGGGGGGCTTTCCTGGACGATCAGTATTTTCAGGTTGTTTGGTCCCCCAGGGAGACAAATCTGAACATCAGCGTACTGGAGCTCAGGGCAGTCCGCCTGGCATTGTTGGAGGCGGGCACCCTGGTTCAGGGGGAGAATATCATGGTCCACTCAGACAACATATCTGCAGTGGTGTATATCAACAGGCAAGGGGGGGGGGTGTCTCACTCCAAGAGGCTCCAGGCCGAAGTGAATGCGCTGATGGTCTGGGCAGAGGCCAACCTGATATGTCGGGCTACTAGGGATGCCAGGTTGACCTCCGCCCATCGGAATAGGTGAGGGGCCTCTAGATGAAGCTCTCGCGATCTGGATCCCCCCTGGTTGTTGATATAAGTGACCGCCATCGAGTTGTCGGAGAACACAAGGATATGCTGTTGTCTGAAAGTCCCAGGAGAGCGCTGCAGGGCTAGCCGGACTGCCTTCAGCTTGAGCCAGTTGATGCTGTTGCGAAGGTCCTGCTTTCGCCATCAACCCTGGGTTGCCCAACTGGAGATATGGGCTCCCCAGCCTGATAGGCTGGCATCGGTCGTCAGGATTTGCCTGGGTGGGTCCTATAAGGGGCTTCCCTCCAAAAACCGATCCGGATTCTCCCACCAGCGTAAGGATACGAATGTACAATCATCTAGCTGTAAGTGTTTTGTGGATCTGGACATGATGAGGTAAATCCAGGAGCGCAGAAACCTCTGCAGTGGAATCTTGCCCACTGAAAGTGGGGGAAGCACGAGACCATCAGACCCAGAAGAGAGGCCAGAAGCGTCAACGGAACTGACTGGGACTGCCTGGATTTCCAGCAGAAACGGCGTATCCTGTGTTGTCAATCTGCTGGGATAAACATCTTGTGCTTTACTGTGTCTATAATTACCCCTAGATGGTGCATTCGCTGCGTTGGGGACAAGTGGCTCTTGTCCCAGCTGATCAGAAAGCCATGATACTGCAGGTAAGCAAGAGTTGCCTGAACATGGGACGTAGCTTCTGCCTCTGAGAGCGCGCGTATCAGCAGATCGTACAGGTATGGGAAGTCTGCTATCCTCTGGAGTCTCAAGTTGGCGACCAGGGGGATCAACACCTTGGTGAAAGTCCAGGGGGCAGTGGAGAGGCCGAACGGTAGGACACGGTACTGCCAGCGAAGGTCGTGGTAAGAAAAACGGAGCCACTTCCTGTGGGCTGGGAGGATGGGCAGGTGTAAGTAATCATCCTTCAGGTCCAAGGAGGCTAGCCAGTGGCTGGGGCGAATGGCCATGCAGATGGAGGCTACCATTTCTGGATCTCTGCTAGCATGGCTGAATGCTTCTTGGGGTTCCTGGTCCTAGGAGACGGTCGAAAGCATTCCCTGGGGTACCATGTGAATTCTATGGAGTAGCCCTTTGACACTGTGTCCCTTACCCATCTATCGGAAATGGAATTCAGCCACTTTTCTGAAAAATTCTGTAGCCTGACCCCCAGAGTGATAGACTTGAGATCTACTGGGGAAAGGGAGTCAGGAGTTATGTTTCTTTGCCGAGGGGGGTCCCCTTCTACCGTATGATGTGGGCTGGTAGGACCGGGGCCGAAGCCCCTTACCTCTGGCTCCTCTTGCTTGGGATGAGAAATTCCAGGAACAAGAGGAACTAAAGTCTCTGCGTTGCCCTGAAAAAGGCCCGCTGAATGAACGGAAGAAGGATTTAGTTGACTGAAGCTGGGTAAGAGATATTTTCTTTTCCTTACTTGGGGCCTGTCTAATCGCCCTATTGAGTGCCGAGCCGAAGAGCTTTGCACCTTTGAACTGGCTGTTCACGAAGAGATTACGAACATGTGCATCCACTCTCCAGGAACGGAGTCAAAGGCGCCTTCTGGCAGCCACGTTAGCTGCCATGCCCCTGGCTGCCCAGAGGACAGAGTCCAGGGAGGAATCAACCAAAAAGGATTGCGCCATGGTGATATTTTCAGTTAGCTTGTCTGCTTCAGTCTCAGACACTTCCTTATCTTTGCTAATGTGAAACCATTTGAGAATGGCTCTTGAGGCTGTGACTGCCATTCTCAGAAGGTTGGAGAGGCACGCAAAGCTTCTCCTAAGGCCAGTCTCAGTGCCCTTGTCAGTAGGATCCTTTGGCATGACATCACCCTCAGAGAGGAACACGGATTGTCTAGCCAGAGAAGCAGCTGCTGCGTCAATCTTGGGGACCCCAAACATAAAGGAGCAGGCTCTATGGAATTCATAAAGCTCTAGCTGGGCTCTAGAGAGCCTGACAAGCTTGGTAGGCTCTCTCCATTGCTCCCTTATGAGGCGCTCAAATCTGCAATCGAGTCGGGACACCCTAGTAGCCGAGCCCAGCTTGGGGAGGTAGTCTCTGTCAGAGTCAGAAGAGGCAGACGAGGACTCGGACTCCTTACTCTTGCGCTGCTTCTGTTTAATGCAGAGCACACTCTCTGCTCTACTCAGCATCTTATGGGCTTGGGGAAAAGAGAGTTCCTTATCCAAATCCTTCAAGCAATGGGGCAGGGCCTCCTCTACTGAACGGGGCTCCCTGTCCTCGCCTGAGGCCAGTGTCTCCACCTCAGAATCGGAGTCTGAGGGTCTGGGTGTCTCCCTTTGAGTGAAAGCCCTTTTTCTACTGCGTTTGGTGTGGGGCGGGGAGGAAGAGCTGGAGCAAGGTGACTCCACTCCTGAGGGCCGGGCCTGTCCCCTCCTTCCCCCACCTCATCGGAGGAAGAGCGCAGGAGATCATGAATGGGGGGGGGGGCATGATGAGCCCAGGGGCTTCTATGCTTGCCCTTACCAGCCGGCTTGGACTTGCCTTTGAACCCTTGTTTGGGGGGGCTGCTCTGAGAGGAATAGGCCTCACTCTCTCTCCTCCTTTTCCCTTTAGACCCGGCTGCTCCAGACTGCAGTGCTGTCAGAGTCTGCAGCATTTGCTGCATGGTTTCAAGCTGTCGTTGCTGGAGTTCTGCGATAGATGGGGGCCCCCGCGCCTGTACCTCATGCTCGGGTGAAAGCTCTCTCTGGGCACCTGCTTCCTCCTGCCTCGCTGACTCCACCGGGTCCCGCTGCTGAGGCACTGAATGAGGCGCTGGCTGCGGGCGGGCTGAAGCCCTGTGAGTCTTCGCTGTCTCCGCCATGCCAGAGGGCCCTCTCAGTAACACCTACGCGGGTCCGTTCACAGTTGGCCCGGCAGAAGGGAAAAGGGTGAACCGGGCTGCGCCCCGAGGGTAACGCTAGCCTCGTTCGGCAGCGCACAGCCTGTGAAGACAGTCTTCAGTCTGTTCTTTTTCTTCTTTATTTTATTGAAAAGAAAGCCTCCTGCCTAGTGCGAGGCAAAAGTAAAACTGAGGCGTTTTGGCGGGAAAGGCTCAAGCAAGCACTTTGGAAGCTTTCTAACGCCTCCTAGTGGTGATGTGGCAGAAATACCCAGTGTTCCGACCATCCAAACAATAAACCATAGAAGGGGTTCTAGAAATCCATCACTCTCCTTGGGAAGAGTTTGGTGGGATACTAGATAGGGTTATTCAGTCTGTTTCAGCTTTCATATTGAATACCTGTATGATATAGATCCATTGATTAATCCTATGAGTATATACTCTGATTTTTTGGATGAACATACCTTGTATTGTTGGTATTATTGTTTTGATATATGATCTATGACAATGATTATTTTAGTTTTTTCTATACAATTATCACACAGAAAATTGTTTTCAGTACTTCTTGTGCTGTATTTTCGATTGTGATTCCACCCTTATAAGTTGGTAACTTGCTTTTGGGTTGGGTTCTATAGTCCTTTTGAGCATGCTCAATCCCAAGCCCTGTCGATCCTGTCCACATCCACAGTTTCCACAAGACACAGTGTGCCCGCAATAGGGAGCTGTGCAGATTGCACAGCTGCGCACAGGATCCGTGGGGCTTGGGATCAGCTTCTATGTATATTTTTGAACCCTAACTTTTCCTCCCTCCCTCATGCAGACAATAATCAAATTCAGTCACTACATCCTCCACTGCATTAAAAATGTCTGCACTTCCTTTCTTTCCTAATGTCCAATTTGTGCACTCTGGGATGAGGGTCTGACAGACTGGTGTGCTGACAAGAAATAGCTTTTTATTTCCCACCCAGTCATTAACTTCAGGCAATGTTGTAAGAGGTTCAATTGCAGGGGTAGGTATCTACCAACTAATCTGAACACATTCCCCAGTGCTCTCTTGCCTCTATCAAAACCATCTCTTGCTTGTCTGGCATATCAACCAGATCACTTGCTATTTCAAGACACTGGCCAGCCACTGTACAGCACACTGAGGCCTAATAATTGCAACTCCTACTTATACTTCCTTCATGTCCCTTCCCTCCCACTCTTTCCTCTCAAGTATCACAGTGCTCCTTGTATGTTCCCCCTTATGCATGAAAGGGCCTTCAAAAAAATCTACTTGTCAAGCTTCTACCCTCATCTTAGTGAAACCATTCCTAAAAACTTGATTTTGCAGTTCTTCCTACCAAAAAAAAAAAAAAAAAAGTCACACCATTAGAAAAGCTTTTTCTAAGAGCCTCAAACCTTAGAAAGGACATAAACCCTTCAGGTGCAGAGCAAAGGCCAGTCTCCAGCAGATTTCCTATGGGCAGATTATTCCAAAATTGCTCATTTTGGAATTTCTTGCATTTTCCTTTGAAGCACCTGGCCTTGCCCACTGCCAGTGATAGGATATTGGGCTAGATTGAACACTGGTTCAAACTGGTACCTGCCTTCACACTTAACCAAAAGCAGTTTGTATATCAACTTAAATAACGACTTGCTTATCATGAGAATTGTTCTTGCACATTCGGTTTTGTTCTTAAATGTATTTTTGTGTACAGTTTCATGAAATAATGAGTTATATTTAAGTAGATGTAACCCCAGCCCAAGACAGGATTATTAGAACAGGCAAGGAAGAGGAGTGTCAGGGGCTGCAGGGTTAATTACTTGGCATGCTCCAGTTTGGCAAGACCTACAACAAAGTTTCCCAAACAATGGGTCAGAACCCCAAATGGGGTTGCACCATGTGTGGGGAAGGGTTTCAGCTAGGGGCGGGAAAACCGGTAAATCCGGTATCCGATAATGCCGGTACCGGGCGTACCAGCATTAATCGGATTCGACCCGGTAAATCCGGTCCGGGTACCGGATTTTTTTACATTGCAGCCATTTAAAAATGGCTGCAATGTAAAAACTTAAAGCCCCACCAAAAAAGTTAAAAAAAACAAACCCTCCCCGAGTCCAGGCTGCACGGGTGGAAGGGGGGACACCCCCCACCCACCCTGCCCAGCCTGGATTTTTGTTT
>QEPC01001738.1:3903627-3914671 GCA_003113815.1 Sphenodon punctatus
GCCTTCCCTGCTCCCCTAAGCGCCTTCGTCCCTTCTCACTTGCTGCCCCCCATGCCTGGAACTCCCTCCCTGTCCACATCCGCCTTGCCCCCTCCCTTCATACCTTCAAGTCTCTCCTTAAAACTCACCTCTTCTGCTCTGCTCTGTCTGACTCTTTATCCTGCTGAGCCACTATTTCCTATACCTACGGTCTGTTTACCCGTATCCTTGCCACATGGACCTGCCTGCTGTCATTCTCATAGTAACCAAGTCAAGTACGTGCACCTGAGACCTCGCATCTTCATGAATGTTAGACCCCTTGTCTCTCCCTCTGTTCCCCTTCCTATGTCTCTTCCCCCAGCTCCTGTCTCTCAGATTGTAAGCACTAGGGGCAGGGACCGTGTCTATTTTATTACAGGTACACTGCTGGCACTATATAAATGTTTGTTAATAATAATACTACTACATTTGTTTTATAAGTATAGTGGTTAAAATATTTTCACTAACTAGGCATTGTACTAGAATATCCCCCACCCCCAAACAAGGCTACCTTTATTTTGCATGGAAATAGTACCAGAACCCCAAACTGCAATTAATTAATACTGTATTTAGCATTTTATTATTTCTACTTTATGGTCGCAAAAAAAATAAGTTTATATATTGCTGTTAAAAACGTATATACCAATAACCTAATAGTCCTTTTATATCTTCTATATGCATAATAAAATGTTACTTTAACGGTAGTATAAGGTTCTTCAAAGTATGAATTTTTGAACAACAGAAAAACTGCACTTTACTTAAAAGAAAAATAATGAAAACTACATTTAATCCCCAGGCATGTATTTCAAATACAGGATTAATGTGGTTACTACATTACTAAGAAAGGTAAACTGGTGAGCATTTGATATTTAGTATCTATCACTAGCTCCTTCACAAAAGGAAGTTTAAGGATATTATGGATACTGATAAAAGTTAACCCTATGGGCCATATTTTGAAAAGCAAAGCATGCACACACCACACTTAACTGTTCTCCCTTACACTTTATATTAAGTTCATTGCAACGAACTGGTTATATAACCCATTCTTTGACTTATGACCCATTTGCTCATAGATCACCAATCATCATTTTAAATGCTTTAAGCATCCCATACTGGGAGTATTTTTTGCTATATTAAGGACAGATCAGCAAATGGTATTTTTCCTATTTAAAAATCTATTAGGATCAAGAATATGGGGTGGATGACTACACCACCATCAGAATATATTTTCTTAAAATTGCATGAAAACATTTAAAATTGCATTGATCTGAAGAAAAAAAGACACTAAGGGTGAAAACAGACATGACGCTAACCAGCCTTTAACCACACTTGGTGGTCATTTATGTATGTTTCAGGGCTGCATAGGACACCAATACAGCCCTGCAACATGCATAAATAACCACCAAGGGTGGTTAAAGGCTGGTTAGCGTCATGTCTGTTTTCACCCTAAGTAAATGCACAGGCGACTTTAGAAACACAAGAGAAAATTCTATTCTGTCCTGTACACCACAGCACTCAAACGGTGGAAGAAATAGAATTTATTTTAGTTAGGCCAATTTTTTTTATTATTTTTTTTATGGAAAAAAGTTTTCCCCCTAAAAAGATTGTACATTATATACTTGTAGACACAAGCCACCACCTTGGATCTTTCCCTTGATCACTGGGGATTCTCCAAGCAATGTGTAAGAAGAAGCCGACAAGCATTTTGATGAGAGGGCAAGAAAGCCCTTTTTATCATCTCCCAAGCGTCAGCGTCACCTCAGTTCTCTTGATAACTTTCCAGGCCAGTGCCCCGAGTCCCCCAACACCAACACCACTGCCCTTCATTACTTTGACACACACACCCTCCTCCTATAGACTTAAGAGTAGAGACTGCCATATATAGCCCAGTGTCACATTTTGCCCTTTAATACAAAGAACCTTAAGGCAGGATACTAACCCCCAGCGAATTGTTTTTGCACCACATAATCCAGAGCCTGGGCAGCTTCCACTAAGCCCCTTTGGAAGGGGCTGGCATCGATGCCCCAGGCTGATGTCTTAGGAAGGAGACAAGTTATTTACATGTTCGAATCCCAAGCCCGGCGTCGTGCAGACAGACACACAAACTGCTCAGCACTCCCTTAGATCAGCCATATTACTCTCCCAAATCCAGCAGCACTTGATGCGGGTACTTCGCAAGCCACTTCCCCCAGGAGCCTTGGCGCAGAGGAGAGGCAGGCGCTCCTCTAGGCGAGTCCTGGCTCAGCCCCCATCGCCGAGCCTGCCGGGAGGGCGATCGGCGAGCCCTCCAAACGCCTGGGAACTTCAGCTCTCAGGATCCCCCCCCTCCCGAACCAGACTGGAGCCGCCGGAGGAGTAGGAGGGGGACGGGGAGGGAGGGGAAAAAGCAGGGCTGGAGAAAGTAGATCCGACGGGTCTAAGTCGCTACCAACATGTGGACTGGATCCAGGAACCGGAGCCACCAGCTCGGTCTGCTCTCTCCCCCCCGCCCCCTTAACTCTTTGCTAACCGGCTGGAAGAAGCGAGTGCAGTGGAAAAGGTGCCAAAGCAAACCCCTGCCGACCCTCACCTCCACCACCCACAGTAGCGGGTAGGAGAAGCAAGCAAATGGGTTCTGCAGCACAGCGAGCGGGATACAACTGGAACGCCACTTCGAGCGTGAGAAGCCGACGGTAAGTCCCAGGGTCTTACTCCCGGTGGGGCTGGGAAGGAGCAGCCTGTCACATTAGCCCCGGGGCGAGTGCCGCCTGCCCTCCTCCCCTCAGGCCCTTCCCTGCAAACAGCCCCATAAACGGATGGGGAGGGGAACCACAGCTCAGCCCCCTTCACTCTTTCTCCTCCCCCCCCCCTCAGAAATGAGCTTTCCCATTGAACAAAGCGATGCAACTATGAAGTTGCAACACGTTTCAGTGGGTTTCTCCTCCTCCAGAGTACACGGCTGAGACTAGGGAGGGGCTCTTCTAGGCAACGCAAGGATTTAGCTTTAAATGAGTGGGCTTTTTTCGATCCTTTTCTCCAGACGCTGCTATATTTCCCCTTCAACCAGCTTGAAATCGACTAGCTGGGAAATCTGCCCTGCCAAACATCTCCTACTGGAACTGTCCCCTTTTAATACCCCAACTGGCCCCTGTCAAGGTTTTATTCTCTTGGCACGGAGCAAAAACAAAAGAGACATTATGTAACTTTTACGCCTCTTGTTGCTGATCTACTCTTTAAAAACTAACTAACCATGCCAGTTTATTTAAATAGTAAGATCGACGGTAGGTTTCCTTTCTTCTCTCTGTCACAAAACTTAATCAAAGGAAACAGTTCATATTTGGAAAATATTTTATTTCCTGAGAGCCCGTCCTTCACCCACTGAGGTCAATGGCAAAACTCCCATTGACTTTAGCAGCTGAGGAATGCCCTGCCAGCTTGTCAACCTTTGTTTTCATACACTTCCCCAAGTTCCCCAATATTCATTTCAATGAGGTCTACTTGCAGTGTCTACTTGCAGTACCCAGATTAAAATTCTCTCACCACCACCCTTGAATGTAACTGACAGACTAAAGCAGAAAGCTAATATTTTATCCTCTGGGATAAAGTGGGAACTTTAAAGACCAAACTCTGTTTTCAGTAACATAGCTGTAAATCAAATGCAACCTCATCAAAATAGATTGGCCTATTCAGATTTACCCCTTTGTAAAAGAGTTTGGGCCTCAGGCTTTTCTTTACACAAAAGTAGTAATTTTAAGCCAATTTTAAAACATATTTAAATCAGAGCAACTCCCCTCGCTCTTAGACTTCAGTGTGTGTGGCCCTATTTAATTTATATTGGCAAGAAATATTTCTAAAGCAATTTAGTTAAATCAATAAATATCATTATTCAAGACAGGGCCTTAGTTTGAATTCTAGACACTGGGCAAGATTCTCACCCATTAAAAGTCAATGGGAGTTTAGCCACTGACTTCAATGGCAGTGTGGTGTAATGGCTAATTGCACAGTAATTCAATTGGAAGATAGGAGGGGACCCCAGTTGAAGTCTCGCCTTAGCCAGAAACTCACTTGGTGACCTTGGGCCTGTCACAATATTCTCTCAACCTAACCTACCATACAGGGTTGTTGTGAGAATTCAAAGTTGTGCTTGTTATATGTAAAGCGCTTCAAGTGCCAGGGCAGCGCTATGTAAAAAGATGAGGAGGATGGATTATTAATTATTATTATTATTAAATAGAGTCGGGATCAAGCAGTTTACTTCTACACATAAAGACACTGGCGCTAAAAGTTACATTTTAAATGTCATAAATTAGTGCCCAGGGTCCAGGGGCAGATTGGCAGAAAACCAGATTTCCTGGTGGACCCCGTGGGCTGGTGCTGGCAGGCCCAGACTTGGCCCACAGAAAACCGACCCATTGGCTGCCCCACTGGCCCATCCAAGTCCACTCAGCAGCAGCCTAGATGGGCGAGGGGAGAAAGGAACTACACACACACACACACACACGCCCGATACTTCTGCTACCGCCGCTGCAACTTTCACTCTTTCCAAGGCCCTGCATCACTGTGCGTGTGCACACACTGGGGCCACCGTATTTCCTAGTCTGACATGCTGGGAAATGTAGTCCCAGAATGCCAGACTAGGAAACTGGAGTGTGTGCAATGGCATCAGCAGGCGAGTGTGCAGGGGGGCCGGTGGCAGTTCCTGCCCTCCCCCAGGTGAGGGTGTGTCTGCAACTCTGTGAGAGAGAGCGGTGACCGCCTGTGCGAGAGTGTGTGTATGTCAGAGGCAAGTGTGTGTGAGAGAGAGAGAGGGGAGCATGTGTCTTTGTGCGTATGAGAGAGAGGGGGTTGCTCCCTCTCCACTCATGCTCTCCTTCCCATGGCTGTCCCCAGTCCCTCCATGCCGCCACCTCTCCCCATGGCTGTCCCATCTCTCCACTGCCTCCCGGAAGGGAGGAGGGAGCCATCACCCGCCACAAGGAGGCACCCACCAGAATGTCCCACCTTGCCTAGCAGCCTAAGCCTGCCTCTGACTGACCACCAGCCATCCCAGAAGACCCAGGCCCAGCAACATCTGAGGTAAAGGACCACCCAGCCAAGAAAATACCTTTCCCCCTCCTCCCCCACTCTGAGTTCATGCATGCACACTAAAAGCCTGGAAAAGGGGGGGGGGGGAGGATGGGCACTTTCAGAATATTTTCCAGGGCCACACTAACTTCTCAATCCACCCCTGCCAGAGTCTGAAAAGCTCAACGCTTGCTTCACTCATCAACAGAAGTTGATTCAGTAAGAAATATCCTTTTTGTTTGCCTTTGCTATACATGAGACAGGCAAATGCAGTGGGAGTTTTTAAAACATTCTTTTTCAAAAATGATGTGATCAGATTCCTCCCTCCTTTGGATGTAAATACCTACAAACATTTTAGATGGAGGAAGAGGAAATGTATAAACCTTTGAAAAGAGAACTGGGCACCAATCCTGAAGTCCCTTATGCACCTGCTGAAAATACGTGCTTGCATGGAGGAATGTCAGCAATATGCACGTAGGCAAGTGTTGCAGGAGTGGGCCTTGGATGCTGATCCTCAAAGCGCTTTGAGGACTGGCGCCTTAAGCTCCATTCTTGTAGTAAGCCTTGCAGACTTCAAAGTCCACATGGCACCAAGTCGATTAGGGCTGTAACTCAGCTATTTACTGTATTTCTTAGACAGCCCTCTTGCTGACTACAGCAAGAACCATCCTAGTCAGTAGCGTAGGACCGAGCTTTACAGAAGTAAATGGCAACGGCAAAGGGGACCAGCCTCTAATTCATGACTGTTCAATGTCAGGCACATTCCTGGCACTAAATAAACAGCTACCATCTAAAGAACTTAATTAAGAATTCAATAATTTAAAAGGGGAAAAAACTCTCATTGTCTAAAAATGTATTGCTTGTTAACATGACAAGTTACATCAAATATCATTAGGAATGCAGTATTGCCTATTCACGTGATTTTATTACAAGTTTCAAAATATGCTGTGTTTTTCTTAAAGACCCAGTTTGTCAATCAGGAAATATATTTTTCACTTTTCCCCCCAGTTTATTTTGTGCACTTGTCAGCACTTGGGCCCTCATCTTATCTACACCCATCTGTAGTCACATCAACTTCAATGGACCCAAATTTGAAACCCCTGCTGCCATGTCAGGTTGTGACAATACTGGGCTAAGATGGACCATTGGTCTGACTCAGTTAGGCAGTTTAGTTTAGTTAATGGGACTACACATCCGTGTTTTTAGGAACTGGGCATTTCACAAATGAGAGAAGACAAAGCATTTTTAAAAACACAAAAAGCTAATTGTAAATCCATAACAATTAGCAGGTTCAGGGGCAGGATTATCTAAACTACTTCTAATTCTTTGAGGGTCTGTAGGGGGTTCATATGTCTCTGCCTACATCTAAAACCTTTACAGGTGATTACTTCCAAAGGAGGGTGAATTGTTTTGATAACTTCAGTTCTGAAAAATAATCTCTAATAAGATTTTTGCATTTGAAATCCAGGTACATCTCTAGCAGCAAGCAAAATGGTGTCCAGCAACATATTATGAGCTGAAAATCCTTCCTACTATTGTGCATTTTTGCTCTTTGTAATCTTGTGGAAAGCAACCAGCTCTGCAAGGCACTAGATACTATAGGTGTTTTTAGATGGACGCAGAGGCAACCACCCCTGAAGCTGTTCCAGGAGTGCACCCCCACTCCCTTCCGCATCTGCCCATTCCGATGGGTCTCTCCTGCATCTGCTTCAGATGTACCTGGCAAGTTCCCCAGACCACTCATGCAGCCCACACCCCCATAGATCTGTGAGCAATTACCTGATATTCTAGGCTGGAGCCCGCAACTTTACAGTATTACCCAGGGCAACGGCTGGCCAAACGTGGAGCTGCAGTGTGGGTCCATGAGCCTGCTCTGCCAGCGGTGCTCTGGGATGTTCCGGAGTACCGCTAGCAGGGCTACTAAAGAGCAGGTACAGCCTGCTCCGCCTGAACATCTGGCAGGACTGCCTTTAGACAGCCAGTCCACCCAGGGCCACTACCAGGGCAGCCATCTGTCTAAAAGCACTCTGAGTAAAACCTTGACTCTTATTGAAGTCAATGGGACTTTTTCCATCAACTTCAATAGGGTTATGATTTCACTCTGTGTAAAGTAGTTGGACTTCACAAAATCAGGCTCTTATTTTGTCCATCTTATAAGCCATTTTCTTGGTTTTTTGCCTCAAGTCTTTCATGCATATGTGAGTTTTAGAAGTTAAAATACATTTAACCCAAGGATTCATCTTGCTATTTTATGCCAGCATTTTTTGGCGCAGGTACAGCCTGCTCCGCCTGAACATCTGGCAGGACTGCCTTTAGACAGCCAGTCCACCCAGGGCCACTACCAGGGCAGCCATCTGTCTAAAAGCACTCTGAGTAAAAGCTTGAAACCAAGATGCGTTCCCATTCTGATTTTTTCCATTTAGCAAATACTGAGTCACGTAACCAGAGTAACAAAGTCACAGAACTGAAAATTTGCTTCAGAGATACATACTGATGTTCAAACAGGTGACCCACCAGAAAAGCACCTTGAGATGCCTATCTATTTCTCCTGCCACTCAAACCGAACCAACATCTCCCCTCCCCCCATCTTTACATTGTAAGCTCTCGGGCAGGGACCGTGTCTATCTTATTCTCTGTAAAGCACCAGGTACATCCCTGGCGCTATATAAAAGCTTATAATAATAACAACAACAACATCTTTAAGATAAGTGGCTCCAGAAGATGGGCTATAAGATTAACTTCACACTCCTGCACAGAAATACTTTGTCCAGAGCAGCTGCTGTTGAGTGAAGTTGATTTTAAATCCTCAGCATGAGGGTCTGTTCCTGAAGCCCTTAATCAAGCCAGGGAGGACAACTCATGATGGGAGGCGTTCTCCCTACAGCCCTCAATCAGTTTAATTCAAAAGCAGGCATTATGCAGAGGGTTCTTCTGGTTGCACTATACCATTTTTCTTCAGCAGCTACCAGCCTGAACCAAAGAGAAAATGAGACATACAAGATGGCAAAAGTCAAGTAAATAAAGGAAAACTAACATACTGACCAACAACAAGGAGCCCTTTGCCCATCAAAAATGTAGAATTCTTCAAAAACAAAAGTGACCAATGGTTCAGCACAAATGAAACTTTACGTAACACAAATGCAGAAGGAAAAAAACACTCCAGAATTAATTTCCAGCATTAGCTTTTTGGCCCTCGTCAGTTTACTCTAAGATCAATTTAATTACAAAATACATTTGCCACTAAAATTATGATCGAGTAAAGCAAGAAAAACTCTTGTGTAGCAGAAAAATTGCTACAAAAGAGCAATAAACCTACTGTTAACTTAATGGAATATCAAAGGAGAGAGAGCTCTGTAAGAGCACATAGTGCGACAAGCGCAAAGAAAAAACAGGGGCTTTGTTTTTCATTTATGAAAAAAATCAAATATACTACAAACATTTCCATGATTTTGAAGAGGTGGGAAAGGTAGCAGCTTAACATCTGCAGTACTGAAAATTCAAATGCTAACATTCTTTTTGCATGAGAACCTGAAAGTGAAAACTAGCTATTCACAGACCAGTCTGGTTTCACACACTTAACAATAATTGAACTGCAAGAAGTAAACAAGCAACTGGAGGAGTAAAAAGAAAAGAAGATTTCAAAATTATTTTTAGTTTTGTTCATGTACAGCACTAAAGGTGCATGAAGAAAGAACTTGGCAGCCTAGCTCCTTTCGGGGTTGGGTCACCATAAGCGCATTACACCTGTGCTTCAGAGTCTGCGCAAGCACCCGATAGCTTTCTGGACACAATTCAGAGTGCTAGTTTTAACTTACGAAGCCTTAAGCAGCCTCAGCCCCACGTATCTGAAAGACTGCCTCTCCCATTATGCCCCATCGCAACCCCAGTAACCTGGGAGCTCTCTCTTGCAGGTACATGCCAGCCAGATTCGTATGGTGAGGGCCCACAGAGACATGTTGTCAGTTACTGCCCCAGTGTTATGCAGCTCCCTTCCCTTCAGGTTTATCAGAGCGCAACCATGGAAAATGTCCTGGAAATGCCCTGCAAGATCTCTCTCTTTGGCCAACCATTTGGCAGGTGGGAATAGGGATGAGGGTTTCTAGGGGATTTTATGTTTATGTACTTTTATATGGTTTTTATTTTGTAAGCTACTCTGAGCCTTAGGGGAGGAGTTGGGTTTAAGTATAACTAAAATAAATAAATAAATAAATAAATAAATAGACAGACTGAAAAGCCTGGAAACTGAAGTAACTTATTTGTCTAAAGAACAGGTTCATAAAGCAGTTGTCACAAACAGTTCAAAGTTCAGCCAGTATCTCCCCCACTATCGGGTTCCCTATAGAGGTAGTAAAATAGTTAAATCACTAAGGGCCTTTTCACACGGATGCCCCATGCCCGTGCAAATGCCGCCTGCGCTGGGGGTGCATGCGCACTCCTCCCATCTCCCCCCACCTCCACCCATCACCCACGTACGGAGCAACGGGCTCCAATGCCGGCTGCTCCGTGCATGGAGTTAGGGGGTGGTGAGTGTGCACCCATGCAAACAGGCACGCACCCACCACTGTCCATTTGAAAAGGGCCTAAACCCAGGGTTTTAGTCTAGGAAAGTGGGGAAGAACTTACATTTCAGACAACTGAGTACACTCCGCATGGGCATTTTCAGTGTTTTACAAAATAATGAACTTCCTGAAAACTTAATTTTTATACTTTACTTAGTATTAATTTTCAGTATAAGCCTCAGTTACTTGAAATTCATTTCCTGGGCTACCACTGCAAACATTCAAACTGACTTATGTCACAAAAAACACTTTATTAATTTGCCGTGACAACTAGAGATTTTTAATTCTGTTATTTCATAAAGTCCTAGCAAATCCTCAATATATTTGCTGTGGCAGGCCTTTTGCTGTGCAGACCCCTCAGTGTGGAATTCGCTCCCTCCTTACCTTCAAAAAGCACCTGAAAACGTATTTCTTGTCTAGGTGCTTTTAAGATCCACTGGTTCCCTTAAGTATCCTCTGTCCTCCCTTTTTCCTTCCCCTATCTTAAAGTAATTTATTACTGTTTTAATTTGTTTTGAATTGTTTTATACTTTTATATTGTTTTAAATTCTGTAAAGCGCTCAGAGTGCCATGCAAGTCAGGGGGGGCGCTGTGTAAATAAAACTATTAATTATTATTAGCATGTAATCCCAGCTTTATTTTATTTATTTATTTAAATATATACAAATATTTAATGGATGAGGGTGAATCATCTGAAGCTGAATCCTGACAAGACAGAGGTGATGCTGGTGGGTAGGGCCGAGGGAGCGGTCGCACCTGTCATTAATGGGGTCTACCCTCAGTTGGCTCCTCAGGTCTGTAGTCTGGGGGTGCTCGTTGGCTCACGACTCCGACTGGATGTCCAGGTGGAGGCCGTGGTGAGGGGAGCATTTCTCCAGTTACATTTGGTGCGACGGCTTCAGCCGTATGTTTCAGACACTGACCTGCCCACCATCATCCATGCCTTCATTACCTCAAGACTGGACCATTGCAACGCACTCTACATAGGGCTACCTTTGGTGACAGTCCGGAAACTACAGCTGGTGCCAGATGCGGTGGCCCGTCTCCTAACAGGGACAGGTTGCCGAAAGCACATTACACCAGTGCTTTGTTCTCTGCACTGTCTGTCTATAGTGTACTGGGCTCAATTAAAAGTGTTGGCTTTGACCCATAAAGCCCTAAACAGCCTGGACCCCACATACCTGCGAGACCACCTCACTCCCTGGGTCCTGGACCACCCCCTGCGGTTGGCTGGGGATGCCTCCCTCAGAGTCTCCCGGGTGGTGACAATGAAAGGGGCATTCTCGGTGGCCACACTGCGGCTGTGGAACTCCCTCCTAACTGAGGTCCGTCTGGCTCAGGACCTCCCCTCTTTCTGAAGACAGTGTAAGACTTGGTTGTTCCGCCAGACATTTGGCAAGAGAGACCGGGGGGGGGGGGGGGGG
>QEPC01001738.1:3920322-3964848 GCA_003113815.1 Sphenodon punctatus
TGATCAGATTTAGGGCAGGGGTCATAGGAGAGGTCAGCAAGAGAACAGTTTCGTGAGAAGATGAGGTCGAGGGAGTGGCCATCAGTATGAGTGGGAGAGTCGGTCCAGAGTCGGAGATCAAAGGAGGAGGTCAGAGAGAGAAAGCGGGAGATAGAGGGGGTGGAAGGTGTGTCAACGTGAATGTTGAAATCACCAAGAATGAGAGTGGGGATGTCATCGGAGAGGAAGAAGGTGAGCCAGGATTCAAAGTCTGGGAGGAAAGAGGAGAGGGAACCTGGGGGGTGGTAAATGACAGCAACACAAAGGTGTAGAGGGGAGTATAAGCGCACAGAGTGGGCCTCAAAGGAAGGGAAGGAGAGGGAGGGAGGAGGGGAAAGGGTTTTGAATTGGTAGTGCTTGGCAAGGAGGAAACCCACGCCACTGCCCTGGCCCTCAGTGGCCAATCTCAGTTGCTTGGGAGAAGTACCCAACAGGTCATAATGGGGCGATCCATTCCCTGTTGTTCACTCCCGACAGTCAGAGATTATGTCCCCTAAACCTACTTGGCTAATAGCAGTTAATGGACTAACCCTCCAAGAACTTTTTTTAAACCCAACTATACAACTAGCCTTGACCACATCCTCTGGCAACAAATTCCACAACTTAATCGTGCATGGAGTGAAAAAATATTTTTATTTACTTAAAATCTGCTGTCAGTTTCATGGAGTGTCCCCTAGTTCTAGTACTATTTGAGGGGGCAAACAAATAACCGCTCCCTACTTACTCATTCCTCCCCACTCATGATTTTATAAACCTCTATCATATCCCCTCTCAGTCATCTCTTCTCCAAGCTCTACCCCAAGCCTCTCCTTGTACAGGAGCCATTCCAAACCCTTTACCATTTTTGTTGCCCTTCTTTGTACCTTTTCCAGTTCTACTATATCTTTTTTGAGATGGGGCAACCAGACACGCACAAAATATTCAAGGTGCAGTCCCACCATAGATTTATATACAGGCATAGTGATATTTTCAGTTTTATTCCCTATCCCTTTCTAAATAATTCTTAAAATTTGGTTTGGTTTTTTTACCACTTGTGGCAGTGGTCAAAAAAAACTGTGCGGCCAGTGAGCTGAGGATTTCAATTTATTGTCCAGACTCCAAGATCCTTTTCCTGAGTGGTAACCCCTAATTTAGAACCCAGCATCGGATGCATATAGTTTAGATTATTTTTCCTGTGTGCATCATTTTGCACCTGTCAACATTAAATTTCATCTGCCATTTAGTTGCCCAGCCACCCAGTCTTGCAAGATCCTCCTGCAATTCCTCGCAATCAGTTTACGTTTTAGCTACCTTGAACAACATATGGTGTTAAACAAGACGTTGCCCTACATTTGTCCTGGACTCACCTACTCATCTATCCTGTGGCTGCCAGATGTTCACCCCAGGGGCTGCCCTGGGATGCTCCACATGGCGTCAACCTAGGGAACATGGCGCACACCATGCAGGCAAAACCAAGGCAATGGGCACTTAAGGGGTCGCTGTCCGTCTGTTGGGGCACATGCGGTCTCTGAGCGCATCCTGCACTATAGAGGTACAGACACAGCTTAAGAGCATCACTAGAGCAACCACAACTTGGTGGAGGCAGTGTGTGGACAGACCACGGCAGGGATGAACACCTGTTCATTTGTTGTGCTCCTCACGCGGGGGCTGCATGAGGCAGCAGCATGGAAGCTACGCAGAGCCACTACAGGCTCTGGCGGGCTCCCAGCCCATGTATTAACACCCTTTGTGCCATCTGCAAATCTGATCACCTCTCTCTTTACTCCCTTTTCCAGATCATTAATGAATATATTAAACAACACCAGTGCCGGTACAAATCCCTGCGGCACTCCACTAGTTACTTCTCAAGATTGCAAAAACGGACCATTTAGTCCTACCCTTCATTTCCTACCCTTTAACCAGTTACTGATCCATGATAGGACACTGCCTCCTATTCCATGGCAATTTAGTTTCCTCAAGAGTCTCTCATGTGGGACGTTATCAATGCTTTCTGAAAATCCAAATACACTATGGCTATTTTTACAATATGCTGCCGGTTGAGGGGTGCATGGGTGCACACCGGCGCGTGTGCGGTGGGTGGGACGCACACGCGGCTGCACACACATCCCCACTCACCCCCACTCATTTTCCCCGGTTGCTCAATGCATGAGGATGAGTGGAGGGCAAGCAGGGATGCGTGTTCTGTGGAAGCATGCTAGCACCCACACACCCTGCGTGCGCCCGTGCCACATCCTTCACACTGATCGCACCCACTCATGAAGACGCGGCTTTCTGCATGTTCATGAGTGGGTGCGTCATGTGTAAAAAAGGCCTCTGTCAACCAGCTCACCCTTATTTACACCCTCAAAAATTCCAACAGATTAGGGAGACACGACTTCCCTTTGCTAAATCCATGTTAACTCTTCTCCATTATGTTGTGTTTATCAATATGCCCGGTAATTCTGTTCTTAACCATTTCCACCAGTTTTCCCGGCATCAACATCAGGCTTACCAGTCTGTAGTTTAAAGTCTTGTTTCCTCACTTCTTATTGGGTAGCCTCTGCATGCAGCCACTAGCCTTCAATACATGACAGGAAACATAGAAAGGAATTTTCCTAGGTTTCCTGTTATGTGTGGTAATGCCCATTAACAAAACATTTCTCTGATTCAAACAAAGATGTATTGAAAGCAAGGAATAGAATGGAAGTTTAGATACAAGTTTAACTATGGGGTAATAAACATATCATTATTAAAGACCTTCACTACATGATGATGCTTATAAATCTGTGCTATAAGCAATAAGTGAATTAGGGTTTTTTATAATAAGGTGGGTAGCTTAATTTTTAGAGCATAAACTATTATTATTATTATTATTAACAAACATTTATATAGCGCCAGCAGTGTACCTGGCACTTTACAAAGTAATAAAATAGACACGGTCCCTGCCCCTAGGGCTTACAATCTGAGAGACAGGAGCTGGGGGAGAGACTTAGGAAGGGGAACAGAGGGAGAGACAAGGGGTCTAACATTCATGAAGATGCGAGGTCTCAAGTGCACGTACTTGGCTTGGTTACGATGAGAATGACAGCAGGCAGGTCCATGTTGCAAGGATAAGGGTAAACCGATCGTAGGTATAGGAATAGTGGCTCAGCAGGATAAAGAGTCAGACAGAGCAGAGCGAAAGAGGTGAGTTTTAAGGAGAGATTTGAAGGTATGAAGGGAGGGGGCAAGGCGGATGTGGACAGGGAGGGAGTTCCAGGCATGGGGGGCAGCAAGTGAGAAGGGACGAAGGCGCTTAGGGGAGCAGGGAAGGCGTGGAAGGGTGAGAGAAGGGACAGAGGAGGAGCGAAGTGCACGGGCTGGAGTATGGAGGGCGATAAGTGCAGAGAGGTAGGGGGGAGCGAGGTTGTGAAGAGCTTTATAGGTGAAGACTAGGAGCTTGTGCAGGATTCGTTCAGGAAGGGGAAGCCAGTGAAGCGAAGAGAGGAGGGGCTGCACATTTTAAACATTTTACTGCACATGTACAATACTAACCTAACACTTCTCATGGACATCCAGCCATTAACTCAAGTTCAACAGGGCTAAAAAACGAGTTCTTGATCTTTTCCCAAAAATTTCAATTTCCCCATCTTTGTCTGCAATATACTAGTCATCTAACATCAGCCCAAAATCTGGCATCGTCTTGGACACAGCCCTCTCTACATTCACACATCCAGAGCTCAAAGTCTTGTCACTTCTCCCTAAAGGTTCCCAAGATCTTCGAACAAATTAAAAAACAATTGGTTGATTTTTTTATTTGAATTTTTATGCTCACAAATTTTGAATTCGTGAACAGCTTGAGGAAAATAGAGTGATGAAAACTAGTAACCAACATGGATTTTTTAAGAACAAATCATGCCAAACAAATCTAGTTTCCTTTTTTGGAAGGTTGCTAGCTTAGTTGACAAAGAGAATGTAGTTGACATCTCTTTAGTAAAATACTGACTGTCCAATGTAACTTCTCATAAGTAAGTTGGAGAATTGTGGGCTGAGTGGAATTACCATTAGGTAGGGCTCACAATTGGCTGAAAAGCTGCACTCAAAGAATAATAATTAACGGAATGGATTCAAGTTGGGAGGAGAGAGTGATGTCCCACATGGGTCTGTCTGTCCTGGGTCAAGTCCTCTTCAATATTTTCATTAATGATTTGGAAGAGGGAGTGAAGAGTATACTCAAACTAAACTGGAAGGCGTTGCAAACACTTTGGAAGACAGGATTAGAATACAAAATATTCTAGAACAGATAAATAGAGATCTGGACTGGAAGAAAAAGTAGGATTTAACAAAGACAAATTAAAAGTATTATGCATAGGGGAAAAAACCAAACAGAAGCTCAAATATAAAATGGGAGGAAACTGGTTAGGTAGTAGCACTGCAAAGTATGATCCACTATTACTCCCAGATCCTTACTAGGCAGGTGTTCCAGAGGCAGTGTAAGAACTATTTGGCCAGACATTTAACCGGTAGGGTTAAGATTAGGGGAGGGTTATGAGTATCTTATGCAGTTTGGGGTTTTTTTTTTAAATCTTTTATATTTTGTGTGTGTGTTTTATCATGATGTTAGCTGCCCTGAGTCTTTGAGGATAGGCAGGATAAAAATCTAAACAAACTGAACATGAGTCAGCAATGTGATACTGTAGCAAAAAAAGCAAATGCCATTTTAGACTGCATTAAATAGGTGCACTATTTCTAAAACACGGATGGTTGTGCCACTTTACTATGCACTACTGAGACACCTCACCTAGACTACTCAGTTTTGGGCACCATACTTCAACAAGGAGATAGACAAACTGGAGAAAATTCAGAGGAGAACAACTAAGATGATAAAGGAGCTGGAAGACAAGTCATGTAAGGAATGGCTGGGGGGAAATGGGTATGTTTAGCTTAGAGAACAGAAGATTAAGGGGGAGGACATGATTGGAGTTTTCAAATATCTAACAGGATGCCACAAAAAAGATAGTAAACATCTGTTCTCTACTGTCACAGAAGATATAACAAGAGGGAATGGGCTCACATTGGAGCAATATAAAATTTGGTTAGATATTAGGAAAAACTTCCTAACTGTAAGAACTGTTGGGCAATGGGATACGTTCTCCAGGCAGGCTGCAGAATCTCCCTCCTTAGATGTTTCAAATCCCATCTGGATAAACACATCTGTCCACAATGCTGTGTAGGCAGAGAGTACCCTGCTGTGGAGCAGAGAGTTGGACTAGATGACCGTTGAGATCCCTTCAAGCCTTAGGATTCTAAGGTCCAGCCATCTCTCTCTTCCTGCACAGCTAAAATCTCTGGCAACACACCAGTCATGCTATGTTGTGACTACTGCAGCCTCCTATTCTCTGGCCTCAACAAAAGCAACTTTTCCCTGCTTAAAAACATTGAAGCATCACTGATGCATATGCAGGGCTGTAAAAAAGCTACTTTGCCTGCTTATTTCTAGCAAGTATGGTTTGTGAGCCCTGACCCCTCTTCCCGACTACAAGTCCCAGCCTGGCAAGTGTTTTTTTATGCCCTTCTAGTGGATTATTTTTATATATTTCACAGCCATGTGCATAAGTGGTTCTCCTGACTTGTCACCTTCTTGCACTTTCCTACCCATCCACTGATTTCCTCCCTTCCTACTGCATCAAGTGCAGATTTGCCTTCACTCTCAAAGCCCTTAGGGGCTTATTCCCAGCCTATCATCCCCTATAGATTGGTGCCCTGCCCTCTGCTCCACTAGGAATGCCCCCCCCCGGTCTGCCTATTTGTCCAGTTTTCACAGAGCAAGCTTTAACCTATGCAACTCTTTATACATGGAAGGATTTCCCAGTGAAAACCTGCAAGGCCACTATACATTAAACCCTTTGTAGCCCTCATTAAAATCCACCTATGCTATGATGCATACCAAACACGTGGCAACAATTAGGCAGCTGGTGCACTGTGACCACTACTCATTATACTGCTCACAACTGTCTCATTGTTACCTTGGGCTCCACCCATCTGTCATAGCCACCTGCTGTCTCTTATTTTAAACTTGGACTGTAAGTGGTTTTGGGCAGAGGATGCATTTTCATTACCTCTGAACAGTGTTTAACACAGTATGTAGCACCTGAATGCAAATAAATAATAATGAGCACACTAGGCACCTAAAATTCAGTTCCAAGACCACGTTACTCATGTGGCTATATACGGCCTATTCTGCTGGTTCCTTAGATGACATCATTCCCAAACGTTTTCTGACATAGTTCTCTACAGTCACTAACCCTCAAGGTTCTAACACAACTGATGACTCCCTGCTTCAGGGTGTGAGCAGATTCCTTCTTCATCCCCTGCAGGCAATCTTCCCTAGGTAAAGCTCTGCACAACTGGCTACGTGCATTATGAGCATCTTTAGCCTGTTTTGTGAAGTATCAGGTACTGCCAGAGGCAAAATGCCAAGTTAGACAATAGTGATTTCTATTGCCAGTAGGACGACAGCTATATTCCTCTAAATAGAGGAGTCTACTTTTATGAGACGGTAAATTCAGCTGGAGTTCATGGTTCTGAACATCTCACAAGTTAATGGAAAACTCTCAAATCAATATGCAATTTGAAAATTTACAATGAAGAAGTGGAAATGCAGTTAGCCTATCCGGTCTCTCAAATGTTGTTCTTTTAAGGGAAGTACCATTAACTCAGGAATTGCGTGGCTTTACTTAAATGCAGTGTTTTTATTTATATCATTACTGTGACTGAATAGTCTCTATAATGGGATGACAGGGCTGAACAATCCGATTGGCTCATGGTGACTCAGACATGATTATGGTACAGAAAATTCTCGGACATATGCTCTATTATCTGATTTCCATGACACACATTAATCTCACATAGAAAGCATGGGCAAGGAGCAATCAAATAAAAAGCATTAAAAAAATTGTTTTCATGATTTTTTTATTTACATCAACGTAACTAAATTTTAATTACTTGAAAGGAACCATGCAAGTTTTGACATTACAAACAGTTCCTTCTGTCCTATGCCGGCCCACTGAGGGACCGTCAAAGTATTTTTTCTAAAAAACTGTTTACTTGGACCAACAACATATTAGACCTGGAAGCATTTTGCGAGTCCCTAGGATTCAATCATATACGCAGCAGGATCCTCAAGCTGTTGCACCAACCCTAGTCCCATTCACTTCAATGGGGCTAGCACCAGTGCAACAGAGGGTGCTTTTAAACGACCGCCACAGGAGGGGAGGTCCGTGGCTGCTGAGTGGCGCAGCTGAGGGGAGTGCTTCAAACTAGCACCTCCCAGCATGGCTGACCCCGCCACGGAGACAGCCACCCTGGCCCGCACGGGGCACTCTGGATTTTTCAGGAGGGCTCCGTGAGTGGCCATGGGTGGCTGGTGCATGGGTCACAGAAGCGCACCCCCCCACACACCACCAATCACACAAGCAGTTGGGCGCGTGGAAGGTGGGGGGCCCATGCATGGACACGTCTCATTTAAAAAACACCCAAACTTGACGACTGCACTGGCAATAAAGTTGTGGAGAGCTTTACACCATTGAAACTGACTGGCTATTTTTTTTCTATTTCGGTCACACAAATTGCATGAATTGCACCACCAGTGAAAAAACCTGTTTCACTTTTGTTTCTAGTTAATTTCACACTTCAGAGTTCCAATACACTGGCAAAATTGTGTTTTAAGTCCAAAACACAGTATTTTAAAAAAGCCAAATACAAATATTGATTTAAGTTAAATTTTGTAAAATTATACTTTTTTTTTTTTTTTTTTTTTAAATCAAAATCTCCTCCTAGCACCATTCGGCAGAGTCTGTTTTTAATAATAGAAATTTTAATTTAAAAAGAAATTATACTCAGGATCATCAATATGCAGATGATCCCGAACTGATATAGCAGAAGTAGCCATTGCCATCAATGATGTTTTAAAATATCATTCTGTAGCTTTAGGATGATCTAGGCATAGGTAAGCACCATTCAGTGTTTCAAGCTACACCTTTTTTAAAAGTTGGCTTGGAAGTTTAAAATGTCAAATTTGGATTGTTTGTATATAAATAAAACTGAAAATAGCATTCAAAACTAATGAGTACAGCAAATGGAATGGTGCTGAACATGAGGGTTATGATGAACAAAAAATCAATCATATGATTGACAGTGCCTTCAAACCTCCACATTAATTTACTTTAATTAAACGGTAAAGGATTTAAAAGTGATGAGACTACGAATGAAATGCTATCAAGAGATGTTGGCACACTAAAGGCCAGCGCTGAAGATTAAAAAGCCCTTAAATGGTTAGTGTCAACTCAAGAAAAATCACACTTGTGGGAGAAAAAAATTACTCATTACAAGAATTATGAGAGATCAATACCACAAAAGGCAAATACTTGAACTTTTGTGTACTGGATGCATCACTGTTTCCTTTGCAAAGTTAGTTTGCACAGTTCGTGGGAGTCATGCATTCAAAGAGAAAAATGTCACAAAAATTGGGGAAGACTGCACTGATAGGTTTAGTAACAACATTTAACTTGTTGACTAAATTTATACTGATTAGATTTCAAGTTGACAAAGTTCCTTTAAAACAACACAAATACAAGACCCATAGTCTCAAGTCCATATGGGAGCTAAAAATAGAGCACGAACAAGGCAAGTTTACTTTCATGCTTCTACTACACCTACAAACTACTTCTCAGCAAGATCGGAGATACTCATTATCAACCAAAGCTAAAGGCCCATCCTCTACTCATAGAGGTCAGCAGCAAAACTCCCATTGATTTTAATAGGAGAGGACTGTGCCCCAGGTACAACTAGTAGAATAGTGGGATTATCAGTAGTTGATGGCACAAGGTCTTTCATTCAATAAATATCTAATTATGTCATACATATCTAATTACACTATACAATTAGATATGTATATTATACATGTCATCTTGTTATACTATGTCATCTTATTTATTTGATATTAGATATGTATATTATACACATCTAATATCAAATAAAAAATATGACATAGTTCACTACTAGTCATTTCTATAGCACTACTAGGCATATGCAGTAGTGTATGTTACTGATCTTTTCCCCTATAGAATATCTATGACAGAGATACCCTAAAACTGATAATTCAGATCTTGCATACCATGTACATTTTGTAAGACGTATTCCATGAGCATACAAATTTTTATTTGGTGTGAAAAAGGTCATTGCCTGTGACACTACAATAAAATAAAATAATTAATAAACAATGCCTTAATACAAAACACTGAAACCATAAACATAAGAGCAAGACATTTACAAACATGGCCTCAAAGAACACACTACTTAGAAGCCCTCTCACTTCCCAGTCTGTGAAAAGACCACTGCCACCTTGTCGATAAAACAATGATTGTCATCTAAGAGTAAACCCGCAATCATCTAAACAGATATCAATCAATTAACAGACAAATCAAAAATATTCCATGAGCAGAAAATTACGCTCTGCGATCACAAATTTAAGATCACATTGCTCACTTTAAAAATAAAATACTCCTTTAAAAATGTTCCATGCCATTGCACTGTGTACAAAAACACTACACTCTTGAAAGAAAAAACACAAAAGACATGGCAGTTTTAATGATTTATACACCATCTGAGAGAATATAGTCAAGATATGGACATTGGCTATAATGTTGCCTGGGTCCATATACAAAGTGAGTTTATAAAAAGGTGCTTTCCATCTTAAAAAAAACCAAAAAAAAAATCCCACAAAAATCCACCAGCCCACTTGTATCAAATCCAGCCCTTTCTGATACAGCAGAGCACATCACTGCCTTCCTCGCTTTTACGGATACTTAATCCAGAATTTATTTATTTTTTTAAGAAGGGGGAGGGGGGGGGGCTTGCTTCGTTTGTCTAAAAGTGAGCGGCGCCCATTCAGTTCTGCCTTAAGCGTGAACAGCAGGGTAGAGGGCAGCGGCAACTAACCAGGGGTGTCAAGAGACCAGGCAGCCTCCCCAGCCACTCTGCTCTTGTTGTGCCTGGCACCTTAGAGCCTCCCGGGCTGTTTGACAGCTCTCAGCTCCCCTCTCCAATCGCCTGCCTGGGCGCAGGGCACTGAACGCGTGAAAGGAAGGGTGGGGAGGGGAGGAGGAAGCCAGTTTCTCAAAGTCAGCCTGTTCAAGACAAAGATCCGTGTCATTTTCATACGCAAAACCAAAAACAAGCCCACCAAGTTGGGAGGAAGAGCCGGAAAGTGCTGAAGGTGAAGGCGAGCTAGAGAAGGAAATAAAAAGCCAGGGGGAGGGTGCAAAGAGGGGGGGGGGGGGAAGACTCAATAAGAAACTCTGGGGAAAGAGAAGGGAAAGAAGCGAGAGGGGACAAAGGTGAAAAGGGAGAGAGGAAGGAGGTGAAAGTGCAAAGGGGAAAGCGGGCGGAAGAAAGAGGGGCGGGAGGAGGAGGGGAGCAGGGCTCCTTCTCAAAATGGCATTGAGCCGAGGGGAGGAGGAGGAGGGGTGCGCCCGCGGCTCCAGCTCTCCCCGCGGCCGGCTGCCAGCCTGCCCCCTTCCCCTCACACACGCACTGAACTTACTTCTTTCTGGCTCTCTGGAAAGGGGAAGCGCCATCTTTGCGAGGCCGGCCCCTAGGTCTTTTGTCTGTGGCGGCGGCTGCGGGGGGAGCTCCGGCCTCCGGGGTTGCTTGTTGCTGCTGCTGCTCCCCCCCCAGCCTCTTGTCCTCCGTTGACATCCTAGTCAGCAGTCGGGCGAGAGAGACGCATGGAGGAGGATGGGGTTGGCGACGAGTCGGATCCCGGCGACGCTCCTCCTTGCTCCTCTCCTCCTCACCTCTCCGCCTCCACCTCCGCCTCGCATTGCTGGCCTCAGCCGCCGCCGCCGCCGCCGCGCAGCGGGGCTTGAAGGAGCAGCATGGGGAGGGGGGGTGAGGCAGGGGCGCTCTCGCACAATAGCCCCCCTCCAGGCTCCGGGAGCGGAGATGACGGGGGGAGAGGAGAGACACGCTCGCACGGCGCGGCGGGGAAAAAGCAGTCGCCGCCGCCTCCTGCTGCTGCTGGGCGCCCCCCTCAGAGGCCCCGGCGGGCACAGGCGGCTGCTGCTGCTGCTGCGGAGCGGCTCGGCTCGGCTCGCCGCTTCATTGTACCCTGCGCGCTGCGCCCTCCCCCCTGGCGGAGCCCTCGGGGGCGGGGAGGAAGTTTTGACAGCTCCAGCTGTTGTGGGGGGTGGGCGGGGGCGAGTCCTGACGGGCTCCGACCTGGGCCCTCCCTCTCAGCCGGGCCGCCGCCGCCGCCGGGAGGAGCAGGAAGAAGTTTTGCCTCAAGAGGGGAAGGCGGCCCCGGGGGAGGCGGGGGTCGCTGTTGCTGCCCTGGTGGCGGCGGGGATGGAAGCCCCTGCTCCAAGGCTGAGGCGAGGGCGACCCCGAGCAGCCCGCCCCCACACTGCGCCGCCGCCGCCTCCTCCTCCTCCTGCTGCCGCTGCCGACCGTCCCACAGCACAGACACCCATTCGACGCGCCGACGCCGCCGACACTGACCTCACGGGCCCGCTGCTGCTGCGGCCTCTGCTGGGCTGAGGGGAAAGGCCGGAGCGAGGGATTCCCGGACGGGACGGGACGGGGCTGCCTTCTCAGCACAGCGGGGAGGGCGGACAGGGGGGCGTGTCTGAGGCCACCCCACGAACCCTGAGGGGACAACTCCTTCACCCATTGAAATCAATGGCAAAACTGCCTTTTAATGACTGTCCTATCAATCGCTAGCATCCCAGGGGGTCGGGCCGGGCACCCGCCTTTTCTCTCCCCCGGGCCACACTTCTGAAAGGGAGTATCAACTCTGAAGGAGGCACAGAAGCCGGGGGGGCTTAGGGGGCGCTCCACGGAGATGGTGAAGGACCCGATCCTGGCTCTGCCCCCTAGCCTTGTGTGCATGCCCTCATCTCTGCTCCCTCCCCCTGCGCTCACTCTTTCAGTAGTTGAGGGGGTAGGAATGAGATCCCGGAACTGGAAAGGGGACCCATCAAAACTAGCTGCGAGCTGCATTTACCCACCCACCCCCTTCCTGGCACAGAGCCATCCCCTCTCCTTTATTTGGATTTATAGCCTGTCCTTAAGGGCTGCCCCCACCAAGATGGCAAAGAACTGTTCCTCGTGCCATTTACGAGAGACAGACGGCAGGACTGGAAATAATGGGCTCAAGTTACAGGAAGTTTGATATTTATTAAATACAAAGGGAAACCTCTTAAGAGCTGTGCAGCAACAGGCCTCCGTTGCCTAGGGAGGCGGTATAGGTTCCATCGCTGGAGGTTTTCAAAAAGAGGCCAGGGAGGCTGTGGCTTTGGTCATTCTCCATGCAAGCAGGGGATTGAACTAGATGATTCTCAGGGTTCCTTCCTACTCTGTGATGCTGGCCCCAGGGCTCGGGGTGAGTTGCAACATATATTCATTCCACTATAAATATATTTTCCAGTATATATTTATTCCAACGTATATTTATTCTAGTATATAACACTACCCCACCTACCAAATGCCTGGCCAAATAGAAAGGTCTTACACTGCCTCCAGAAGTTGCTTGGGCTTTGATGAATCCTTGAGCGCATACCTGCATCTCCCCTCCCTTTTCAGTGCTTGTGGATAGGGGCTGGATCCATGAGGCACATCCATAAATAGGAAAGGGTGGAGTCCAAGTAAAAAAAAAGATACAGTGACATCACTTTCCAACTGCCAGAGCGGCGGTTCCCCACCACGGAGTGTCTAGACCAACCAACCCTACTGTCACTTGCACCCATGTAAACCCAGCCTGAAACATAAGAAATGTCATGCTGGACGAGACCAATGGTCCATCAAGCCCAGCATCCTCTCTCTCCATTGCTTCAGAGAAGCTCCCAGCAGGTCATAAATTGGGGGCTCGTGTTCACTGTGTTTGCCCCATTGCTGCCAATCAATTCCCTGCATTCCATTCTCCCCCAGCTCCTGCCCCTCACTGTAGCCCCCCTGTACAGGCTACAGCCCCTAACCTAATTGGCTAATAGCCATTAATGGACCTATCCTCCAAGACACTGCACTGGATTTTGCAATCATTCCAAACAAACATCAGTATAATTGTGGGCAGAAATTTTAGACCAGTCTTAGCAAGATGTAGTGTAGGTTGTAATAAAGGCCACGAGAGAGCTCGCATGCTTCTAGCACTCTAGGGTACAGGGTGGGCGCTGCATGGGACCGTTTGTGGGAGGCCCATGCATAATGCACCTGCCCCATCCACCCACGGGGCACTCTGGGGAAATTTGGAGTGCCTCATGCATGGGACCGTTTGTGCCCCTGCACCCCACCTCCCTGCAGCAGCGCTTGTGTAAAAACACCCTGAGAGACCGTTTCCTTTGAGCTGAGGTTGGTAGAGCTGGGTTGTGTGAGTTCATTACCCTTTTGAGCTGAGGTGTGTGTTTGAGTGTGTGTTTGAGACTCAATTCTCTGAGCTGAGGGGCATCTCTGAGAGTGTTTTCAGATAAGCCTCTCCTCCATTACCCTCCCATCATTCGTGTTGCAGGGCTGCATAGGGCACCAGTGCAGCCCTGCAACATGCATGATGGGTGGGGAAGTGCTTGTCTAAAAACACCAACAGAGATGGGTTTTCCTTTGATGAGGGAAAAAGTGCGTGTGTGCTAAAGAGGGATTGCTCTGTGGCAAAGTGAGTTAGTTACCCTTTTGAGTTGAGGCGTGTGTGGTTGGTTTTTTTGTGAAAGTCCCTGTCAGACACACAGAATTCTCTGATCTGAAGTGTGTCAGAGTGCATTTCCTTTGATTTGAGGGGTTTTTCAGTGGTGAAGTAGGAGAGTTACCCTTTTGAGCTGAGACCTGTGTTTTTTGTCATAACGTGCGTTTGAAAGTCAGAATTCTCTGTGCTCAGGTGCGTCTAGAACGTGGGTTTTCTTTGAGAGCTGAGCGGGACTGGGGAGTGTGTGTGTGTGCGATTGTGACAGGCAGGGGGTGTCGCTCCTAGTGGTGAATGTGTGAGAAAGTCACCCTTTTGATTGAACCGAGGTGTGTGTGTTGGGAGCATGTGTGTCAGAGAGTCTCCGAGCGCGTATGCGTTTGAGAGAGAGCGAGTTCCCCTTTGAGTTGAGCCTGCCCTGCCTACGCAGGCCGCAGCACTGCCTGGAGGTCAGCCGGACTCTGTCGGGGCGTGTGTGTGTTTGGCGAGCGGGAAGGTTACCGTTTTAGCATCTCTTGCCGGAACAGGGGGGGGGGCTGGCGCTGGCTGCGAGCCCGCTCTGTGCTCCCCCCGAGGCAGGGGCCTGGCTGCCCGCCTGCATTCGCTTGGGTTCAGCCTCGTTACAGGGGATTTGGCTTGTCCCGGGGCACAGGAGAGGCCCTGACCTCCAGTCACGGGGCGAGGCAGACGCCCTCGGGGGATGTAGCTAGGGCGTTGCTGCTACTTGAGTAGGGCGGAAGGTGTTTATTCGCGAGGGCGGAGCGCACGTCTGGGCTTCCATCCCGGATCCTCCCCAAACACACAGCCCAGCCCGGGACGAGGTGCCTGCGCGCCTGTCCCAGCTTCCCCAAGCCTCCCTCTCCCCCCCCCCAGCGGCCAGGGATCGGCCTGAAGCCGCTCCCTCCCACTTAGCAGGAAGGGCTTTACTGCGTGAGTTTCTGAGAACTCCCTTCCCAGCCCTGCCCCGCCCCCAGGGGGCCGAGCCTCATCTCATCAGCTGGCCAATGCCTCTCCTTTCGGAGCCACCGGCTTCCCCTCCCTCCTACGCCGACCTGGGGCGCCTTTCTAGCCACAGATGTGACTTGTTCATGTCACAACTGCTGAATCATGAAACTGAGCTCATGCGCAGGAAAGGACTCAATCCTGCACCGCTTGAATCAACCATAGTTACATCAGCCACGAGTACCTGTGTGTTTATCTTGTCCAGAGATTGCGGGGCTGATGGGTACCTCAAAAAAAACAAAAAACCCACCTAGATAAATAATACCAGATCAGTCTTTTAATGTCCCGCTCTCTTTACTTGCTTGTGTCTCCCAATTGGGTTCTTCAGCTTGCATTTGGGTCCTGGGTCTTTTTAGAAGAATAGCCTAGAATAGGGACGACAAACTTTACACCCATGGGCCAAATCTGGCCTGTGGCTGTATCTGGCCCAGAGATCCAGTCCCAACCCTCAAGCACCGAAAGACTAAGCTATGGGGGAGGGGAGCAGAAATGAGGTCATTACCGAAGGACAGAGGATGGAGCCATGGCATAGAAGATTCATGGTCTAGGCCTTCCCCTTCCTGCACACACTCCTTAAGCACCCCTGCCTGCCCCAACTCTAGCTCACAAAGCTTATACCAGCTCATTGATGGGAAAACATTCCCTGCCCCATATCTTTCATTTTGAGATGTCTACATAGTCTGCCGGATTATGGACAAGCAGAGACAGTGTACCCATTTAGTAGACCTGACATTACGTACAACACTGGCAGAGTTGGGGGCAGAGAAATCTAGGGGGGGAGGTGTTTGTTCATTCTCATTTTTACTCCACCCTTCCCAATTAGGCTCAGGGCAGTAGAGATGAACCAGTGGTTAGGGCCCTGGCAGTGTACATTTAATTCCCTGCTCTGCCACAAGATTCTTGTGTGACCATGAGCACATTTTCCATGTACCTCAGTTTCCCATTTGTAAAGTAAGGTTATAACTTCCCAGCCTCATGAGGGCTTTAGGAAGCACCCTTCATTAAAGACTATAAAGCCCTCCAATACTATTGTGACAGGGTGCAGCTCTCCACAGGATCAAGCCCAATTTAATCAGTGTCTCCTTGGAAAATATCTCTTCTAGCATGTAATTCTTTGTTCAGTCTCTTATAAGTCACTGTTCATATATACATATGTCTCCGCCATAGATAAAGTCCCAATCCAGTTTACATACAGTTACCAAGTCTCCGCTACTCACAGTCTTCTGAGTTAAGCCTTTCACAGTTCCCCAGCTCAGGCACGAGCCCTCAGCCTTCTACAAACTTGCCAGGCCTTCCAAACTCCCAGGGCGGGGCAAGGCACACTTTCTGAGTAGCTTGCTTGCTTGCTTCCCAACAACCTCCACAGTACTCTGCTGCCTCCAGCTTAAGTCTTCCTGGGCTGGCTACAGCCACACCCAGCCACAGGTGTCTTTTAAGTAGGTGCTCTTCTGTTTCCGGTGCAGTACCTGTAGCTCTGCTTACACCTTCTCCATGCTGGTGCTAAGCACCTTGAAGGGCCAGTAGCCCTCAAGCACTCTAGCCTGCCACAAATATATTAATGGAAGATATTGTAAATACCACTGGAAGATAGCTTTATAATCAGCATGTTAAAAGACTACTTGAAGAACTTAGCTACAATAAAAACGCCACTCCACCCTTCAAAATATTCCTGCTGTTTACCTTTCCAAAATGCTATTAAATTACGAGTTGCACACAGTTCTATGTATGAAGTATTCCAACCTGCCACGGAAGTCAGTTTGAACAGGGGGTCAAGTCTGAACTTTCATGCCATGGGTGAGTTTAAATTAGACCCTTCTAAGATCAAGTAGCTTTCCTTTTCTCTCTCTTTCTCTCTGGGTGAAAACAGACATGGTGCTAACTACCCTTTAACCACCCTTGGTGGTTATTTATGCATGTTGCAGGGCTGTATTGGTGCCCTATGCAGCCCTGAAACATGCATAAATGACCACCAAGTGTGGTTAAAGGGTAGTTAGCATCATGTCTGCTTTCTCTCTCTCTCTCTCTCTCTCTCTCTCTCTCTCTTCCTATCTTCTAAAATCAGTCAATTCAGCCTGATTCTATGAAGACAATGGGGAGTTAGTGGGATTGCTTGTATTAAGAGGCATAATTTAAACTTTGTTTTGTTTTGTTTAAATTTCTCCTTTGGTTGACTTTTGTATTGCTTTGAACATATGTGCACAATAACAACTTGGATTCTTCAAGGAGTGTAAGGAAACTAGGCACTCTTAGACTCCCATTGAATTTCACTGGGACTGGGCTCTAACTCCCCATTCTCCTTTGAAAATTACCACTGAAAATATGACAATGGGCTTACTGGGTCAGATCAATGGTCCGTCTAGCCCAGCATCCTGTCTCTGACAGTGTCCAGTACTGGATGTGTTGGAGGAAGTATACAAAAACAAAACACCTGTGGAGTGATCCACTTCCTGTCACTCACTCCCTGCTTTTCGAGAGAGAGCAGTTGCTGTGTTGGTCGCAAATGTAAGTGATGGAGACAAAGTTGTTCAAACGTATCTTTTTTTTTTTTAACCAACTACTGTTGTTGAGAATATGCAAGCTTTTGGGTCACATGGGGCCTATCCTCAGGCATATAGCAAGTCAGAAATATATAACCTGAGCAGCAGGGCAGGTATACATGCTGCATGCCCGAGGAAGGGCCCTGTGTCGTCCAAAAGGTTGAATATTCTCACCAACAGTAGTTAGTCCATTAAAAGAGATCATTCATACTATTTTGTCTCCATCCCTGCTTTTGGCAGAAAACTCCTCAACAGACTGCCAGATCCCTGGGTATGGGATTGCAGCAGTTGGAGAAACTGGTTTCAGTCTATAGCAGAGACCACACTCTAAGGCCTACAGAACACAAGGCATGTCTGCATTAATATACTGTCATGGTATGCTTAACAACAAAGAGTGATGATCTCAGGGACCATGAACTGCCAAAAATGAGTGAAATGAAAATGACATGTCAGCTTAAATCAGCCTGAGTGGAAGAAAATTATTTTGTTATGGAAACCATTAAGAGAAAGAGACCACATGGCAAGCAGCTAAAAGATTTTAATGCTGCAATGGAAATACGTACGGCACTGGTCTAATGCCCCTTTTAAGTTTTGTGAAAAAAGAGATTGATAAATAGTGTACTATTGTTATAACCCTAAACTAAACTTGTGCAACAGCAACAACAAAAAGCAAAATAAGATGGCTCTGGGGTTGCTAATGGGATGCAGACACTTCCTCATGTATGTCTCTCGTTCAGATCCAAACCAGTCAAAATGATTGTTCAGAAACCTACAGAAAATAAATGAATGGTCTTATTTGGGTTCCCAGTGGGCATGTATCTACATCATAGACCAAAACCACAATCACGGTCGTAACTGGAGCACACATTGTCAGTGTTAGCAGCTGAGTATTCTTGAAGAATGACCTGTCTTTTAACATGAGTGATCTAGACATAGCAGGGCTATGCTGGGCTGGATGTTAATTTTTCTAACCAGAACATCAGTAGTCTGGGTAAATACCTTCTAAGTGTAAATCTCTGGGGCCAGATTCCAGCAGAGACTATAGACCAGTGCACACCAGAAAAACTACAGTCAATAACAGGTACATTCAGGGCCATTTAGGGGTGCAGCTGCCTTGGAGGTCTCATATCCAGGGGCCGCTTCTTTCAGGATTGGGAGTTTACTGATATAAACTCCTTGGTGGTAAAGCAGAAAGAAGTTTGCATAATTAACACTATATTTGCACTGATGGAATTATATTGGTTTCAAGATCACATCCCTAACTGAAATAATTGTACTGATATAAACAAAATCTGTGCGTAGACATTTCTTTTACGGTTATTTGTAAGCTGTCCTGAGCCTTTGGGAAGGTTCGTATAGAAATTGAAATAAATAAAATAAAAATAAATAATAGACCAACCTGACTTCAGACAGGTAGTGGGTTTAGTATTCATGGGTATTATTTTCATTTTTGTGTAGCCTTTTGGCTCCCTAAGTAATATCCATGACTGACATGGGTACTTGTCACTTACCCATTTTGATCATTCTGGTTTTATTTTTTTCATTTCGGTCATTTTGGCATTTTGATAATTTTGATAATTTTGGTATTTCAGTTACATCATATCTGGCAATTACACATGCACAATAGTGCTATTATTGCCAAAATGACATAACCGAAATGACTGAAATGCCAAAAAAATAACCAAACCAACAAAGCCTTGGAAGGAGGGAGGTGAAATGGAATAACGGAAGTGACAGAGCCTAAATGGATATTGGTTATTACTCAAACTGCTATTTTAAGTTTGGGTAGTGCTGATTTGATGGGTTTACCCATTTGGCGGGTGGGTGGGCTATCCATTTCAGTTCTATGATCAGATATTGTCAACCTGGGTATGGGACGTCTCTAGAATAAGTGATGTGAGAATTGCAGCCTTAGCCGCTCCTGAGCAAGTTCTGCTAACTGTTAGAGCAGGGATGGGGAACCTCAGGCTTGGGGGCCAAATGGGGCCTGTGGCAACTAAATAACCTTTCCAGTTATTGGGTCTGGTCCTTTGATCCACTTCCTATCTCCAATGACTGCAAAACTGAGCTCAGGGTAAGGGAGCAGGGAAGAGTATAAAAGGATAAGAAGCATATCCACGGCACAAATCCACAATCTAGGCCCTACTTTTCTTGAGTGCATCCTTTATGCAGCCCTGCTCCCAACTTCTATGCATCCCTCAGAGCTTGTACTACTTTTAGGGGTACAAGTAGGGAGGGGATTATGCACACGCCTGCTGTCAGCCAGGATAGAGATGCAGATTAAAGGCCAAGCTAGCTTGGGTTTGGGCTTTCACTTTTAATGGGACTAGTGTTGTGAGCGCAAGGGATATGGTCCAACATTCCTTTTGCTGCACATCGTTTCCGAAGGCCATTGCACCTGCTTCCAGGGCCCAACCGCAAGTTGGCTGCCGCTTCTTCATCGTCAGGGATGTCAAGATCGTTCAAAGCAGCAGTTCTCTCTCTGCATACACCATGTAAACACTGGCCCTGTCTCTGTCGCTAGGGCCATGTGGAGATGAGTGTGTGTGTGTGTGTGTGTGTGTGCGCGCGCGCGCACACACATGATGTATCTATCTTCTGGCTGACACCTATGTTACTTTATATTTTAGGCTCTGGCAAATATTTATCTAGGAGTCACAGACCCCTGAAGAAAACAAGGTTTCTAATGACAGTTCCTGACACAGCCTTAATTACAGTGGAGCAAACATTACCATTATAATCTCGTTTCCATCCTTAGGCAAAGAAAAGCTTCCCCAAGGGGGCTGCTTCCCTTTTGTTTACTAGTGGCCAGCTTTGATCATAGGCAGCTTTTTCCGAATCTTCCCCCTCCCATCCCGGGGGCTGCTTTTTGGGGGGAGATTGCAGGGGAGCTGGCAGTGTATGTGGAATTCAGGCAGAAGGAAGAGATGGAAATGAAGGAAGCAAGAAGGAAAGGGTGGTGAGAGAGAGGGGGCGGGGGAGCTCTGTAGAGCCACAGAGAGGCAATCTGGAGTAGGGGCTGGCAGCCTTGCAGCTCCGCGAGAGGTACCAGGAAGGGGGAGCTCAGCTGCCTACCAACCTGTCAAATCCACTTTAGGACAAACTAGGTCAAGCTTCTTCCGAGCCAGGGGTTCTCCTCCCCCGCGGGGCGCTAGGCAGGCAAAGGCTTGCTCTAACATTGAGACAGGATTTGTGCTGTGAGCGCCCCCTTCCTCCTCCCCCTGCCTGCCAAGGGTCTAACACCCTCACCCAACGATTGAAGGCAACTACCCAGAGAGGCGAGCCCCCACTGCTGCATTTCTCGGCTCCAGTTTTCACTCCCTTCCCCCCAGCGCGGGTGGGAGGTTGGATCCTCTTGGATTTGGAGGGAGAGAGGGGCCAAGATCGTGACGCCTGCAAACTCTTTAGCGTCTCCCCCCCCATCAGTTTATGTTACTTTCAGCTGGGTGGGGAGCCTTGCAAGGGGCGGGCTAGGGGAGGGGAGTGGGAGGTGCCAGTGCATATGCCTGTGTTTTTAGCCCTCGGTGGGTACGATGCAGCCTGCTGCCTCCTGTCTTTTTGCTGGTGGTGGTGGGGCCGGGGTCGCTTTGTATGGCTTGCTCGATGCATTGCCATTTGTGATCCAGGACTCCCAAGGCTAAATGCAAGCGGCTATTTCCTCTCCCCCGCACACTCTTTTGGCTCTCCTTGCTCCAGTGTGCACGAGACGTGTCCTTTTCTTTGCAGAAGCCGAAGACTGACACAGGCACTATTTTGCGCGGAAGGGTCATTCCTTAGGGAGCGGGTGATGAGGCTGCAAAGCACTTGCTGCGTTAGGAGCAGCGATAGGTCTTTGCAGCGTAACACTGAAAAACCCTCCTGAGTCTTCTTGGCTTTAGCCTTTTTTTCTTCTTCTTCTTGACTTCCCTTCCCTTTCCTTTTTAAAGGCAAAGCAGTAGTTTCTGGGGCATCTCCTCATGTCAATATTCCCTGCTGTCAAGCCCTGAATTGTAAATCTCCCTCTTTGTGCTGGCTACCCCACGGAACCATCATGAAATTGACCATATTGACAGTGTTTCAGGATTGTAGTCACTGAGTGCAGTATGTTTAGTTCCTGCCAGGCAAATCATCTCTTTTTTTTTATTTTTAATTACAGACCAACCTATGTCTCCTCTAGAAATGGGAAAGTGAGCATTATCTGAAATTCAGAGCTCAGTCTATATGATCCTCTGCAGCATAGATTTTCTGTCAAGTACTGCCACAGGGTTCTCTCACCCATTTAAAAAAAACACAGGGACCTTTAAGCATACCAGCTTTAATAGGTAAGTGGGGGAGGGGATTTTCTTTTTCTTTTTTTCATAATTAGAAAGTAATGACACATGAAGCTCAAATGAAGAAAAAGCTAATTTAGAAATATAAAAGCTATAAAATTGTTCATAAATTATTATTACTATTTTATGTGTTTATTATTTAGTAGTGGTGCTATTAATAATAATAATCATTAGCAATAAGGTGAGGGGGCATTTACATGGAGGAGGAGTGGCTGGGAGGGAGGGATGGGACATGAAGGATTGGAATAGTCTATACATGTATTTTTACAAGATGGGGTATTTGAGGCAGAGGCGGGACTTGCTGTATTGTAATTTGTACTTACCATATTGTAATCTGCCTATTGGTTATTTGGTTTTGTAAGTTGCTCTGAGCTGTAAGTGGGATAAGGAAGGGTAGAAATTTAGAAAAGTAACGTAATAAGTGGCTCTGGATGAGAACACTGATAAATCAATACTTGAAAAGAGGAGAAAATATCAGCAATAGGTTGTGGAATTATGAGATATGTAGCATCTGGAAGCAGTTACAGATATATCTATACCATTTATATCTAAAGAGCTATATAACCATGTACATATAATATAGTCATAATCATGTGTGTTGGTATAGTGATAGGCTGTTTTTACATGGACCCCCCTCCCTGCTCGGTGTTCAAGCGGGTGTGCGCGCGGGGGGGGGGGGCTCCGTGTAAACGGCTGGCGGTGGGTGGATGGGTGTCTGCTCGGTGTTCACCCATATGAACACCGAGTGGGATGGGTGGGGGTGCGTGCACGCTCCCGCGCAACACCCATCTCTACCCATTGCACACCCATCTCCATCCATGGAGCCCTCCGGAAAACTGGAGGAGGGTTGGTGGGTGGAGATGGGTTGAAGTGGGGCGAGGGGGGGGGGGGTCCACGTAACTTCCACCCACCGCAGCCAAACACCCATCCCCCCTCCATCCATGTAAAAAGGGCCATAGATAGATCACCGGTGGGGAACCCCCCCTGACCTGTAGCTGATTTTTATTTGGACCCTTCCCAATTCCTGGATCTGTCCCCTGGGTCCAGCCCATACTATTAGACACTGGAGGAGTGTTCTCAGGAGCGAAGCAGCAGTTTATTTATTTATTTATTCCAATTTTCACTCCACCTTTCCCAAATGGCTCAGGGCGGCTTACAAAACAAATAAAAACAAAATCTAATACATATTAAAACAGCATAAAAATACCAACCCAGCAACATTTCCTCTCAGCCCTCCCTAACTGCACCACAACTCCCCAAAGCCCTCTCCAACTATTCCCTCACACCCCTACCCCAAACGTACCCACCTAATGTCCCATTCCCTATGCCTGCAGCCCTGAGTCTGTGGAGATGGGTGGAATAAAAATGTAAATAAAAACAAATAAATAAAATGAGAGTACATGTTCTAGGGCAGAAGCTGGATGCGTTAGGCTAGAGCCGTGATGCAGACCCTCCTTTTCCCTGCCCTGGGCATTCACCCCACCATGGGTATTTTCAGACATGACGGGAATGCTGCTAATCACACTGCACCACAGTGGCTCCAGTGACGTGGCAGTGATCCCGTGCACGTCTATTTGCTCCCGGCCAGATGGTCACCACAGTGAACACCCATCCGGAATCAACCACGGGATGGGATCGGGCACAGCTGCCTGATTGTCCACTGCGCCTGCCCTTCTCCCTGAGGGCGGGCGGCCATGGGAGTGTGGGGGGCGGGGCTGAGCGGCCCCACATCTCCCCACACAGCCCTGTCCCCTCCCTGATTCCTCACAGTGATCAGGCCAGCACGTCTAAAGGACGGCTATCCTGATCACGGATCCTGGTCCAGGTTTCAGCGTGTTGGGCCTGGAGGCCCAGCACGTCTGAGATTACCCAAAGTCTTCCCCCATCTCCTTGCAACCTGCATAGCTTCTGCAGTCCACACCCTGCAGACCCTTACCCTGGCCCTGAAAATTTCTTCTCAAGTCTTTGTTGCTGTCTATGACAATGTTTCTATTTTGGTGCTGAAATAACTCAGACTGTCTGGATTCCATGTGGATATGAGAATTCTGGGTGATGTAGGTCAGACTCTCTTTTTTTGGTATTGTCCACTAGCCATTGTAATTGTGGCACCCCTGCAAGAAAGGGGCTTCTCCACTCTTGCCTTGTATATGGAAACCCACCCGGTATAATGGTGGTGATAGTTATAATAAAAATGATAACAAATCAGCTTTATAATAGCATTTAAGCCTCCCTGACAGTAGTTTCAGTTTTGTAAATGTTTTGGATGGCTGAGGAATTCCTCCCCCCCACCCCCCATCAGTGTCAATAATCACGCCGTGCTAACAAATGTTATGCCAGCTATGGGAAAAATGAAACCCATGTTGTTAATTGCCTGTTGAACAGACATGCCTGCTATCAGTGGGTATTTTCAAATGTGACGGCACCCGGCCACCAAACAGACGTGTTGGGGCCTGGGCCAGGGAGAGGGCAGGACAACGTGCAGACGTGGATTCACACAGCCCTGCCCCCACACTGGTGAGCGCAGCCTGCCCTCCTCCCCGACAGGCAGCTACGGTGGCCTCGTCAGGTAGAATGGCCCATCACACGCGACGGCCTGCTCTACCCCAGTCTGGAGATAGCGTCCTGTCTCCTCGGCTGCGGCAGCGCTTAGCCCAGGCTGTGACTCAGTGATGGGCCCAAGTTACAGCCTCAGCTAAAAACTGCCATGGCCCGGAGAAACCTCAGTTCCAGCCCGAGGAAACATCTGGTGGGCTGGATCAGATGCGACGGGGGTCAAAGCGTGTCCACCCACAGTACTGTCACGTCTGAAAATACCCAGTTAGTCACTCAAACATGAAGAAGCTATCTGTCAGACTCCTGTATAGGGGTCTTCACGGGAGGCTGTGGGGCTATAGAAACCAGCGCGGGGCTCACCAGTCCTGAAGGGATCCCGTGCCCGGTGGTGCGGCTCGGCCGGCCAGGGCCACACCACTTCCAGTTTCGGTGGCTCCAGCTTGACCGCCACCGCCAGCAGCACGTCATCTGGATGGGGTGGCGCCAGGCCCTGGGAGCGTGGGAGCGCCACCACGGCCCCTTGCAAAGGCAGGGGGTGGAGCTACATACACGCTGCTGTCCCAGGCAGAAGCCACGCCCACAGTCACATTGCCGCGGCGCTCAGAGCGCCTGCGTGCACTACGAGGAGGGGAGGATAAAGGCAGCTCAGTTTCACGCTGACATTGCCGGTGATCAGAGCCCTTGAGCCTGTGAGACTGGCCCCTACCCCTTCCTTGCTTTGTTGAGAGTCCAACCGGTGTGCTATATTTAACCTTGCTGAGAGAGTGAGTGGAGCGACTGTGAGAGCGAATAGTGAACGACTGTGGTGAGTGCTTGCGGAGTAACTGTAGCGCGGCTGCGAGGATCCTTTCCCCTCCCTCCCTCCTCACAGACCTGGTTTCCCCTTGCCGTGTGTTTGCCCTCTCCAACCTCCATACCCCCTTTCCCTTCACCATCCTTCACTTCCCCGTTCCCCTCCGTGACCCCTGTGTGTTTGTGATTAGTGACAACGGTAAGGTTTGGCGCTCCCTGTCACCACCCTGTGATGATCTGGGCTGGGGGTGTTTCACTCTAGAAGCCAATCAAGATCCTGAGGGTTTGTTACGAGCACAACCTTGTTGTCTCGTTTAGCTGCAGGTGTGTGGTGTGTTCCTGGGGTCACCCGTACCCCTTCCCTTCCCCCCTGCCTCACACTACCCAATAGCTGGCATGATAGGTGGGGAAGTGGGCAGAGTTTACTGGAAACAGCGGCAGTGGTTTACTGGAAGTAGCATTCGGGTCCTCGGCACGGCAGCCGCTTCCCAGGAGTGGCAGTGGGTCCATGCTGCTGTTGACTGCAACACTGCTTCTGGTCCCTGCCGTTGCTACTGCTCTCAAGGCACTACTCCCTGAACCCTGCTGCTGCTGCTGCTCCCATTGCCACTCCTGGTAAGCTCCCGCTTCACCCCTCCAGCACCCTGGAGTTACCAGATGTTACCCTGGTTCATTTGGGCAAACTGTGGCTCTAGAGACATATGCAGCTCTTTGGCCTGTTATGGTGAATGGCTGTGGTTCTTGGGAAACTTTGCTCTAGTTACATGCAAGGGCGTGGGCTCACCATGGCCCTTTTTAAATGGACTGCAGTGGATTGGTGTGCGGTCGCAGTGGGTGGAGGTGGGTGTGCACCCGTTCCCACAGGCACACCCCCATCTCCACCCACAGAGCATTGGGCACTGAGCACACACTCACCGGCACCCATCCCCTGTGACCCGCTCCACGAACTGCCTGGAGATGGGCGGGGGCGTCGTGTGAAAAGAGGCCCATGAGGAGCAAGCATGTAGCAGACACGGAGCAGGACTGATTCAGGTCACAAGCACACACCAAAGCAACGCGTCTGTGACCTGCCACATTGTCTAGTCTATCGTCTGATAACAACCATGATACAAAAAAAAGAGGATGAGCAGACTTGGCATCTGAGCGGATACGTTTTTCTGACAAACCTGCAATTGTGTTTTAAACTATAATAATTTCCCGCCAATCCCAAGCCAGTAATAATGGGCCTTTTTACATGGACGGAGGTGAATGGGGGGCTGGGTGTTTTTCCACGGTGGGTGTCTCTGTTTACACGGACACACACCCACTTCCACCCATCTCCACCCACTGAGTCTCCTCTGAGATGGGTGGGGGTGGGTGTTACGCGGGAGTGCGCACACACTTCCACCCATCTTGCTCGGTGTTCACACGGGCAAACACTGAGTGGCCTGGACACCCATCCCCCCCACCCACAGCCGGCCATATGCACAGACGCTCCCTCCCGCCTGAACGTGGTGAGCGTGGTGGGGGGCCTCCGTGTAAAAACAGGCAAAGTATGACAAGGGAATACTTGTGGCCATTTCATCTAGCCCCCGCCTCTCTCTGTCTCTCTCAAATCCCCCAAAGTAGCATATCCAGATGATCAGAAGAGCTAAGATAATTAATCTACTTCTGTTTAATTAATCTGCAAGGCCTGATTAAAGCAAGGGAGAAATAAAACTAATTTTATTCTCATTAGAACATGACCAAGTCCGCTTTTAGAGTATCTTATCATCTGTTTTCACTGTGGAAACTGCAGTTCTTGATAGACGGGAAGGGCTGTGTTGACATCTCAGTTATTCTCCTGAATTCCATTTAATGTTTTAAAAAATAAACAACATATCCATCACCCTGTTTTTACACTGCTTTATACAAAGACAGATGCAGCATAGAGGATCAATTATCTTTACGAATGAACACCCTTGATACAAAAATCTAAGTATTCTCAGTAATAAATTAAAAACAGAATTTACGCAGAAAAGGCCTGAACTGAGGGTCTATGCGTAGGGGAGTTTCAGAAAGGCTGGTGTGTGTGTTGCCATTGACTTTAATGGATGGAGACTTGTGTCCTGAGGATGCAGTACACTCCACCCATTGAAATCAATGGCAAAACGCCTGTTCACTTTAATGGTGGACGATTGTCCTGCCTGTTTCAATCAAATTAGTCTCCTAAATGCTACTTTTGCCTTTACAAATTTATTCCTGAAGCTGGCCCTTTTCACACAGACACTCTTAACACCGATAAAATGGGTGTTACATTTATTATACACGTTGCAGGGCACCACAGAGCACACCTGCAGCCCTGCAACATGTATAATAAAATGTAACATCCATTTTATCGGTGTTAAGAGTGTCTGTGTGAAAAGGGCCGCTGTGTGCTGCCTTGCCCTGTGGGCTGGGTATTTTGCAAAGTGCTTTGCTGCATTAGCAGCAGACCCATGTAAAATCATGATGCCAGGGTTGTTTTGCATGGCTTTGGCTAATGCCTAGTGCTACACTCCTTGCTCCTTTCTCCCTAGGGCACATCACCCCTTCTAGGAAGCAATCCATGCCCTGGGACCAAGGGGAGAGAGGGGCCATGACTATTCTGGTTGCATCCCTATATACTAGAACAGCCCCTCTTCAAGGCCTTTTGTTCCTTTGCCTGCAAGAGCGTGAGCAATCTGCCAATTCACTATGAAGGATTAAAATAAAAACATAAAGTAAGAGTGGGGAGCCTTTTCCCTCCCAGGGGCCACTTTGAAAATTAGAACAAGCTCCAAGGACTGCACAGAAGTGGGGGTGGGGGTGCAATCAGGAAGAAGGAGGTCCAGCTCCTGGATCTGTCTCTGCTATCTTTGTGGGAATGTCCTCATCTCTACCCCCTTACTTCGAGTTCAGTCTTTCTGTGCTTGGGGGTAGGAACTGGATCTAGAGGCCAGACCCAAGACTAGCAAGAGGCCAAATAAAAACTATCCATGTGCCACATTTGGACCCTGGGCCTGAGTTTCCCCATCCCTGACATAAAGGAACAAAAAGGACTGTGCATCCATTGCAAAAGCAGCATTGGAAGTGGAACAGGCATGACTTAACATCCTCAGATATTAATCTCACCTTTGTATTCCCTCATGCTTTTCATTTCCTTCTTGATCTCAACTGGCGTGATTTAAAATCATAAACTCCAAAAGGCTGCACATAAATGGGTGAAAACAGACATGACGCTAACCACCCTTGGTGGTCATTATGCATGTTTCAGGGCTGCATAGGGCACCAATACAGCCTTAGAACATGCATAAATAACCACTAAGGGTGGTTAAAGGGTGGTTAGCATCATGTCTGTTTTCACCCAATGATTTCCCCTGTTGTATCCCTTCCTGGCAAATTCTTTTTCATGATGGAATTGCCCAAGTAATTATGTTTATAAATGGGACGACTGTTTTGCCTAAGCGCCACATGTATAATTCCTTTCTGTAAGATGGATTTTTATAATTCCTCCAAAAATGTCCTACCCAGGGGTAGGAAACCTTTTCCCTCACAGGAGCGCTTTGGAATTAATACGAGCTTTAACAGCTACGTAGGAGCTGGAGATAGGGGGCACTTAAGGGGAGCAATCAGGAAGAAGAAGGTCCAGCTCATGGATCTGTCCCCTGTCTTTGTGGGCATGCCCTCATCTCTGCTCTCTTACCCTGAGCTCAGCTTTCAGTGTTTGGGGGTAGGAAAAGGCTCTAGGGAATCCGATCCAGGCACTGGAAAGGGGCCAAATAAAACCTGGCCACAGGTCATCTCTCTCCCCCTCCGCCATGTCTGAGGTTCCCCACCCTTGTGCTAAGAACTACTCTAATTGCTTTCTTGGGCTGCAATTTTCCAGTTATTTACTCTGGAGCAGGCATAATTGATTGCAAGGACCTTCTGAGGTCCGAAGGCTTGCACACCTCCACCAACTGTACTTGGTCCAATAAAAGAGATCACTGTACTACTTGGTCTCTATTGCCTATATTTGGGACCAACACAGTAAACCCCACTTTCTCTGCTCCAGAGTGGGCGGTTTAAGAACTGCAGCCTCCGTTAATTTTAAAACGGAAATTTATGAGAGACCCCTTTCTTTGCATCAAGAGAGTAGGTAAAGGAAAGTTTATGGGCTTTCATAACAGGGGTCCCCTAGGAAAATGACATTCACCAAGAAGATGCTTTCTTAAATCGAAAAATGCTAGTTCTGAAAGATTTTGAGAGCAACATTCTCTACTGCAGAGCAGTAAAGAACAGTAAACCTGAACATGTGGGGACTGTTTCCTCTGACTTTTTAATTTTCCCCTCCTTGTGTTCAGTCACTATCTAAGAGTTTGATCTCATACCATTGAAATCCATGGCAATCAATGTGCGGCGGCTGTCAAAAAAGCAAACCAAATGTTAGGAATTATTCATAAAGGGATAGAGAATAAAACTGAAAATAACAGAATGCCACTATATAAAGTCTATGGTGTGACCACAACCTTGAATATACTGTGTGCAATTCTGGTCTCCCCATCTCAAAAAAGATATAGTAGAAATAGCAAAGGTTCAGAGAGGGGCAACCAAAATGATAAGAGGTATGGAACGGCTCCCCTATGAAGAGAGGCTGGATAGGTTGGGGCTCTTCAGCTTGGAGGAGAGATGACTGAGAGGGGATAGGTATAGGAGCTTATAAAATCATGAGTGGGGTGGAACAAGTGAATAGGGAATAATTATTTACCCTCTCCAATAGTACTAGAACTAGGGGACTCTTCATGAAACGAACAAGTAGCAGATTTAAAACAAACAAAAGAAAGTTTTTAAGTTGTGGAATTTGTTGCCAGAAGATGTGGTCAATGCCGGTAGCACAGCTGGGTTTAAGAAAGAGTTGAACAAGTTTTTGGAAGACAGGTCCATTAGCAGCTATTAGCCAGGTAGGTTTGGGGAATGTAACCGCTTACTGTCAGACGCTGGGAGTGAACAACAGGGAATGGATCGCCCCAGTGTGACCTGTTGGGTATTTCTTCCAAGCAACGGAGATGGTCCACTGTCAGAGACAGGTGCTGGGCTCGATGGACCATTGGTCTGACCAAGTATGGCAGTTCTTATGTGCTTAAAACTACTACTGAGAGCAGTGTCACAAGTCTGAGCCCTAGGGGAGGCTGTAAATGATTCTCCTCACCTGGCATCAATTGTTGCAGGATCTGCTCCCAAATACTGTTATATAACACTTTTCTTCACTGATCTGTCTTTTATTATTCAGTTTGCAGAGTCCTTAAACCTGTCCCCTCTCCTCCAATATAAATACACAACACACACCACATATCATCATCAACTGTCACTTCTCTCCTCTGGAAGGTAGGGCACCTGATAAAGCAGGCCCCCTGGCCCGGCGCGGCGCACTCACTGCCAGTCAGTTCCGTTCCTCCCCCTCGCCCTTGGAGGCAAGCTCCTCTTAGGCTTCACCCTTGCAAGAAGCTCTGGTTGGGCTCCCTTGCCAGCCAGTCCTGCTGGCTGCTGCTGGGAGCCACATCCCATCCCCAGAGACACAGTGTTGCTGCCAGTTTCTGTAGCCAGTGAGTAAGCCACCTGTCCTCTGCCTCTACCCTTCCCTGCCTTCCATTTTTACCCCTCCTTTCTGCCTTCCCCCACCCTGTGTTTATATCCTCCTCCTCCCTAACCCTTTCCTCCTCCCACCACCTCTCCCATTTCTACCCTTCCCCTCCTCCCTGCCTTCTCCCTACCCCTCTCCTCCTCCCACCACCTCTCCCATTTCCACCCTTCCCCTCCTCCCTGCGTTCTCCCTACCCCTCTCCTCCTCCCACCACCTCTCCCATTTCTATCCTTCCCCTCCTCCCTCCTTTCACCCACCATCTCTTTCTACCTGCCTTCCCACTACCCCAATTTCTTCCCCCAACCCACCCCCATTTCTACCCCTCTTCCTTCCTTCGGCTTTACTCCTTCCTACCATCCTTCCAATTCACCCTTCCCCCATTCCTAACCCGGTCTGCCCTCCTCCACTCATTTCTACTTCTTCTTTACCCTGTTTCTGTCTCCCTCTTTGTTTTCTCTCTGTCCATCCTCCCCAGGGGCATATCTAGCTTGGGATGGGCCCAGGGACAAGAAATGTCCATTTCCCCCCCCCTTTTTTTTCCTGCCGGTGGTGAAGCTGCTGGCCGGCCCAGGGGCGCTGGGCCGCTGGTGCTTGGGACTTACTTGCTCTCTGCAGAGTCTGCGGCGTGCTGCTGGTGGCCTGCTGCTGGGCCCATCCATCTTCTGGGCCGGTGGCGAGCTGGTCCCACGGGGCACTCTGTTCCTTGTGGCTCGCTGCCTGCACGCTGGGGCCGAGTGTGACCAGCTGCAGCAGCGCCATTGCTGCCCCGGCTCACTTGACCAGCCCTGGAGGCCGGGTGCTGGTCAGGCGGGCCAGGGCAGGCTGGGCCGGCTCGATGTGGGGAGCGCTGGAACAGAAAGGTGCCCGGTGGTGGTTCCAATCAGTGGAGCTGCCGCCGGGCACCTTCCCGCTTGGGCTGGGCCTCCCTTGAGCTAGCTCTGCCCGAGCCGGGTCCAGACTCTGTGACGTGGTGCTGGGGTGTGTGTGGGTGAGCTGAGCCGTGAAGCTTGTGAGCGTGACCTGGCCTGATGCAGACCGCTGCAAGGGGCCCCTCTCCCGCTCTGCCCATGGTTGCAACATTGTGTCAGACATAATGTTGCCACCGCGGGCAGGGAGGGGGAAGAGGCCCACGCAGCAGCTGGAAGGGCCTCAGGCAGCTCAGGTGGCAATTAAAAAAATAAAATAAAAAGGGGTGGGGGGGGAAAGGGTGGCTTAGTTACCTTGGATATTGGGCCCCCAGCCAGTACGGGCCCCGAGATGAATGTCCCTGTTTGTCCAATGGTAGCTACGCCCCAATTCCTCCCATAGACTATGGGAAAACACCTATAGTGGACCTGCATATTTTCCCTTCTGGGCAAACGTAACAGTTGGATTTCAATGAGTTTAGTCAGTACTATTAACATTTCATTTCACGGTAAGGGTGGGATTTTTGAAAGCCCCTAAGTGATTTAGGAGTGCAGATTTCTGTGGGATTTGTACAGTTAAACCTTGCTCACACGTTACAATAAGGAGTACAATACCATGTGGTAAATAAAGAATGGGGCATTTACCCTGTGGTATCTCAGATTGTGTTAGCGATCAGAAGTGTGAGTTAGTTACCACCCACTCCAAGTCACTCCATCTCTGCAGATCTGTTACCCTTTATGACACATTATGTAAGTACTAGACCTATCCACACCTCTCAACATTTCCAGTCTCCAAAGGGGGAAAGCCTGTCCCTCACAGTCCACAAGCTCCGCCCCCTCCATGAAAAGCTCTGCCCCTCTTGCACATGTGTATGCACACCTCCCAACATTCCAAGTGCATAGAGAGGGACAGACACTTGCCTGCTTCTCATTCCACTTAGTTTCTTGTCTTTGCATCATCTCCTCATTGTCCTCTCAAGGGCTTTTCCTGGGAGGCAACCAGGAAAGAGGCTTGAATATGGTTTTTGTGTGTCTCTTTCTCTCCCGAAAGGGGGACTTTGACCCCTAAAAGAGGGACAGTGGGATTCAGCACCCAAAGAGGGACTTTCCCTCTTCAACAGCATTGGTAGTAATTACCATGAACTGCTCTTTTGTTTAGTGTGTCCTAATTCTGTTTCTTTGCTCAGAACATTGTTGATTCCCTGAGCAGAAAACTGACACAATTCATTGTGAGTTTCCTTCTCTCCATCCATTCCCCTTTCCACACTCCATGCTTTCCTCTTTTATCTCAGTCTAAAAAATCCATTTCAAAACTGAATATAGTTAGAATTCTGCAAAGAGAAGAAGGGTTAATCAAACATTTCTCCAAATCTGAGATCCTCAATTCTCAGTTTATTTTCAAATTTTTTTGTTTCAATCCTTTGAATAAAGTCATTGTGGTTAGTCAACCTTGCTTTTTTGCTCTGTGGTCAGATTTTACACCCAGAAGGCTAACCTCAAAGCACTCCCCAAGAAAGAAAAGAAGAGAAGGGTGACAAGGCATTTCCTTTTTTACCCACTGGAACAAAATTTGTCCTTTCCCCCCCTTTTCTTTAAAGGCCAATGTCTAATACACTGGATGTTTTGCAGTCAGCCCTAGAATCCTGGCAGCTCATTTCCAGACAAAAACTGTGTTATGCTGGAGTTAATGTTGACAGCACATACCACTAATTCAAGGGTAAAAAAAATTTGCAAGGATGTTGTAATTATCCTCAAGGCAAACATTACAAACCCAGGGAATTCAGAATCAAGGCTAAATTTAAAAGAAACCCAAATATGCTACTTTATTGTCAGTGCATTGGCAAGGCATGCAAACAAATGTAACTCTGCCCTGTAGTGACACCATGAGGGGGAAATTGTGTGTGTGTGTTTTAATCTGGGACCACAAACACTAACACCTTAACCAGAATTGTATGGGACTGTAGGGCAGAGCTAAGGTTATTTAGATACTTTAATTGTGCATTTCTGTACCTTGGCATATATGGATTTCTGTTAAATTTGAACTTATTTCTGAATTTCTTGACTTTGTAAACGTTTGATTTGGGAGGAAATTGCAACATTCTTGTTAATTAATTCCCCTCCCCATTCCATTTTAATGTAGCGTAGGGGTGCCACCTCTTATGGTTTGACTCTGAAACTCCCATAGACCAAAATGGGAGTCTCAGAGTGAAAATAAATGAGTCGATAGCTCACAGTTGCACCCACCAGGTGGGTGTTCACCTGTTCATCTATTAGGTGTTCACCAGACATTTGCCTGCATGCTCCACGCAACCCCCACCCACAGGGTTGTCCAAGGATGTCGTGGGCCCAGCAGGTGGGCTAGTGCGTGGTAATGCAAACCCACACATCTCCCGTTGTAGTAGAGCAGCATACTGTGGGAGCTGCTGGCCCTGTAAGGAATCAAGATGGCCCCCAGGCCAGAGCCAAGATGGCCACTAATGAAAGGCAGCTGGGCAAGGGGTGGCAGAAGCTACACACAGCAAGCCAGAGCTGCTAGAGAGAGACTGGAGAAATGGAAGCAATTGCTGGACTCTGTGTGAAGGAGCCAGGAGCCTGAGGGACTGCTGAGCAGCAAGCTGTGGAAACAGCAATGTGAAGTTCTACTCAGCCTGGTACAGGAGAGTAGAGAGACCAGGAGAGTGAGACAAGGCATGGGGAAGCTGTACTGCTATGTTTCTGTGAAGCCAACAAGGGGGGTTGTTTGGCCACTTACCTTACTAGGCTGGGACTAACGATGTTGGGAAAAGACTGTGGGCATTGGTGATAGGCTGGTGAACGCCAAGCATAGCCAGAGGTGTACCCTGTCGGGAGACTGTGCGTGTGTATATGGGTTCTCACAGTATGTAAATAAAGCAAAGCGGAGACTACACAAACCCCACGGGTTTGGATCCAGTTCAGGGTGTGGATCCTGTGGGCACTTAGCCCCTCGGGGCTGGACTCTGCTACATCCATCTATTAGATTCACCCGCAGCCTCGCTAGCACCATAAAGTCGCACCTAGTGTGGCTCCTAGAGGAAGAGAGGGTGAGAGAGCTTTGATGGAAAGGGGGGGGGGGGGGTCACGGCCAGTGACCATGCTGCTCTCGGTCCTTCCTGCACCTGCCCCCCCCCCCCCCGCTCTCTCCTCTTGCAGCCACTTCACAGCTAATTGCTGATCACATGCTCAGGTGGCTGCAAGAGAGTGATCAGCTGTGAAGCAGCTGCAAAAGGAGAGGGGTGTGTTTGTGTGTGTGCAGGAAGGACCGTCTCCTCTTGCAGCTGCCCAAGCACACAAGCGCTGCTTTGGATAGAAAGGGAAGTCACGGCCAGGACAGAAGCTTTCTCTGGCTGTGACCCTCCCCCACCCGTTTTCATCAGAGCCAGGGTTTGGGAGAGGGATAGCAGCATGCCGAGGGGCCCCACCAGTGGCAGCTACCGCCGGCACATGAAATGTGGGCACGGGGGGTTCCCGTTTATTAGCGCTACATGCTAAAAAGTGTGAGATGGGGCTTCACAAACAAAACACAGACTTCAGTGGGCTATTGTCCTGTTTATAAACACCATTGGGGACAAACGTCACGAAGTGGCGACCCTAATGTACTACTACTTCTTATCATTTCTATAGCACTACTAGTATGCAGCACAGTCGAGTCTTTCCTCCTGGGATTATTTTTTTTTATTGTTTAAAAAAATTCTTGTATAAAAGAAATCGAAGGAGAACTCTAATGAGTTGGATATGGAATATTAACCATCAACCAGGCTTCCAGTTTTAATTATTAATACCAGCTTCACCAGGACATGTTGGCTGGAGTAGTCCCATTGAAGCCCATAGGGTAGTCTATAATGGGACTACAGAGTAAGTTGTCTGTGGAGTGTGTCTTCTTTCTGCTTTGTGCCTTGTTGGAGCAGTGCAAAGCAATTGAAGCTAAGAACTAGGGCAGGGAGGGACCTCAAGGGTAATTTAGTTCAACCCCTGCACTGAGGCAGGATTCCCGATACATAAACCACCTCAGAAAAACTTGACATTGACTAGCTCAGCCACAGCTACACTTGCTGTCCCTCGCTGGAACAGCCCAAAGCAGCTTGAGCAGACTAGATCAGAAACAAATATTTGGCACAAAATTTGAACATATAAGGTTTAACAAATTTGCCAGGGCAAATTCAACTTTCTGACTGAATTCACAAAGTTCAAATGCAAAGACTGTATGAGCTCTTCTGTGATTTCAGTAATTCGTTATTTAATAAATTGCAATTTGTAAATTCTTTATTCGGCCTTCCTCCTTTACTCATCCACTCTCCTCAATCTGTAATAAAAAATAGCTGGGCAAATAAGTCAAAGTAAATGAAGCTGAGTTAATCAAAGCAAGTGAAGCCAAGGTGGATGCTGAGATTCTCAAAAGATGCATATCCAAAATCGACTATTCATGAAAGGACTTCGTGCGGTCCAAACGCTTGCATACCTCCACCAACTGCAGTTGGTCCAATAAAAGAGATCACTGCACTACAATGGATTGTTGAATAGATGTCACCATGTGACATCTGTCCCATCCTACAGAGAGAAGGGCCTCCCCCAGCCAGAGAGGGGAATGGGGAGTGACGTTCAGCTGTTTGGCCGTGGTCCTGATGTTGTCCCCCTCCCCACCCACCGTGACAGACAGCCATGGCTGCCCATTACAGGTAGTCATGGCTCATCGCCATAGCAACCTCCCCGCTGCTGGTAGGAGCCAGTCCGGGAACACACATTTCTGCCCAGCTTACCTGCTTTGCCCTGGCTGGGTGGGAGCTGGATGGCATTTGAACCGGGCCCACATCTGGTGGGTCTGGAGCAGGAGGGTGCGGTGTAGAAAAAAATTGAATGAATGAATAAATAAATAAATAAATATGCTGGTCCAGCCGGTGAGCCGAGCCTAGCTGGGCCAGCGTGCTGTCTGTTTTTCACCCTTTGTCTCTCTCGCCTATATCTGGGACCAGCATGGCAACCTTACTTTCTCTACACATGAAAGGAAAGTACTACTGGAGTTTGATTCATCAATAGGAAAAATCCTCTTTGTTTCAGCTCTTGAGCTGTGGTGACCTTGGATGTTAGGATGACTCGGTACATGTCCAAGGAGCTTTTAAGAAAAGGCCAGCGACCTTCACCAGCCATACGATGGCTGCTGGCTCCATCTTGGCAGCCGTGACCCCTTCTCCATTATAATGGCCACTTGCCCTGCGGTGGCTGCCTAAGGGCTCTGGGCTGTTTGGTGGCCGTTGTTGGCTGGGATGGGGGTTGGTTTGGATTTGAGTTTGTGGGGAGGGTGTTTAGGATTGCTAGAACACGGTGGATGGAGGGTATGGTTATAGGTGAGTGGGTGGAGGCTGATGAGACGGGTGCATGGGCATTAGGGGAGAGGATCTGCAAGAAGGGAGGGAGAGTGGGTGAGTGGGCTGAGATTTTATTTTTATATGCAATGTATTGCTCTGTTAATTGTAAGCTGCTCTGAGCCAATGTTGGGATAGGACAGGGTATAAATCTAAAGTAATAATAATAATTAATAATTAATATTATATAATAACTTATAATAAAACATTCCAGGTCTTGTTCATCCCTAACATAATATTGAACTAGCTTTGCACAGCTCCTTCGTTAGGACCCTGGATTTCAGCAGAAATGTGCTCAAAATGAATTTTACCCTTTTGTCTGCAGCTTGAACCACAGTAGAATGGGGAAGTGTCTGGCTGGAAGCACCCAGGTTTTCAAAGGTGATTCATTACACTTGAACACTGCACTAACACAAGGGAAATTAGACAAACAAAAAACCTATGGTTTTGTATGGTGTCATATACTGTGCTCGCTGAGAACGTAAGCTCCATGCACTCACACTTTGCCTTGGTCTTTCAGCCCCAATCCTCTTCCTTTGCAGGTTGGGGGCAGCACTAAAGCTAGGATGACATGCTCCGCCCTGTCCAATATTACATTATTACTCGACTTCCAATGTGGCAATAATTTATCTTTTTTTAACTTGTATTTCAAATATCCATTCTGTGGCACCAGATCAAGTACATCTCCCCACTGCCCAGCCCAGCCTAGATGGGCTCTCCGAGGGGCTTGAATTTGCCACATCAGAGCAGCGCCTGTCATCAGCAATGTTCATTGCTGGCCATGGGCGGAGGGGAGGAGTGAGGGGGAGTGGGCCTCCCAGGCTGGTGGGCGGGTGCCGCTGTTAGCTGCTGCCGGTGGCTCGGGTGTGGGTGGGGGGAACCACACACACAGGCAGCGCAAGCAGCCAGCAGGAGGTGGATTTTTGCTGCTCCTTTATATATACAAACAAATCGTCGCACCGTGCCGGTGCCTAGGGTGGCTTGTTCCCTTCAGTCATGTGCATGTGTGACGTAAGTCCAGTAAAAGCATACACACGCATCAATAAAACATAAAATAAACATCTTCTACTAGTCCATTTCACAATCTGAAACTGGTGGCATGTACCCTGACCATTTCCTGACTCTCCTATGCGACCAGATTCTCTCTTACTGAAAAGATCAAAGAGAAAACCCTGTCAACATCGGTCGCAACCCAGAGGAAATTGCCCCGAGAACTCCCATTCAAATCAATGGGCCTCTTACTGAAGAGAGTTGGCTCCATCTTAAGGAGCCGCTACTGTGGTTCCTTAATTAGAGTTATACACGGGTTTCTTTTTAGACAATCATTTAAAACATCTTAGTCTGCTCTAGGATGTTTTTTTATGTGATCATGGTAAACACTTTAAAATGGTGTTTTTTTTTTAAACTTCCTTGTTTTAGGTTGTTTTTTTAAAAATACTCTTTCCCCTGTTTTACAGAAACGTTTCAATTTGGGAACATTTCACAGCAATTGCTTTGGTCGTGTAAACTTTTAAAACTGGCTGTAGAGCGGGACCAAGGAACTGAAATTAACACGAGCTGGCCAGGGAATGAACTAAAATTAACGCGCTCTGCAGCTGAGGAACTGAAATTAACAAGAGCTCTGCAGCAGACCCCTTCCCCATGCTGAAGAACTGAAATTAACAAAAGAACTGAAATTAGCTGTGCAGCCATTGAAGCAGATCCCCTGAGTCCTCCAGAATAATATTTTAGGATGTTTCTAGAACATCTGTTTACACATACAGTTCATAGAACATTTTAATAAAGATCTAAAACGGTTTTTGTTATGATACCTTAAGAACTTTTCAGTGTGATCATCTGTGGGGCTGGTGGGGAGAAGTTTAATTGAGGATCTTCCTCTCCCCGCCTACATACATGAAACAGGACGGTATATAAGCGCTAACTATAGCATTGAGGGGTGGGCCTAGAAGGAAGGATCAGCTTCTCTGACAGGCAGGCAAATAGGAGGGTACCGTGCTGTACCATGGTACTGCCATGACTGCAGCTGGTGTGCATGTGTGTGCGGTTTTTTTGTTTTGTTTTGTTATACTGTTTTGTTTTGGCCTTAGAGAGCCAGTGTAGTGTAATGGCTAAGTGTGAAATACGGGGGTGAAGGGACTCTGGTTCAAGTCTCGTCTTAGCCAGAAACTCATTTAGTGACCAGGTCCCATGTCAGTTGCCCACGTTACTGGGGCCGGCGATTCTCCTGGCGGGGAATCTCCCAGCTGGGAAACTTACACCGAACTCTGCACATGGGCGTGGGTCATCAGCCGTGTCCAGTGGCTTTTTTTTCTCCAAATGTCAGGTCTTGATTTTGAGTCCTGACATTCAGAGGAAAAAAAGCTGCTGGATGCGGCTGATGATGCTTTTAGCCCCACGCCCACGTGCAGGACTCGGCGTAAGTTTTCCAGCTGGGAGATTCCTCGTCGGGAGAATCACCAGTCCCAGTAACGTGGGCAAGTGGCCATAGACTGGGTAGGGAATGGCACAGTCACAATATTCTTTTAGCCTAACCTACCTCACAGGGTTGTTGTGAGGATTAAAAATGGTGTTATATGTAAACCGCTCCAAGTGCCAGGGCAGGGGGTGCTATATAAAAATAAAGATTATTATTAAGATTATTAAATACTTTATCCCATGGCATTACCATCCACAAAGCCAAAGCAATCTGTGATGCCCTTACAAAAATTTTCCCTTATAAAGCTTAAAGTATGCTCACTGCTGCTTGGTCTCTCCTGGTCCTGACTTTTTACCTAGCCTTACGCCACGCCTGGAACTAATCTGTGCCACCCCACGGTGGCACATTGTCCAGTTTAGGAATTGCTTTCTAGACCGGCAATAACCTTGAGTATAAAGCAGGGGTAGGAAAACTCAAGGCAGCAGAGGTGAGGGCATGCCTCAAGAGTAGGGGATGACACAGTTCCATGATCTAGATTCTCCCTTTCCTTCACCAACTCCTAGTATGCCTCTTAAGCATCCCTGTCCCAACGTTTATGTGGTCCTTGGAGCCTGTACTCATTTTCAAACTGGCCCCTGGGAGGGACAAAAATTCTCCACCCTTCGTATAGAATTTTGACTGAGTTTATCCCAAAAGCCAAGATCAACCTAGTTGTTGTCATTCTGCATCCAAGTAGGGGACTGGACTAGATGACCCTCAAGGTCCTTTCCAACTCTCCGATTCTACCTTACAGCCACTCGGTTCCCATTGAATTTGGTAGGAATCGGACATCCCGCTCCCTCAGGCAGCTTTGGAAACCTCGGCCTGTAGCACATGGTGCATCATAAATACCTAAGATTGGCACCAAATAATTTTGGGCCTGATCCTGCTCTTATTATGAACTTCAAATTCCTGTCCATGTCAGTGAGACTTGTTTGGAATGTGTCAAGAAGGCAGAACTGGACCCTTTGTGCGTATCCGATTACAGCACTAGATTCGTTTCTATGTCTGAACACTGAGGAATTGAAGAAACTAACATCTTAAATCTTCACAATAAAGAAGAAATGCTCCAGACGGTCACTTTGATGGGTTCTGAATCTAGGCAGCTAGACCTACTGACTACGATATACGTGATGACACCTCATCTAACATGTCTATTTCTCCCAATAATAAAAGATACAACACTTACATAGCACTTTACAGCTGCAAGGCTACATGAGCATTAGCTGCAACAATTAATTTGCTGTCTAGCACAATACAAACAGCTCATTTGACATCTACTGCTGTATTGAATACATCCTTGAAGACATGTGATGGGTAGGATTGTATGACTGGGTGAAAACAGACGTGACGGTGGCCCAGACGCCACCAGATGTTGGCTTGGGATTGCCCTGGGCCGTGTGGGTGATGAACCTGGGCTATGACCTTGGAAAACCTCTAAGGTCGCAGACCGGGCTAGGGCCTGCCCAACTGGGCCAAAGCAAGCCATAGTAGGCTATCACATTTGTTGTGGCCTGCCATGACCCAGCCTGGGGCCACCATGGCTGGGCATCAGTGGCTGCCATGGCTGCCCATCATGGTGGGGGGTGGGAGTGGGGCCATGGAAGCACAGAGCAGCTGGTGCCTCCTGCCCACACATTTTGTTGTGCTTCTTGGCTATCCCTGGGCTGTGCAGTTGGCAGGACGGCTCCGCAGCCGCGGTTACGTGCGTTCGGTGCCCCGACCTGATTCGGACCATGTTGCCTGGCCTGGGATTTTCCACCCCAGGGCAGGTTGTAACGGTGGTGCTTACCCTATTTCACTGTAGCATTAGAGAGAATGCTCAACGGCAGAAGAGATTAATAAAGCCATGGGTCCATTCATGGCTAAAACTTGGAGGCGTGGGGGTATGGATTTATATGAATCAGGCCAGAAAGGAATAACTGAGGGGGTCACAAAGACTGTCAGAACAAGATGAGTGGTAAACTGCTCCCTCTGTCCCCCTGAGATTTGCATCTGTCAGGGTTCACAGTCTGTGTTATGAATGGACTTGAAGGATTGTGTCTAGAAACAAGGGTGGAGCAGGACCAAGTCCAGATAGATGACTGGAGAGCAGAGCAAAACCAAACCAACCATACACAAAAAAATTGGAACCAGGCAGAAACAGTGTAAAGGGGCATGCCATGTCCATGGCAGGCCCCTGGGCTTGAACCCCTAGTCCCAGGGGTTTGGCGTGCTGCCCCAACTGCTCAGGCCTGATTTCCGTCTCCTCCCCATGTCTCCTCCTGCTCTTCTTCCCATTCTGTTTGTTCTGTGTTGTAGTTGCATGTGTTCCAGTTCTGTCCCTAGCCCCTTGTACTCTCGCCTTCTCTAGTCTTGCTCTAGTTGTGTTCCCTCGCCTTGACCCTTGATGTCCCCCTCCTAGCTTTCAGGCCCTATGTCCTTCCCAGTTTGAAGCTCCCCTGATGCCCAGCTCTGGTTCCCTATTCCCCAGCTTTAGTGTCCAGGCTCACAAAGAGAGACAGAGGAACAGACAATCAATTATTTACTATGACATATATATATATATGTCAATAACCATGGAAATACCCATAATCCTCTCCCATCTATTGTTATTGAGCCATCCCATTTGTGACTTTTATTTATTTATTTAATTACCATTTTTCTACCCCGCCCCCTCCTGCTCACAGAGCAGCTTGGGGCGGCTTACAAAATGCATAGATAAAAACATAATAAACACACACACATAAAATATAATTAAAACATTAAAATACTAAAAATAAACTAAAAGGGCAGAACTCCCCCTCCCCACCCCACCCCACCCCACCCTACCCTACCCTACCTTACCTGTCTCCCTCTCCAAAGGCCCGGCAGAACAGTCAGGTCTTACACTGTCTTCAGAAAGAGGGGCGGTCCAGGACCAGGCGGGCCTCCAGCGGGAGGGAGTTCCACAGCCTGGGAGCACCAACTGAGAATGCCCTCCCCATTGTCGCCACCCGGGCAACCTGGGGGACTTCGAGTGAGGCGTCCCTGGCTGACCGCAGGGGCTGCAATGCAATCTGGGGCCTGAGGCGGTCCCGCAGGTAAGCCAGGACCAGGCCATTTAGGGCTTTATAGGTCATTACCAGCACCTTGAATTGGACCTGGAAGATAATAGGCAGCCAGTGCAGAGAACGGAGCACTGGTGTAATGTACTTGCGACGACCCATCCCCGTTAAGAGATGGGCCGCTGCATTCTGCACCAGCTGCAACCTCCAGACCGTCCCCAAGGGCAGCCCCACGTAGAGTGCATTGCAGTAGTCTAGTCTAGAGGTAATAAAGGCATGGATGATGGTGGCCAGATCAGAATCCGAAACATATGGCCACAGCCGTCATACCAGATGTAACTGGCAAAATGTTCCCCTCACCACAGCCTCCACCTGGAGATCCAGGTGGAGCTGTGAGTTTAGGAGTACCCCCAGACTACAGACCTGCGATGATGGGGGCCACCCCCCCCCAGCCCTACCCACCAACATCACCTCCATCTTGTCGGGATTCAACTTTAGTTTGCTTGCCTTCATCCAGTCCCCCACAGCTGCCAGGCACTGGGTGAGCACCGAGACTGCCGGGTCTGGGTCTGCAGAAAAAGAGAAGAAAAGTTGTGTGTCATCGGTGTACTGATGACAATGCACGCCGAACCCTCGCACGACCTCGCCCAAAGGCGGCATGTACACATTGAACAGGAGGGGGGACAGAATAGAACCCTGCAGGACTCCACACGTGAGGTCCCAGGGAGATGAAGAACATTCCCCGAGAACCACATGCTGAGTTCTCCCAGCCAGGAACGAGCGGATCCATTCAAGAACAATTCCGCCCACCCCGGCCTGGTCCCACAGTCGAACCACCAACATCTCATGGTCAACGGTATCAAATGCAGCCGACAGATCTAACAGAATAAAAATAGAAGATCTGTCCCCGTCTAACTCATGGTGCAGGTCATCAACCAAAGCCACAAGCGCAGTCTCTGTACCAAACCCAGGGCAAAATCCAGACTGCGAGGGATCAAGAAAACTGACATGATCTAGATGCCCCTGAAGCTGCCAAGCCACCACCCGTTCAATAACCTTCCCTAAAAAGGGAAGGTTAGAGACTGGCCAATAGCTGGCTGGGGAGTCAATGTCAAGAGATGGTTTCTTGAGCAGGGGCCTCTTTGAGACAGCTCGGCACCCTGCCCTCCATAAGGGAGGCATTGACAACCCCCGCCAGCAATGGCCCTAGTGTCTCACAGCTGGCCTTCACCAGCCAGGACGGGCATGGATCTAATTAGCAACAGGTGGCCCTTACAGCCCCAAGGACATCCGCCGCATCAGCAGGCGACACCTACAGAAATTGATCCCATGAAATCGGACAAGGCAGGTCCTCCACCCCCTCAGGTTTACCTACTGTTATAAGTGCAGCATCAAAGTTGTGGTGAATCTGAGAAATCTTATTCACAAAAAAGTCAACAAACATGTCACAACAGGCACTGGAAGAAGATTCCACTTCCAGGCAGAGACAGGCTGGACTGACCAGCCGCTGCACCACCCGGAAAAGTTCCGCTGGACGTGACTTTGTGGATGCTATGAGGGCAGCAAAGAACTCCTTCTTTGCTGCCCGCACCGCCACAGCACAAACTTTTAAACTAACTTTATGTCGCAATCAGTCGGCTTCAGTACGAGTTCAGTGCCACTGTCACTCCAACCTCTGTCCTTCCTGCTTCATCCGGTGCAGGTCCTCTGTAAACCATGGGGACCTGTATCATCGGCATTCCGGAAGCGGATGCCTGGGAGCCGTTCGGTCAATGGCCTCAGTCAACAAGTTGTTCCAGAAGTCAACGAGGCCATGTGTGAATGGTCATCAAAATCAGGAGGCAATTCCCCATGGGCATTCCGGAACCTCTCTGGTTCCATAAATCTCCGGGGGTGGACCAACCAAACTGGTCCTACACCTCTCCGGGGGCAGACCTGTGTCAGGAGATCAATCTGGAGGAGATAATGATCCGTCCATGACAAGGGTGTAGTTGATACATTCCCCACCACTGGATCCCCCGCCTCAATGGGGATGAATGTGAATATAAATATTGTCAATAGCTCTGTACAGGGGAAGGATTAGATATATATCTATCTGTCCTTGTCATGGACGGATATATACATATGTCTTTGGGGGGATTCAGACGTTCTGATTTGTGCGATTTTTTTTAAAAAAACGAATGTTTCATGCCTGTCTGAACACTTAAATTCGATTAAATGGAGTCAATATCGCACTAAAGCAATGC
>QEPC01001738.1:3983543-4000270 GCA_003113815.1 Sphenodon punctatus
GATGTTAACCCTGGGAACTCCTTGCTGCTGTGTTGTGCCAGTGTTTTGCCAGTGTTTCCCTGTGTTTGGGGTTTATACATTATTCATTTTAAGCTTGATGTGCATTGTAGACTGTGTTTTCTTCCATCTGATGTTAACCCTGGGAACGCCTTGCTTCTGGGTTATGCTCTGGCTCTGCCTACTGTTGCCCTGGCTCCGCCTACCGTTGCCCTGGCTCCGCCCACCGGCTCGCTGGCCTTACTGCCCCTCCAAACTAAAAACCCACCAGCCGCCCCTGCCTCCGCCTCAGATTCCTTTGTGACTGACAAATCCAGCACACAGCCTGGACGACTTCACCGGCCACCCAAATTCCAACTCCAAGATGGACTGCTTTTTTTTAATGGAGGTCATGTTTACATTGCTCTGAGTGCACCTAGATTGCCTTGTATCTTGCCACATTCCCACCCAGGAGCTTTGCTCCTCCTCTGCCCCCACCCGTACCTGCTTGTGGCTCCTCTAAACATCTTTGCCCCTTCTCTCTTGCTGCCCCCCATGCCTGCAACTCCCTCTCTGGATATGTTAGTTCTGCTCCCTCCCAACTTTCAGATCCCTCCTGAAAACCTACCTCTTCCGTCAGGCTTTCCCTGTGTTGGTATATGCAACATCCATAAATTAATGCCTGCTGTATTAAGAACAGTAATTGACTATAGAGCCACCAGATGGCGCTGCTATGTTTATGTGTACATGGAAGGGAGATGGGGTTTTGCAGTTGAATTCCTTTGTGTAGCCACTCCTTCTTCCCTTCACTTTCTTTGTCTCAATCTCCATTCTGTCTTACTACTAGTTAGATGTAACTAAGGATCTGTGCCTGAGAAAGTCTTAAGTAAAGTTCTGTTTTAAACCTTCAGCTGCATTTGTCCTTACTGATTGCGAATCAGTTATTACTCTGCAACACCCTGGTCATGAATCAAAAGGCTTGTCATGAGTGAAATTGCATCCTCATCCCTCCCTCACTCAGAAACTCTTCCCTGTAACTAAGTGAAATGTGCACCTGCATTTTCTCAACCTCATGAACGTATCCTTGTCTCTCCCAACGTTCACCTCTCCCTCATCTCCCCCTTCCTTGTCTGTCTTGGATTGTAAGCCCTTTGGGGTAGGGACTTGCCTCAAACTACTGATAGTACAGTGCCAGGTACACCACTGGCACTATATACATACGAAATAATAATAAATAATTAATAAAGCCTTAAAGCTCTGTCATGACACCCAGTGTAAGGTCAGTTGAGGTGAGGGCGGCCTGGGGATCACGAGGCCTTGAAGGATTGGGGCCCAGGAGTTGAGCAATCAGGTCTGGAAGCAATGCAGGAGTCTGTAACTGGGAGGCCAGTCCGAGGGGGCAGATGTCCTACTGAAGGAGCAGGCAAGCTGGAGTCTGGAGTCATTGTGGGAATCTGTAGCCAGGAGATCTGTCCAGGGAGCAAGAGTAATTCTGGGGGTAAGCCAGCTGGGGTCTGAAGTCAATGCAGGGGTCAAAGCCAGGGGGTCCATTGAGGAGAAGGGAATCAAGGAGGCAGGTACGGGGCTGAAGATTAGGTGGAGGGATACTGGTGTAGAAGGAGAAGAAGGGGGAAAGCAGGTAAGAAGCAGAGGAGCCAAGAGGAGAGAGTAGGGCCCCTATGAAGCGTTGAGCTGGTCTGAGGAGCCTGAAACTCTATCCGGCTAATATGGCCAGCTGTGGGTGCGAGTGGCCAATGAGGAATTGGATAGCTCCAGAGTTCCACATGAGGCTCAGCTGGGCTGCCTCAAGATTAGTAAGGCTGCTCAACTGGAGCTACCAAGTCAGAACTGGGGAGGTCCTGACAGTACCCGCTTCTCACAGGCACCCACCAGGGGCTGTTGGACCCAATTTGTTAAGATGGGCTTGATGGAAGGCCTGGATTAGATCCAGAGCATGGATGTTGGTGGTCAGTTCCCATGAGCGTTTTGCTGGCCCATACCCCTCCCAGTCAAGGAGGTAGTACAGGCAGTGTCCTTGCAGCTTCCTTGAGTCAAGAGGTAGTACAGGCAGTGTCCTTGCAGCTTCTTTGAGTCAAGGACTTCATGGACCACATATTCATTGTGACCTTGAACTGGGACCAGTGCGGGTGGTGCTGACTGTCAATCAGGGAAGGGACTGGCAACATAGACAGGAACGATACATGAAACATGGAGTGAATTTTCATGGAGTCAGGCAGATGAAGACAGGCAGTGAAGATAATGGGTGGAGAGCCAGACTCATCACCTTGGGGTGGTGCACCTCTTCTGGTCCGCCTGGCACTTGTAGGTGTTCTTTAGCAGCATCTAGATGTTCCTGGAGCTTGATCTGGATCTGATGCACGTGATTTATTAAATCAGCAGCTGCTGGAACCTGTAGTGCAGGGGGCGAGAGTGGGAGAAATGGAGGATAAAACCCATAATTGGCATAGTATGGAGTTAGCTGAGTGGAGGAATGGGTGGTGGTGTTGTAATCAAATTCTGCCAGGGGGAGCAGGTCAATCCAGTTGAAATTGAGGGAACAGCAGATGGAAACTGAGGGAACAGCAGATGTATTGTTCCAGCATCTGATTGACCCTTTCTGTCTGTCCCATCAGTTTGAGGATGATGTGCACTGGAAATGAGGAGTTCCACATGCAGCGCCTTGAACAGTGCTCGCCAAAAGCAAGACACAAACTGTGGTTCCCTATCGGACATAATGCCAGATGGTAAACCACGCAGGCGAAGAACATGTTACAAGAACAGGGAGGCTGTTTCTTGGGCTGTGGGGAGTTGGGAGCAGGGAGTGAAATTGGCTATCTTGGTGAGAAGATCTACTGCCACTAGGATGGTGGTATGTTTCAGAAAGGCAGGTAAATTGGAGATCAAGTCCATTGAGATTGTGAGCCAGGGCCAGGTTGGTGTAGGCAGTGGTTGAAGGATTGGGAGGAGCATGTCTGCTCCTCTTTTATTGAACACACATCAGCTATATTCTGAGGGGATCCCAGCATATTCTGGTAGTTGGCGTCTGGGGACTGCATTTCCCTCTGGATCCTGAACAGTAGTGGAAGCTGTTGCCTGGATCCTTGGAAGACAGGACCATTGACAGTAAGAAGACTTAAATAGGATTTTTCTGGACCCACACTGGATGCAGGAATCATTGAGGGCAAGCCATGGGAAACCAAAAATCAGGGCATGTCTGGGGGAGTTGATTAAATCAAAGCTGGGCAGTTCTTGGTGCCCCGTACTAAAATTGCCAGGGGAAATGCTTCCCATTTTATAGGACCTGAGGTCAACAAAGGCCTGTCAACAGACTCTACTGGGATTGGTGGGTCTTTGCGGAGGATAGGGATCTTATGTCTACAGGCAAAACAAATTTCCTGATGCTCCAGAGCCAACCAGTGTGGCCTGAGAAATGATTGACAGACTGGGATGGTACAACTGTAGTAGGACCCGCAACTGCGAGAATGTATCTAGCAGGGACTCTTCAAACTGAGGAAAGGCTTGGGTCAAAGTACCTAGGTTCAGTCAGGGCCTTCCTAATGAGGCTGATCTGGGATGTTATTCTGGTTGGGAGCGAGAAGGCACCCGTTTAGTTGGACAGGTGACAACATAGTGGGTGGCCTTGCTGCAGTATAGGCGTAGGCCCTGTCACCTTTCCTTTTTTCTGAGGATAAACAGACCTGAGGCTGGAGTGACACGGGCCTGCGAGACAGCAGGAAACCGCTGTGCAAAGGCAGGTTCCCTGCAATAGCGCTGCCCACTTGATAGTGACCTGTGGTTGTATATTTGTACAGGGAATTACAAACCAGTTGCTGGGGACGTGTGGATGACATTGTCCTTGCACAGCTGATTTCGGTGAGTTTGATGACAGCTGTGGAGCGTTGGGACGGCTGACACTTGATTGCACGCCACATTGGACCCTTATAGCTGGGCGGAGAGCCTTCGGCAGCACCAGAGGCGCGCGCCGGGGCAGCATGCCTAAGGGCTGCACGCACAAGGGCGTGGCCTTGTGCGCACGGCCTTAGGCACTGACCAGGTGTGGCCAGTTATGGTGACTGGTTGCTGATGTTGGACAATTTTTGTCTTTTGTGTTCCGTTTCCTTCTTGATAAGAATTTATCTACGTTTTGTGAGTGGCTGCTTTGCTTAAGATGGGCAACAAGAGGCCTAGAGGGTTGGTTTCACCTGCTTGCGAGGATTCCCCCAGATTCAAACAACCCAAGCTGGATAATAATATATTGACTCCAAGTCAGGAGCAATTACTTTTGGACTATGCCTCGTCAAATATCTTGGATGTAAATAGTCCTCCCTCTGCGACACCCTTGTCTGGTTGTCGAGCTAAAACAACTTATAATGCTGCTGTTGCCTTGGAGAGAAGGGTAAGTCAAGAGGGGGTTTTGCAGACTATACAGGATGATTCTTTGGGAGACATCCTGAAACTTCAATGCCAGCTGATTTCTAGGACTGTTGCGTTATTATTGTATTGTATGTCAAGTATGGGGGACTCATTGCTCTGGGTAAAAGAGCAACTAAGGGAGGTATTTACAAAACTGGATCTATTGCAAACAAAGGGAAGGAAGCAGGTCCCATTTACTTTAGGACCTGAAAGGCAGAGTGTATTTAAAACGCCAGATGATTTTTATAGTAAGAATAATCTATTGGCGGGAAGGAACCCTAGGAAGTGGAATGGGGATTCCTTTTGTATAATACATAATGCTATATGTATTAAAGTTAGGCCCTTAAGCAGTGGGCTTATTCCCAATACAATGAGTGTAGCAGCCCAACACTGGTCCAATTCACTGAGATTGCAAATACAACCTGAAGAGATACAGAGAGTGGACAGGTTGAGCCAAAATAGGAAGTGGATATGTCTCAAACTTTTCTTTGATTCAAATTCGTTAGTTAAGAAAATGTTCCTTGCGAGGAAACATCTAAGGCATAAAGGCATATCAATAGACAGAGTTTATACAACCTATGACCATCTTGGGAGCGGGCATCCTCAACTTTTCACCTTGTTCTCCCCAAATTGCACTCCCCTGGGAGCTCATGTGAGAGTAGCTGATCGCATGCCTGAATCAATTGATGAAGGTTAACGAGGAAGGAAAGATGGAGGTAAGAGATGGTGCAGATACAGCACTATTAAGAGAAGAGCCGGAGGATTTGTCAGCTCCAATTAATGTCGACTTCCCTGTCGAATGTACTTTGATGGAGATAGGGACAAGAGCATACCAAGGACCACGGACCTTAACAAATATTGTTAAGGTTTTTTTGGAAGATTCCACGAAGGGCGTAGACGAAGTTCCTTCACTGGCGCCTTTTGAGGAGTTGACAATTATAGATCAGGATTATTTTATACAAAAACTTGACTCCCTAAAGAGAGGTTTACCTTCCCTTACTTTAGATTATCAGGCACAAGATGTCGTAGCTCGCAGGAAGACTTAGCAGCCGGAGAATAGACTGGTGAACCTTACTGCCACTCGGTATTTGTCCAAAGAAGAGCTAGGAGTTTCTGAGGGTCCACCTAATAGTATGCATAGCATCAATACTTTCAGTGTAACAATATTTAAAGACGACCAGCAAGATGATCAACAAATGGGGATTCAAGGGAAGAAAGTTGGGGCTAGGCTCCAAAATGTACAATTGGACTCCCCAGTGGTAATTGGAGACCACGATATATTGGGGGACCATGGGGCTCCACTTACGATAGCTCAAGTTGCCAAGCAGATATATGTGCCAGAATCAGAGAAGAATGAAGAAAAGATTGAGATCCAGGATTGACAGATGGGGCCCCCCAAGATCCAACCAATCCAGTTATTTCGGTGGGGAATTGGGGAGAATCCGTATTTATACCCTGCAAACCTACCTGCTTTTATCAACAATCCCTTGCCCTTAATTAAAATGGGGAGGGGCAGATTAATTTGGGTAAGAGTATGCAGGGTAAGGTAACTGAAATTCTCTCATGGAATATCTCTGGGTATAAGGCAAAAACTCAGGATTTGGACTGGATTGCTTTTGTGAGTCATTATGACTTCGTTTTCTTCCAGGAAACATGGCTGGGGAAAAACGAGGATCTTTTAGTCCATGGTTACCAAACTTACTCTAGCCCAGGAGTAAGGCATTCTATTAAGGACTGGTTATCTGGAGGTCTAGCTGTAATAATTAGGGATGAGCATGTTAAATCATACAAACCACTGGTATCCCATAGGCAAGAATTTCAGGTAGACTTATGGAAGCCATTTTGAGGAGAGCAGTTCATCCTTTTAAATGTATATATTCCTCCAGATTCTTCTAGCTATTATAGCCCTGATGTATGGGAGGAGTTGGAAAGATTTATAGATCAAGTAGAGAGGACCTACCCCTTGGCAATCTTGGTGATCCTTGGGGATTGGAATGCTAGAACCGGGCAAGAAAGGAGTGAGAATCTGGAGGATAATCTTGCAGTAAGTGAGGTAACATCAATTACACGATCTAGAGACCAGCTAGTTAATGAGATGGGGAGATGCATGCTTAGGGTATTAAGCTCATGTTGCCTAACTCCCTTAAATGGAAGTGACCCAGATGATACTGATGGGGAATATACTTTCTCTAACTCTAGAGGTAGAAGTGTTGTGGATTACATTGTTGTCCCGGTGTTGCATTGGGGAAGATTTACTAACTTCAAGGTTGTGGTAAGGGCAGAAAGTGACCATATGACCCTATCCGTGTGGATTAACTTGGTTCCCCCTTAAAGTCTTTCTACTTATGATTTTATGCAAGGGAGGGTGAAAATTCAGAAAGTGTCTGTTAAATGGTCATTAACTCAAGCAATTCGAACCTTTGAATTATTATGGAGTCAGCCTTTCTGTAAAATTTGGGATGGAAAAATGACAGCCCAGGAGGAAGGCATAGAGCAGGTGTTTAACCATTACCTTAGTGTAACCATGGAGTTGGGAGATACTATTTGGAGGGGCGAGGGACTCGGTGGGGAGCTGGACTGGCCCGCACGTAGCTGTCAGCAGGAGAGGAGCCTCAGAGCGTGAGTCGGGGTGGAGCCACGAACCTGCGGGGACTTTAAAAGCACCAGCTGAGCCTACAGCCCGGTGAGGAGCGAGGGACTCGGTGGGGAGCTGGACTGACCCACACATAGCTGTCAGCAGGAGAGCAACCTCGGAGCACGAGTCGGGGGCAGAGCCACGAACCTGCGGGGACTTTAAAAGCACCAGCTGAACCTAAGGCCATGCCATAGGTTGGGGCCTTGTTCACAACGGACCTCGCATTTACCAGCAGCAGCCCCCCACGTGTGGACCTTGGACCCAGCTCCTCCTTCTCCCTCAGCGGGGGGATGGCAACCTGCACCTCCTTCAGGTACCTCGGTCCCCTAGGGGCGCACGCCATCCGACCTCATGGACCATACCGTCCCTGCCCCAGGACCACCCGAATAGCCGCACCCTCCCCTCCGTCCACCAAATCCCGGCCCCCCAAACCTAGCTGCTCANCAGTGCTCCCCCTGCTGCCACCAGGGGCAGCCACCAGGAACCCTCCCCCCTACTTCTACCCACCCCCCATTCCCCCGGCCATCCTGCTGCCACCAGGGGCCGGTAGGGACCATACCCCCCTCAGCCCTCGACTTCCCTCTCTCACAGGGGCTGAATTTTACCCTTCCCCCCCAAACCCTCCCAGTGCTCCCACCAGGGGCAGCCACTGGGAACCCTCCCCCCTACTTCTACCCACCCCTCCTACACCCCCACCCTACTTCCCTAGTCCTGAACAGAAGGGTAGATTATGCTTTGGTTTCATATGGCCTGCATGTGTGTGTTCTTAATTTCTTGGTGGAGCCCCAAATTGGGAGTGACCATTTCCCATTAACACTAACTTTGGATCTGGGTTTTGGACACAGACAGGGCCCGGGATATGTCCCTGTAGGTCTGTTGGAAGTAAGTGGTAAGCGAAGACTGAGATGGACTGTAAGTTTAGAACAGAAAATTCTTTCCTTTTATTGTTCAGAGGAAGCAGTGCTTATGCATAAGTTGCTAACTCAGACCCAGGTGGTGGAGCAAGTTATGCAGTTATATGAGAACCTGACCCAGACATCACAGTCTTATTTGACTCAGTCTGCATCTACCATAAAACCTATTATACTTAAGGAAAACACCTGGTGGGATGAGGATTGCCGAGTGGCTAAACTTAATTTGTGACGGGCAGCAGAAAAACTAAAAAACCTTCTAGGGAGTGTTACAATGGCTGCGTATAAGATCTTGGCTGTGGAATATAAAAGTTTATTGAAGAGTAAGAAGTGGGCCTTTAGTCATGCCCAATGGGAGAGTCTGTATAAGGCGATCTGCTCAAAAGACGATCGGAGGTTTTGGCAGTTAATTAATAGATTTAAGGGCACAGCTATTTATGGGGAGCCAAAAATCTATCAATTAGAATGGGTCAATTATTTCTCTCAGTTATATCATGAGCACTTACAGACAACAGTGGACCTGGGCTCCTTTGCGGATGATTTGCCAACTTGGCCACCAGTTAAGCCAGAAGAGGTTGTCGACCTGATTGCTACATTGAAGCTGGGGAAATCCCCAGGCCCTGATTTTTTATCCCCAGATCTTTTTAAAGCTAACCCACAATGGTGGGCGGTGATCCTTGCAAACCTGTTTACGGTGGTAAATCTTACAGGGGAAATACCTTCTATATGGAAAACAGCCACGGTTGTTCCAATCTTCAAAAAAGGAGACCGTAACCTACCTACAAATTATAGACCTATCTCCCTACTTAGTGTAGTGGGTAAAATATACGCAAAATTCCTTCTGGGTAAATTACAAAACTGGATGGAGGATGGGCACATACTGGCGATAGAACAGGCTGGTTTTTGCTCTTCTCAGTCGATAATAAAGCAGTGCTTCGTTTTAAACCATTTAATACAAAGGTTTAAACTTAAAAAGCAAAAACTAAATGCCGCATTCATTGATTTTAAGGTGGCCTTTGGCATGACTTCGAGGGACAAACTTTGGTGCAAGCTTAGCACACTGGGGATCGACCGTAGATTGCTACTTCTTATGAAGGCCCTCTATACAGACTCTACTATGAGAGAGAGACTGAACAATAAGGGTACCCTCACAGATTTAATTTCTGTACAGAAGGGGGTCAGACAAGGATGTATACTGCCCCCCTCGCTTTTTAATTTATACATAAGCGATTTAATTTTGAATATAAGATCACAGGATAAATATATGGCCCCAAGGCTGGGGGGGAATAGGCTTGCTTGTTTATTTTACGTGGATGATGCGGTGCTGTTTTCTTCCTCACGCCTGGGACTTAAGAGATTACTAATGGATTTTGACTGCCTCTGTGCAGAGAATAGTCTAATAGTAAATTACAAAAAACCCCTAAAATAATGATTTTTGCCCCAGTATACAAGGAATTTAGTTGGAGAATGGGAGGTGTTTCTCTGCAACAAGTAAAATATTTTAAGTACCTAGGGTTGATCTTTTCTTTTAATGGTTCCTGGAGGGCACATGTGGCTGCTCTAAGGATAGTCGCAAACCCAGTTGTGGTAATGATCCTGAGATTTTATTACTCCTATGGGGGGCATATGTTTTCACCAGCCCTAAAGGTTTTTGTAGCCAAAGTATTGACTAAGTTATCTTATGGGGTTCCAGTCTGGGGAAGTGATCCTTGTATTGTAAAGTCCCTGGCTGGAATCCAAAATCATTTTATTAAGAAATTGTTGGGGGTCCCACGAAGCACAACCTCTGCCATGTGGTCATTTACGAGGTATTTAGAAAGTAAATCTGATCTGCAAAAGCGTATTTTTTTGCTTGGGGATAGATCCCCAGAAGTAATCCAAGCAGTGGCTATTTTTGCGGTTAGAGCAAAAAAATATCGCTTGTTGGAAACCCAGAGGACCTCCCAACCAGTTTAGAGGAAGATGGGCCGGGGGTTCACAAATGCCTTGGAAATGGTATTGTGTTAATTTGGGCTCTGTGTTTCCTTTTCTGCTCCCAATTTGTCTGTTTATTGTTTACTGTTTTAATCTTATTTATGTTTTATATAAATGTTTTTAAAGTATTTAAGCATTTGGGTTGTTACCCCTGGTTGTTATTTGTCAAGGCCACTGGGCCAGAACAAGAAAACTTTTGACTACTATTCTCTTGCGAGAAATATCTAGATTACCTCAACCTGTAAAAAGTTGGTATGACTCCGATTGCAGAAGATTAAAATGGAGCCTGACAGATACTAAAAAGGCTTGGTTAAAAGCTGATACAGTGATTACTTCCCAAGAAACTTTTGCAAAACAGAGGGAATATAAAACCTTGCTAAAAACTAAAAAAGCAGAATTTTTTGATCGGGTATGGGCTAGATTAGCAGTGGCCGCGAATACTAGAGACGCAAAGGTGTTCTGGGCTCTAATTAGTTTGGGGCTACGAGGTAGCTTGAGTCGCCCAAATCCTATAGTAGATGAAGTAAACTGGACCAATTTTTAAAAAGAGCTTTATAGTGACAGTGCATGTACTCTTGATGAAGATGCCTTAGAGAAGAAATTATCAACAAATCCTCCTTCCTCTGAGCACCCATTTGATCCGTATCTAGGCAGTGAGTAGGTGAAAGAATTGATTGTTGCCCTTAAATGGAACAAAGCTCCTGGGGGCGACTGGATTACTGCCAAGGCTCTCCAGGGTTGTGTTGATTGGTGGGCACCTTTATTGGCCAACTTTTTCACTTTGATCAACAAAACTTGTAGTGTTCCCCCCCAGTGGGAAGGAAAGCATTATTATAACTATATTTAAGAGAGGCGACCCTGGAGACCCTGGATGCTATCGCCTTATTAGCTTGCTTCCTGTTATTGGGAAACTATATGCGAAGATCCTTCTTAAACATTTGGAAAGCTGGGTGCAGAGCCATGGAATTATTCCAGAAGAGCAATTTGGCTTTCGGAGAGGTTACTCTCCTATTGATAGTTGCTTTGTTTTATCCTATTTTATAGCCAAATATGTAAGGATAAGAGCGGGGCGGCTCTTCCTCGCTTTATAGATCTGAGGAAGGCGTTTGATTCAATTTCCCATAGGAAGCTTTAGCAGAAGCTGTTTACTTTGGGTATCAATAAGGAGTTATTATTACTTCTAGTACACATGCATAGAGGGAATAGAGCTAGAATAAGGATTGACAATAGGGGGAACCTTTCTGGCTATATTCCAATAAACAGAGGAGTGAAACAAGATTGAGTTTTAGCTCCACTATTATTTAATATATACATTAGTGACCTTATAAAAGATTTGCTAAGTGTAGAAGGTGATCCCCTGAAAGTTAAAGATAGGAAAATTACTGCGCTTCTTTTTGCAGATGACGTAGTATTATTATCCCAGACAAGGAAAGGCCTCTTAAATCAATTAAACCAGCTGGCCAAATAGCTGTGACTTGGCATTGAGGTCGGAGGGCAATCTGAGGGTTCAAGGGAAGAAACTCCATCCGCCCCCAGACAACCATATGGATGCGGTAAGCATCGATATGGAGACTGATCAGCAGAAAGGATCTTTGAGCTCTCCTCCCCCTCGGGCTTGTAAGAAATCTCTTGTAAAAACACAAAAATGCAAGACAACTTCTATGCAAGAAGCTCTCTTGTCACAGATGATAACCTTGCAGCAGCAGCTGTCCTTAGCTCACTCTGGCCTAAATTGTGGTTCGCCTAGATTGAAGACTCAGTTGGATTCACATTGTTTATCCACTCTGGCCTCTTTTAAATCAGGTAAAGTAGGGCATTCTCCGCAATCTTGTATAGGCCAGACATCGGAGCGTTTTGAGGTGGAAAGAACAAGCCTTTTATTTATTACTGATTCATTGCAGCTCTCAAATTTATCTAGAGTGGGAAGGTGTGTGGATTTGGCTCAGCGAAGTCTTAATCATCTTAAAACAGCAGGAGAAATAATACCCCAGAAGGGGGCTCAATCCTTTATTGGTCTGGGTTGTCCAGGGGGTGGAGAGGAGACTATCAATAGTCGTCGGGCTCCACACGATCTTTCTTCTGCATCTGAGCCAGTGCACCCAAAGCGACCTCTTGGTGCTGCTGTTCTTTCTACAAGGCCTTCGTCGGCTGATTCTGTATCCTTGAGGCGTAATCTTGGCCAGTTAAATGCAACCCGGCCAGGTTTTTCCCTGAAACTGGTACTAGATCTGCAAAAAATTCCTGCTGAAAATTGTAGTAAATCTACACTGAATATAGTCCTACAGTGAGTGGGTTCCCTGCAGGAACAGGGGGAAATCGGAGGGATACTTTGAACGCTTCCCCTTCTAGAATTGATTTAAATAGACATAGTTCCTGCTGACTAAAGTCCTCTCCATCGACCTACTTAAAAATCACTAGCTGGAACATCTCAGGATGGAAACAGCGGGTGGCTGATCCTGACTTCGAGAGGATTTCAGCAGATAGTGATATTATATTTTTACAAGAAACCTGGGTGAGGGGTGGGTTCTCTTATCCAGGCTTTGATGTTTACTGCCTGGATGCTAGGTCCCTGTCTGAGAGGGGTAGACCTAGCGGGGGTTTGGCTCTCTTAATACACCAATCGTTGTCTTTTAAGCCTATTTTTTTGAGTTCAATAAAATCATGTTGTGCGCTATGGTTTTGTCCTATCAATCGTGACTTGGAGCTACTGGTTGCTATTATGTATATTCCCCCTTCTGGTTCTTGGTACTATTCAGAGGACATACGGCATTTGGTTACTAAAATGCTCTATGAGGCAACTGTTAGGTTCCCAGGGGTGGGGCTTTTAGTGGGTGGTGATTTGAATACCAGGATAGGGAGCCCGGTAGATGCCTATGATTTGAATGACTCAATTCTTCCCTTATTTAATAATATTCGTGCCTCTATGGATTTAATAAGGGATTCTAGAGCTTCTTGTTTATCCAAACTCTTGACAGATTTAGATCTGATTATCCTAAATGGATTATTTCCAGGAGATTCTGAGGGCCATTTCACACACCACTCTTATGCCGGCTCAAGTGTGACAGATTACCTTTTTGCCTCTCCTAATCTTTTAGCAAATGTAGTGGAATTTAAAATTATCCCTGTGGTAGAAACTGACCACTTTCCTTTATCCCTACTATTGCATCACCCCACAAATAGAGACACAAACCCGATTGGGGCTTCTACCTGCCACTCTACTGAATCTCAGCCTTATTTAGCCCGAGTTAAATGGTCCCCTGAGTTGAGGGACTCATTTTTGACCTTTACTCAACAGCAATCTATTGTGGATTTATGTGATGTTATAAAATTAATGACTCCAGAATCCATTAAGGCATTTGAGACTTTGTCTGAGGCTCTTATTCCTCTGTTAGCTACAAATAGAGCTCCACATTGTGCCCCCTTAAGGGTGGGATGGTTTGATGGAGAGTGCCAAAGGGCTAGGTCTATACTTAGGAGAGCAGTCAGAAGGTTGCATGGCTCCCCTACTGAAGAATTCTGGGCAAAAGTGTTCCACCTTAGAAGAGCTTACAAACAACTAATTATCAGCAAGAGGTTGAATTTTCAAAAATCTTGCTGGCAACAGCTTCAAAGTGCAGCTATATCAAAGAATGCCAGCCTATTCTGGTCTCTTATTGCTCAATTTAGTTCAGGTCACTCAGGTGGGCGCCATAGACCTTTATCATGGCGTAAATGGCAACAACATTTTGGCCATCTTTTTGCAAAACCTGTGAGCTCGCCCTCTGCATCATCTATTGAGATACAGCCAATTGATAATTTTCAAGAATGGCAGCCAGTTGCACCTGATGAAATCCGGGAACTTATAATCCAGATAAAGACCAGTAAAGCTCCGGGAGCTGATTTTGTTCCCCCAGAACTGCTGAAACACGAGGCTGACTGGTGGGTCTCTTTACTGGCCCCCCTGACGACTATAATTAATTCTGAAGGTACCATCCCGAGATCTTGACTTAAGAGCCTGGTGGTCCCAATTTTCAAAAAAGGGGATGCCGGAGACTCCGCAAATTATAGACCGATTTGTCTCTTGTCGGTAGTGGGGAAACTTTACGCCAGATATCTTTTGGTTAAATTGCAACTATGGTTGAATGAGAATAATATTATCTCTCCCGAACAGGCTGGTTTCAGAGCAGGGCAATCTACCGTGGACCATATTTTTGTTTTACAGCAACTAATTTCAACTTATACCTTGGCTCAATCTAGGATACCGATTTTTTGTTGTTTTGTAGACCTGAAGGCGGCCTTTGACACCATCGATAGAGAGCGCCTGTGGCTTAAGCTCAGCAGGACCTCCATCAATGGCCGCCTGTTGTATTTGGTTATTAAGTTACATCAGGGAAATACACTTCAAGTCAGACCAGCCCCCAATCAACTCTATGCAGGTGAGATCCCTGTCGAAAGAGGGGTGCGTCAGGGCTGCATTCTTGCTCCGACTTTGTTTAATTTTTACATTAACAATTTAGCTTTTTTCATGAAGGAGAGCGAGCTGCATGCCCCAAAAATTGGATCCCAGAGATTACCGATCCTGTTATATGCTGATGACACAGCACTGCTTTCATTGACATCAGTTGGGTTACGCCGGAATATGCAAAGATTTACAACCTATTGCAAGCAGGAGAACTTAGTTGTAAATTACAACAAAACCAAGGTCCTGGTGATAGGCCACAAACATAAATTGTATAAATGGCAAATGGACGAAGCCGTAATAGAACAGGTTCGAACCTTCAGGTACCTTGGTGTAGTTTTTTCTGCTTCAGGGTCCTGGGTGGCACATATTGAGGTTGCTAAGACTCAGGCCCGGAAAATCGCAGCTTCCATTATACGTTTCTATTACGCACAGGGCGGTAAATTGGTGGACCCAGCTCTGAAATTGTTCAGTGCAAGGGTGGCCCCGCACCTGCTTTACGCAGTTGCAGTTCGGGGCCTAAAAGTATTGGACAAACTGGAAAGTGTACAAAATGACTTTTTGCGAGCTATTTTGGGTCTCCCGCCATGTGTTCTGCAGGCAGTTATGAGGGCCGAGGCGGCTATGAAGCCTGTAGGAATGCTTGCACTTATGGCGGTGTTTAAACTATGGCTAAGGGTCAAAAAATTTACGCCAACCTTGGAGTCTCTCCTGTGCTTTTTACCAGATATGGAGAACTGCTGGTGTCAGTTGGTGGAGACTGAGCTTGCTAAATTGGGCATGGCAAAAGATGCTCTGAAACCCTTAGGATATAAAGGCGCAGCCCTTCTGATCAAACAAAGAATTGTGGATCAAGTGCTACAGGCTGAAAGCAGTGCCTTGGCTTCTCAGAGGATAGCCTTAGGCTACTCTCAGGAGCTTTTGCCTTCTCTGCCTGTTAACTATCTAACTCAGTGGCCAGCGGGTCCTTCTAGGAGGGCCTTCCTACTTATGAGATGTAATGTGTTTCCTTCAGCCGTGTTGGTGGGCAGATACCTGGGGATCCCCAGGGAGCAGAGGTTATGTCCCCATTGTAGTGAGGCAATTATGGAGACAAGAGAACATATAATTTTTAGATGCCGTGCTTATGAAAGATGGAGGAATATTTACCTGGGACCAGTCATGAATGAGACTATCGTAAAGTTGCAAACAGATGTTGCTCTCTGCTTATTTTTAACTGAAAGAGACTCACCAATCACCCGAGCAACTGCGGCCCTATGTGGGCGTATCCTTTGTTGGAAACAGCAGGTTTTGAGTTCCTTTTAAATATATGGGCTAAACAAAGGGTAAAACACCGGGCTATTGGGCTATGAATTTAGAGCCAGCCAGGGAAGTTAGTTATATTTTAGTTTGTTTGTTTATGTAGCTTATAGAGTCCAATTTTGTGTATATATATGTATTAGTTGGATTCATGCAAATATTTGTATCTGTCAGTATTGTTATGGCCTATGGCTCGACAATAAAACTTTTATTGACATTGTATGAGGGGCCCAGACTGTGAAGGGCCTTATATATTAGCACCAATACCTTGAACCTGGCTTGGCACGCTATCAGCAGTCAGTGCAGAGTCCGGAGCACAGGTGTTATATGCTCCTAACAGTCCATCCCCGATAGGAGACAGGCCGCCACATTCTGCACTAGCTGCAGCCTCCGAACCAGGAACAAGGGAAGCCCCACGTAGAGCGTGTTGCAGTAGTCCAGCCTCGCGGTGACGAAGGCATGGATGAGGGAGGCCAGGTACGAGCCAGAGACGAACAGACGCAGCCTCCGCACCAAATACAACTGGTGGAAGGCGGCCTTCACCACTACCTCCACCTGCTGCTCCAGGCGGAGGTCTGCGTCCAAAATCACCCCCAGACTCTGAACCTGCCGAGCTACAGGAGGGCGAACTCCCCCAACCAGCGGGGCCGACACCTCCCTCGCTCTCCCCACCACCATCACCTCTGTCTTATCGGGGTTGAGCTTCAGTCTGCTCTGCCACATCCATTCCGCCACGGCCGCCAAACACTGGGATAGAAGCGAAACGGCAGGGTCTGGGTCAGCTGAAAAAGAGAGGTACAACTGAGTATCATCAGCATATTGGTGACATCGCACCCCGAACCCTCTCACAACCTCCCCCAAGGGCTGCATGTATACATTAAATAATAATGGAGACAGAATGGAACCCTGCGGAACGCCACAGGATAAAGCGTGGGGGCAAGATGTCTCAGCCCCCAGCACCACCCGCTGGCTTCTCCCCAAGAGGAATGAGCAGAACCATTCAAAAACAGTCCCATCCAGACCCCCCAGGTCACGCAGCCGTCTCAACAGCAGCCCAAGGTCCACGGTATCAAAAGCAGCC
>QEPC01001738.1:4005341-4042916 GCA_003113815.1 Sphenodon punctatus
GTGGCGGATGCAGAGCTGCGGAGCGGGCTTCGGGCGGGACGGCCTCAATTGGAGATACCACCTGGGGGGGAAAGACGAACTGTAATTGGCTGTGATTGCTTCCCTCCCCCTTCCCACTTGGACACCCCCCCTCCCAGCCGCTTCAAAGAGAATGCGTCGGCAGGCTGCGGCCAAAGGATGCGGCCCTTTGGGGTCCTTTGGGGTACGGAGGGGGTAGAGGGGGTAATTCCCTGTGATGTGGTACAGATTGTGTGGGTTATTGATGTAGAGATGGTGGCAAGCTCCCCCCCTAGTGAGAGAGGGGTGGAGCTGGCCAGTTGTTCCCTGGTGGCAGCAGGGGACAGGAAAGATTGTTGTGGGACCTATCCCGTTGCGAGGGAGGTGTGGAGTGGAGCATCAGTGGGGTAATAAATATGTATTTAAATGTATATTAGTATATTATGTTAATTGTATATTGTATTGAGCTGGGCCCCCTGTGTGGGAATACACCCAGGAATGTATTTTTTCTTTTGTTGTAAGCCGCCTTGAGTCGCTTGAGAGAGTGCGGGGTATAAATTAAATGGAAAATGGAAAATGGAAATAGTAAGACACTACCTCCTATCCCATGACTTTTTATGACCTTTATGAATTTTATGACCTTTAAGGCCCTATACCGCCTGGGCCCTGCTTATCTGCGGGACCGCCTCAACCTCTGTGTCCTGGATTGGCCCCTGCGGTCGTCCGGGGGCACCCTCTTGGAGGTCCCCAGGGTCTTCCGGGTGGCAACCTCCGAGAGGGCATTCTTGGTGGCCGCTCCCCAGCTTTTGAACTCCCTCCCACTGGAGATCTGCCTTTCCCTGGATCTCCCCTCTCTTCATACATCCTGTAAGACCTGGCTGTTTCGCCAGACTTTTGGCAAGGGAGGCGGGTAGTGAGTGGGGGGATGTTTTGTGTTTTTGTTTTTAGGAGGTTGGTAGGGTTTTAGTCTGGCCCTGTGATTGTTCATTTTAATGAATTTTAATTATTTCTATTTTTCTATTGTTCTATTACTTTGTATTTTTATTTGTTGTACGCTGCCCCGAGCTGCCGTGTGGCAGGAGGGGGCAGGTTAGAAGTACTGAAAATAAATAAATAAATAAATAAATAAATGTATTGTCATAACCAAAGGTTGTGACATCAATACGTATACAAAACATACAAAACCAATAAAACAACAAGTGTTCGTTGAAAGGAATAGAAAAAAAAAAGTAGTAAGATATAACTATTAAACTTAGTTTTTAATTAAAATCATCTCAATCTTCAGGCGGCCCATAGAAATCTATTATATTTGAGATACACACTGGCAAGCTCTTTACTAAGCACCAATAAGGCTGGTAGTAACCTTGTGTTTTTGAACTGCCAAAGCGTGGGCCAAATTAGCTGCCTTATTTATGGTCAGGTCAAGTTTCCTTGCCAGCAAGAAAACCATCCGGTGTTGTAAGTCCCAATGTTCTTTCCCTTTTGAGGAGTGGATCAAGTACTTTGACTCTTACTCCCTCAGAATGCAAACATGTAAACAAGTAATGAGGGAGGTTCTTGATATATCCAGAGCCGCACGGGCGTAGCCTAAATTCATATGGCACCTGGTTGAACCTTCCCTCAGTAACCATTGTAGGCATCAGTTGAAAATGCAAGAGCGTCAAAGCTCTGCGGATGGTAAAATTATTAACCATTATAAGATATTTTTTCAGTCTGTGTATATTCTTAAACTTAAGATACCAGGGGGCTACTTTAAGTGAGGGCAAGGCCCCTAGATCTGCTTGCACATATATATCCCTCAGCCGGGTTTTGAGCATTGATTTTGCTCTATTCCTTGGGACCACGGTAAAAAAGGGGGGCAAAAATCCTGCTTTCCCCAACATTTTAGACCGATCTCTTTCCCATACATTGCCATAGTTCAAATGCAATTGCTCAGAGCAGCAAAGTTTAGGAAGACGATTATCAGACATTCCACACAGTCGTAACCTGTAGGAAAATGTTGCTCAACAGATCTTCATTTCTATGGGGAAAACGCCTGTTTCGGCCCTGACTAGACAAGCCGGGGTGTGTGTGTGTGTGTGTATGTATCTATATCTATATTGAGAGCCAGTGTGTAAGCGTGCAATGCAATACTGGGACCGGAAGGGTGGGGTGTCGCTTGGTTCTAGTCTTGCCATAGGAAGAAACTCACTGGGTGACCTTGGGTAAGCCACAATAGTCTCTCAGCCTAACCTACCTCACAGGGGTTTTGTGAGGATTAAAAAGTTGTGTTAGTTATATAAAATCACTCCGAGTGCCATGGCAGGGGGGTGTTATATAAAAATAAAGATTATTATTATATCTGAGAGACCGCCTGGCTTACCATGGTCTATTGCGGCCCCTATGGTTAGCCGGGATGCACTCTTTCAGGTTCCGTCTGCTACCCTTGTCCATGGGACAAGGGTGCGCGGGAGGGTGTTTTTGGTAGCTGCCCCAGTTCTGTGGAACCTCCTCCGCCCGGAGGTTCATTTGAGCCCAGGCCTAAGCATCTTCTGGAGGCGGTGCAAAACTTTCTTAGTTGAAAAAGCATTTGGTGGGCAGGAATCAACAGGGATTGGTTGGAGGTTTTGCGTGGGCTTGAGGGTTGGGTGTTGGGGAGTGGGAGGAAGTGTTTTAGGAATTTTATTATTGTTTCATTGTTATTATTTATTTTTATGTGTTGTAAGCCACCCTGAGCCACTGTGGGAAGGGCAGCATATAAATTTAAATCAAATAGATAAATACATAAATAAAATACGGAGTTTCATTAGGAAGAGCAAGCGGCATTGATTCATAAAGCCCCCAAAGCGTCGATGATCCCTGTTGAATCTTTCTGGCAGAGGTATCTTGAGCTCTGGCACAGACAAGGCAGGCTCAGTGGTGGAAGGAGCAGGCTGCTCTTCAGAAGCCGCTGCTACATCCAGTGGAGGTGAGAGGACTTGAGTAGCTTGCAGTTCTCAGACCTGCCTCTGCAACGTCTGTAGCCCTGTTAATATCCCATCTTCCGTACTAGCTAACTGGGCTGGATCCATGAAGGTGCTACCGCCTAAACTAGGTAGCGTGAGACCAGCTCATACTGCAAGCTCAGTTGAAGTGTGAGTGGCCTGGGGAAGGTGACCCTTGCAGGACTGGGGTCCAGGAGCTGAGGCCTTGAGGGCTGAGGTTTGGAAACAATGCAGGAGTCATTAGCCAGGAGGTCAGTCCGAGTGGCAGGCGTCGTACTGAAGGAACAGGCAAGTTGGGGTTTGGAGTCACTGGGGGAGTCTGTAGCCAGGAGATCCATCCAGTGAGCAAGCATCGTTCCAAAGGCTAAACCAGCCAGGGTCTGAAGCAAATGCAGAGGTCAAAGCCAGGAGGTCCATCCAGAGAACAAGCATAATCCCAAGGGGTAAGTCTGTGTCCAGAGCCAATGCAGCTATGCAGGGGTCAAAGCCAGGAGATCCGTCTGAGGAAAAGAGACCCAAGGAGTGAGGCAGGTACAGGACTGGAGACTGGGAGGGAGGGAATAGGGATACTGGTGTTGAAGGAGAGGAGGGGGGAAAGCAGGTAAGAAGCAGAGTGTGTAGAGCCACTACAAAGCGTTGAGCTATACTGAGGAGCCTGAAACTCTGTCAGACTAATATAGCCAGCTGTGGGTATGAGTGGGCAATGAGGAATCAGCCTCAGAATTCCACGAGGCTCAGCTGGGCTGCCTCAAGATTAGCAACACTGCTCAGTTGGGGAGGGGAAGCTGCAGAATCAGAACCAGAACTAAGGAGGTCCCGACACCCAGCTGGCAAGTCATTTTGGCTCTTTTAAGTCCTATTGGTTGCTGGCAAGGGAATTCTGGTAGTTTTGGATGTCTTGAGACTCCCAAGAGTTTGCACAGACCTGCAACAACTGTGCCTGCGCAGAAACCCCATGGGCCAAACCAGTCGGTCTGCTTCATCCGTTGCCTAGTCCCCCTTGTCCATGGGATGCAGTCTCTATGGAGTTTATAGTAGACCTGCCCCTTTCACAGGACTTTACCACCGTCCTGGCAGTTGCCTATTCTTCACAAACATTTCATTCCTGGTTCTCGGTCATGCCCTTAAGCTACATGGCCTTCCCTTGGTCATGGCCACTGACCGTGGTTCTCGGTTCACCTCCAGGTTTTGGTCAGAGCTCTCCTGTCCTCCTGATATCCGAGTGCACCTATCCTCTGCATATCACCCCCAAACAGATGGCCAAACGGAACGAGTGAACCAAGACTTGAAACAGTATCTGCTTTTCCAACCACCACCAGGATGACTCGGCCTCTCTCCTGCCGTATGCTGAGTTCTCTTATAACAATGCAGAGCTTGCATCTGCCCGTCACAGCCCATTCTTTAACAACTACTGTTTCCATCCTGGGTTCCATCCTTCCCTGCCAGTCTCTTCTCCCGTTTCTGCTACTGTGGACCTCTTCCAGGACCTGCATCAAATCCAAGAAGAGCTCAAGGAGCAACTGGAGATGACCAAAGCTGCCTACATAATATATGCTGACCGGCACTGCCAGGAGGCACCCCAGTACCAGGTGGGGTGGGGTGGGTGGACAAGGTTTAGCTATCTACTGATCACTTTCGTTGCAGCCACACATCCAAGAAACTTGACCACTGCTATCTGGTGCCCTTCCCAATTGTCTGCCAAGTCAGTTTGGTTGCTGTGGAAGCTTCACCTGCCTTGCTCCCTCAATATCCACTGTTTTCCAAGTGTTGCTCCTGAAAACTTTTGTTTCCAATCTGTTTCCAGATTGTACAGATTCACCACCTATCCTGGTTGATGGACAAGAGGAGAATGAAGTCAATGAAATCTGGGACTCCCACATCCTGTGGGGTACCCTACAGTACTTGGTGGATTGGGTTTAGCCCAGAAGAACTCTCCTGGGAACCTGCTCAGAACCTCTATGCCCCAGATAAGGTTAAATCCTTCCACATTGCTCACCCAGACAATCAAAGCGTGAAAGCAGCACATTTGGAGTGAGGAAGTACTGTGATGTCCCACTGGGCTCAAACCCTGGTTCTTGGGACGTCAATGCAGCCACCTTGACCACAGTGCTACAGCAGCAACACTCCTGAAGCTGCTTCCTCAGGACACTAGAGGTTTGCCATTCCACGAACCAAACAGCACATCCGTATCTCTCATTGGCTGACCTACACTTAAAAAATGCATGAGGAAGTGGAAGCTGTTGAGCAACCTCAAGGTGTCACTGGCTTCAGTTCCAGACCTGCTGTGTCCTTGTGCCTTGCCCCTGTCCTGCTGTTCCTTGACTGACCCTCTGGAATTGATCCAGATTTGGCCTCTAACTTGGCTCTGACACTGACATTGGACCTACTACTACTATTACTGTCATTTCTATAGCGCTACTAGTCGCATGCAGCGCTGTACAGATACACACAACATAAAGACAGTATCTGCTCCATGGAGCTTACAATCTAATCAAGACACAAAGACATAGACAGCTACAAATAATAGTCTTCTTATTAATAATGGACTGCAGGATGCAGGTGTTCAGTAAGTTATTTATTACAGTTAACATGGTTGAAATCAACAAGGCTATGATATGAGTAGGGCCTGGGTTCATGATTTAAAAGTGATCTCTAAGAAGTGGGCCTTTAGGAGGGACTTGAACATGGACAGGGAGGTGGCCTGATGCACCATCTCAAGAAGTTTATTCCAAGCACACAGTGCAGCAAGGTGGAAAACGTGGAGATGGGAGTTGGCAATGGAGAAGGACACAGATAAGTGCATCTTGCCCGATAAACGGAGGTCAAGAGTAGGGGTGTACAGGGCCGGTGAGGGTACTGGGCGACCTAGGCGAAACTTCAGCCTTGCGCCCCCCTCCGTGATAACATAAAAAAAATTAACATTTTGTATTGCTATGAATATAAAACCTTGTATTTACATATATATTTTACACAGGAAAAGAGAACAATATAATATGGATTGATTGTGCATTCTCATTGTTCTTTATTGAAGCAACTCTGGGTGAGCACATCAACAACAACATCAACAGCTTACAAAATGCGGGGCCCCACAGGCCACGCCCACGCCCCACACACAAATGCACAGAATTCCCCCCATGCCAACTCACCAGTGCAATGAAATCAATATGAAAGAACCCAAGCCAAGCCCCCAGGCCAGGCCAAGCCAGCCCCAGGCCTCCAGGCCAGGCCAAGCCGGCCCCAGGCCTCCAGGCCAGGCCAAGCCGGCCCCAGGTCCCCAGGCCAGGCCAAGCTGGCATCAGGCCAGGCCACCAGGCCAAGCCACCAGGCCGGGCCCCACGCCACCAGGCTAGGTCTTGTCAGGCCCCGCAGCCTGCCGCCACCACCACCCGGCCTTACCCACCCAGCCCAGGCCTAAGGCCTCCTCCCTCACCCCCCCAGGACCCTGAAGTTGAACTTACATGGGGTTCCTCCTCTGCTCTGCAGCCTCTGCCCTCCGCCTCTCTGTGTGGCCACTTCCGCTGCACCACCACCTGCTGCTCCTCGCCGCTGCTGCTCCCTCAGCCTCCGCTCAGCCTCCTCTGCTGCCACTCCACTCCTCGCCGCTGCTCCCCTCCATTGCTGGCCCGCTGCCGCCACTCCGCTCCTCGTCCTCCGCCGCCACTCGGCCCGCTCTCCTCCACCCGCCGAGTCACCGACAGCTGCCGAAGCTGAGTCCGCTCCTCCTCCTCCTCCGCTGCCTGCCTGCTACTCTCAGTCGCTCCTCTGCTCTGAGCCGCCGCTGCATGCAGGTATGTCCACCTCTCCTCTCTTGCCTGTGCCGCACGCTGTGCGCGCTCCCTCCCGGAAGTTGCTTTTATGCAACTTTCGGGAGAGGGAGAGAGAAGGAGGGGCCAGGCAGGGTCACATGGACCCTGAGGCCCTGCCAGGTCAGAGAAGAGCCGAGGAGGAGGAGGTAGGTGGGGGCCTGGGGGCGAGGTCGTGGGGCCTGGGAACTTTTGACTTGGGAGTCGGTACGAGGGAGGGTGAGGGTGTGTGTGTGCAGGGCTCTGCAGCACACCACGCCGGCGCCCCTACCAAGTTGGCACCCTAGGCGGCTGCCTAGTTCACCTAATGGCTGCACCGGCCCTGGGGGTGTAGAGGGAGATAAGAGGAGAGGTACTGAGGAGCTGCAGAGTGAAGACACTTGTAGGTGAGTAAGAGAAGCTTGAACTGTATGTGGAAGCAGATGGGGAGCCAGTATAGTGACTTGAGGAGAGGGGTCACATGGTCGTAACAGCGTGCAAGGAAGGTGAGTCTCACAGCTGAATTTTAAATAGACTGTAGTGGGGATAAGTGGCTCAGTGGGAAAACTGTGAGAAGCGGGTTGCAGTAGTCTAAGCAGGATGTGATGAGAGAATGTATTAGGGTTTTAGTAGTGTGTGTATTCAGACAAGAAGGGACAGATTTTAGCGATTTTACAGAGAAAGAAATGACAAGTTTTGGTAGTGTTTTAGATGTGAGCAGAGAAGGAGAGAGAGGAGTCGAAGATGACCCCAAGGTTGCGGGCTGAGGGGCCTGGGATGATGACAGTATTCTGTACAGAAATGGAGAGAGGTGGGAAAGGAGAAGTGAAGGAGGGAAAACCTGATCAGACCAGACCCTGGATTACCCCCAAGCCGGATTTCGACCCCAGTTCAGCTCCTGACAACTCCCCAAAGACTCCTTGCAGAACCCTCCAGTGGCCATCAGGGTGCTGAGTGCTCTCACCCCAAGCCAGGCCCCGATACAGTTTGGGAAACATGCTCTAGCCAAAGTAATAATCAGTCTTTCACGAACATCAGAATCACTCAAAGGACTCTTTCACACAAGCAACAGAGAGCAGGAAGAAAGGTCAGCTAGCAATGGGCTGAGAGCAGCAGCACCGGCGGACTCATTTTAACAAAGCTGATACAAAACACCATTTGCTTCCCACTTTGATTGCTGTCCTGAATACTTGTTTTGGTTATTTCACCTTTGGTATTTTGGTTACTTTGTTTATCCAGTAAAGTAGGGTCAGGGCCAAATAGGGTCAGGACTGAGAGGGGAGTGAGGATGTGGGATATAAGGCAGGGTCCAAGGCTATAAGTCAAAGTGGAAAATCCAGGAGGAAGTCTGTGTCAGTGCATGAGCACAGGGTTCAGGGCAGAGTCAGAGCAGGCTGGACAGAACACAGGAACAGGAAGTGGGGCACAGAAACTGGAAGCAACGTTCCTATGGCTACAGGATGGACCTACATCTTGGCCAGCAGTAAACCAGGAAGTGCGAAGGTGTGGCCTAGATGCAGCAAGGGCGTACCTTCCAACATTCTGAGCGTTGAAAGGTAAGCTCTGCCCCTTTGCCAATAAGCTCCACCCATCATTAAATAAGTCCCACCCCTTTGTGCAGGGACGCGCACACACAGATGCATGCATGCATACACATGCAGGGACACACACTGTGGCAGCGGCCTTGGGTGCAGTACAGTCCGTGCTTGACACCCTTTCTGGGGAATTAGCTGACCTACTGCCACAATAACACAGCTCCACCTTCACTCTTGTCTCCATCCTGTTTGGCTTGGGCAGGTTGGCTTTTACAGCGGCCTCCCTTGTTCCCCTCACAGCCAGTCCCAATCCACACAAGGTAGGTGCTTCTCCCACTAAACAGGTGGGTTTCCTCCCCAGTGTCACCGGGGTGGGGGTGGGGGGTCTCCAGTACACTCAAAGGACTCGCACACTTGGCCAAGGCTTGACCCTGGCTCAGAATTCTCACGGAGGGGGGGTAAGTGCCCATCAGGATAGAATGGTGGCCACTGGCCAGTAAGATCTCCAAGAGATCAGGCCTCTATCATCATTGGGTGCGAACGACACAGGGAAGCCAAGACCTTGCTCCAAGTTCTCATTCACTACAGGCACCCTTGGGAGGAAAGGGGCAGGAACACTCTGTGGGGAGGTGATGTGGGGGGCCAGGTTAGGGGCCAGGCAACGGAGGAGCAACGGGTCACGCAGCCACAGAAGGGAGAAACCCAGGAGGGGTGGGGGGAGTGGGGAATTGTGTGCACACACACTCACCAGTCACTCGCTCCCACACTCACATCACAACCAGGAAGAAGGTGAAGGGAAACTCGGTCACACGAGGCTCGAAATCCACACACACTATACTGTTGCACAAGCACAAATCCCAATCCACACACGCCACAACACTTAGCTTTTAAGGGGCCGGTCTGTCTCTGCGATCACCAGCGCCGCAGCCTTGGCGGCGCTGGGCTTTATCCCAAGGGCCCCGCCCCGGTGTGTGTGCGTAAGCGCTCTGAGCGGTGCAACAGGGGCGGGGGCTGCCCCACGTCATGTGCTGGTGGGGGGGCGTGGCCATGGGGCCGGGGCCGGTTGCAACGGCATTGGAGTGCTGCTGCGCCGTTCCCCTGGCAATGCTGCAGCGCCACAGAGGGGGGTGATGGGACATTGTTGGTTGGGTCCCCGCAGGGCCTGCTGCCGGTGCCGGTAGGCGAGGCTAACACCCAGTCAGCTAGCCAAGCCAAGCCAAGCCAAGCCAAGCCCAATAAGCAACTTGGTTTGATCCCACCTTGGTTGCCAGTTCTGCTTCACATTGGGGTTGCTGTATCAGGATAGAGTTCTGAGCTCCTCTCTCAGCTCCAGTCTCCACGCGCGACTCTAGCTTCCACACTTTCAGTGCTCTAGCCCAGCTGCTGGTCAGGTGCCTCATTAGCTCCACTGCTCTGCGCTCTTAAAGGGCTACTGCTGTGATCTGCTAGCCCAACACAGTGTACTGATCCTGTCAATAGCTGTCACTCTGTGACACACGCATACACACAAACCCATCTAGGAAAAGGCTCCCTTTGTCACACTCATTCACACACATACAAGGACGCATGGTGATAGGGAGGAGAGGGGAATTGTGGCTCCAACAGCCTGTCTGTGTGGGGAGATGCAGGGAGGGAATACACAGCTCTAGTGGCGGCAGGGGATAAAGACCGGCCCCAACTGTGATGCCCAGCTGGCCAAACACATAAAGGAGGAGGGATCCCAAGACGATGCTGACTCAGTCAGGGCAGCAGAGTGGGAGGAGTCCAAATGGTCAAGTTTTGGCAGAAACAGTAGCCTGGGAGCGCGCAGGAGTCTTGGCAGATCCATATCCAGGCACCCTACTGAGGCTCTCACAGGCATCCTGAGTTGCAGCTGCAATGGAGAGTCTGAAGGTAGTGGCTGCCGGAGGGATGGGATGCTCTAACACTGGAACAGCCACCACCTCCGTTCATGGGACACAGCCGGTCTTTGGGGCTAAGCCATCAGGGCCATCCCATCCTGGGTGGTATGAGTAACGGGCTCCATAAGGCTGAGTCCAGGGTCCAAGCAAAGGTGCAGCCAGCGATGGGCCAAGCACTGTTCTGGAACCGAAGGGATGCTGGTTTGAGGTAGGGGGGGTGTAGAACGGACCAGCTTCATTTTTGGTTTTGGATTCGTTTTCATTTCCAATTTTTCATTACGTATTTGTTTTTGTTTGTAATTTCACTTTGTTTTAATAATTAAATTAGTTTCTGATTATTTTCAATGGGCATCACTTTGCAGGTCTTGCATTCATTTTGCTCCATGGTGGCAGAATATCAGAGAGAGACTGGCAAATTTAACAAAAACAAATTGCACACCACTAGTTTGAGGCCCCATTTTTAAATACCGGGACACCAGGCTGCAACAGGGAAAGGTGTTAATTTGGAGACCCCTCTTTCACCTGACTATAAAGAAAGGAATTGTGGCTGTGGACCTCTTGGCTGGAGTGAGGGGGTGTTTATGCCTCTCAGGTTGGGAGTCCAGGCACTCGGACCATCAATAGTGGTGCATGCACAATTTATTATTTCACTGTAGTCGTCCAGTAAGGATTTCTGTTTGAAACCAGTGGTGTAGCAAGGCTGTGGCAGACCTGGACTCATGTTCCAAGGGGACGGGGTCCCCAGGGTGTTCGTGGGCCTCTGGGTGGGTGCAGGAGCAAACCTCATCAGGAAGGAGGTTTTCACAGTGGAAGTGGGGGGAGGCACCCCACCAGCGCTCCAGCGCTGCCCACTCTGAACTTTTTTTCCTTGCAAATTCTATCTCTGATCTCTTCTTTATGGCTTTACCATATGTGCACAGGCAGGGATACAGCCATCAACAGTTGCTAATCCTTTGAATGTTTTCCAGTATATAGCATATGTCCAGTGAAAGTTCTCTCCTGCGTCTTTAACAATATTAACTAATCACCAGGAACACCCCTGGCTTCAGAAAAATCCTGCAGCCCTTATATTTCATCTGTAGAAGCATTCTGTGGGGCATGCTTAATGTACAGCTAGAGTAGCCAAAGGATGCTGGCAAAGGCCATCTCAAGCTAATGCACCTGTAAAGCTACAGGAGCGCAGGAGGCTCAGNTGCGGCGGAGCCACTGGTGGCTCCTTCTTGTAACGCCCCCTGGGCAGCTTCCGGGTCAGGGGGCCAGGCCAGGGTACCCAGCCCAGATGCGCTGGTTCCCCTGACTCCCCCTAACCTTTTCTATTGTCTTTTCCCTGCAGATGACAGGTGGGGATCAGAGGCAGGCACTGGAGCGGCAGTGGGGATCCTGCAGCGGCAGCGGTGGTTCCCCGGACCAGATGAAAAGATATGACTGAGAATTGGGGAACAAAGGGGCAAGCACATGGGATCTTATGCCCAATTGACCTGTTGCTTGCCCTTGGGTGCCAGGGAGTATGCGAAGACCTCTGATGTGGACGAAGCAAGCGCTGCTGGACCGCCTGTGGATGCCATCACGTGTCTCGACGATGGTAAGCAAAGGACAATCAGAGGGAATTGAGGGGGTAGGCAGTAATTGAAGGGTGCTGGGGGGTTGAGAGGTGATGTGTTTGCATAAACATGCCCATGATGGAGGGCCATGCCCACACCCATAACACAAGCCAACCTAATACCATTTACCCTCATATGCAGGGAGCCAGGAACCCCGGATTGGTGAGCAAGGTGGAAGGGACGCGTCACCAGCAGCTGAAGGTAGATATGGTTACACAGAGGGACATTGAATTATGGGCTACAGTTCCGGTGTGTGTGTGTGTGTGTAAGGGGGTAAGGTGTGTGTGTGTGATGGCTGGACCCGTATAGATATATCCCACATTCTACCTAGGCACCCCGATGTCACGCCCACTTCAAAAGCCATTTACACCGCCTCCCCAACACACAGTAACCCGGTGACCCCCATCCCTTATCCAAACCACCCAACCGCCAGTGACAATGAACAGGTATAATCACTTCCAGCTATGGGAGCATTACATAATCACCCGTCCACTACCCCTCCCACACAGAGCATCCAGCCCATGTCGAGGATGTCCCCGATGGGGCCTGTACCTGGAGCTGAGAGGAGGAGGCAGCACTGAGCAAGGGCTCACCAGCGCTGTTAAGACCTGGTGGAGGATCTCCTTCAGTTGGGGACCATGCAGGGGGAAGAGATTAGGGATGCCATCCAGCATATGGAGGTGGGGCAGGATAGGTCAATGCAGCAGCTGGCTGTTCACCAAAGGAACCTCCTTTCTGAAATGAGGAAGGACTGGCAGTTGGAGAGGGGGGATTGGAACAAACACCTCAAGTGGATCAATACCCTCCAGCAGTCACTCAAGAGGATGCATCAGCAACACATCCAGTGGATGGATGATTCGCTGAACCTCGGAAGGTCCCTCTTCATCCACGCTGGGGCTGCTGGTGCATTGATCACTGCAGCTGGGCTAGCATTGCCCGGCCTTGCACCACCTCATGCTCTACCTGATCCTCCCCCCAGGGAGCCAGCACCGTCAGTCAGAGCCCAGAGGTTCCGTCNGATAGAGGTTGCAGATAGGGGAAAGAATCAAGCATTTATGAACTGAGAATAAAATGAGGATAAATGTGATGCTTATACTATACTGGCTCTCAATAGCTTTCCAGGCTAGAGCTGCAATAGGTAGCTCATTTGCCACCTGTGGATAATACCCACAATTTCAAATACCGTCTTGAGTGCCCAGTGGGATACCCAAGGCCCGATTGGGCACCTGATTACCCCAAATTACCGAGTATTACCGTTACTGAGTTACCAATTTACCATAAATACCATCATTGGAATGGAAAGTTGAAAAATGGGTCCTGGAAGTCAGGAAATTTTATTAATTAAATTAATTCATTTGATTTCAGTTTGAAAATCAGGATGAAAAATAGGTAAATTGGTACATTCAGGTAGCCTCTTGTCAGGCACTAAATGAGTACCAATTAGTACCAATGTCACCAGGCTGGATCGAATACTGCGATTTCAATGGATATTCCCATTTTTGCAGGTACTCAGCTCAGCTCTGTTCTGGGCACAATTCAAGGTGGTGGTTTTGACCTATAAAGCCCTAAACGGTCTGGACTCAACATATTTGAAAGATTGCCTCCTCCCTTATTTCCCGTTGTAGCCTCCACGGTCAGCCGGGAATGCCCTCTTGCAGGTACCATTTACCCATCAAGTTTGTACAACAAGGGCGTGCAGAGAGAGGCATTTTCAGTGGCTGCCCCCCAATTATGGAACTCCCAGCTCATCTTCCAGAGGCAATGTAAGACTTTTCTATTTTGCCAGGTATTTGGCCAGCGGGGCTAGGGTCCAGGAGGATATGGGACAGGGGATTTTAATAGGATTTTATTTGTGTGTTTTATATATTATGATTTGAAACCTACCCTGAGCCTTTTGGATAGGGTGGGATTACAATTTGAATAAATAAATAAATAAATAAATAAAATAAAACAATGAACAATATAAACAGACATCTTATCTTCTCCTACAGCTGCATTCCTTATGATGGAAATTTTGCATCAATCCCAGACTGCATTTACATTTGCTTATAGTTTGTTCTTTTGGAATGCCAGGCCCCTCCCTATACTGTTTGTAGTAGGGCTACAGGGAGCAGCGGAGGCTGGCTTTCAAGCCCACTATACTAACAGAGCATGTACTGGCTGAACAGAAGCCTAATGGGAACAAGAGGCAGCTGGCTGAGGAGAATCAGGGCTGCACCTGTGGGAGCCGGAAGAGGGGGAGAGTGTGTTTTGGAGACAGAGGAAGCCTAAAGTGAAAGTTCCAAACTAGGAGAAGCCAAAGCAGCAGGGGGACACCTGACTCGGAGTGGTGGAGACAGAATGCTGGAGACCCAGGTGTGGCTGGAGGGCTTCTGCCCAGAGATACTGTGATTAGAACTTTGCACAACTGGTGGATCAGGCTGGCTGTAAGGGGAGGTTGGAGGCCACTCTACATAGCAGGGGGTGTGGGTTGTGACAAGGGACGTGCTAATTCCCTTGACCTGGGCACAACACTCCTGGAGGGAGGATTGCACCTCATTCTGTGCCACACCACTTTCATGCATATATACCTGTCTTGCAGTTATTCAGCTCAGAGTTCTGATTTGTTCTCAGCCTGTGGACAGGCCCTGTGTGTTGCCTGAAAGCTTGCATAATTTCAGCAACAGTAGCTGGTCCAGTAAAAGAATTCATCTGAACTACTTTGTCCTGGCCAATAAGACCTGTAGAAATCCCTTTAGTGTTGCATTTACACCTGACTGCATCATTATTACATGAAAACAGTTTGTTCCAGCCCCAAATCCCTTCTCTTCGCTTGCAGGAATATCAAGCAGGAACCCNTGCCGGCTTCACGGCACACTTCGGGATATTTTGACGAGTGCGCATGAGCAGAAGGGTGCGCATGTGCACTGAGTCTCTACGCCGGGTCTGATGCTCTTCTGAGCATCAGACCCGGCGTAGAGAGAAAGGCGGGTGCCCGATCCTGCCTCTGAATGATCCCGCTTGTTAGCGGGATCGTCTAAAAGCGCCCTCAGTGTAGTGGTGGGGTCAAAATTCTATTGTGAATTTCCAATGGTTTCCCAGTTTCCGTGTGACTTTGGACAAGGGGTGGGGACCATGTCTATTTTATTACTTTGTAAAGTGCCAGGTACACTGCTGGTGCTATATAAATGTTTGTTAATAATAATAATAAGTCATGTTCTGCACCTCTTTTTATCCATCTGTAAAATGGATAGAATTATCTCTGTATTATTATTATTATTATTTATTATTATTATTAACAATTAATAATTAGTAAGTATAACTAATTATTAATTAATTAATAATTAGTAACTGTTAATTATTAGTTAATTAATGATAATTAATTAATATAATTATTAATTATATTACTAATATAATCAATATTATTATTAATAATAACAGCAGCAATTATAGCACCAGCTGTCTGGAGAAGAGTATAGGTGGGATGATTATTGGCGTTTCAGAACAAAGTAAGGAACACAGCAGTAGGTGAGGAGAATGAAAGCAATCATGATAGAGGTTGCAGATAGGGGAAAGAATCAAGCATTTATGAACTGAGAATAAAATGAGGATAAATGTGATGCTTATACTATACTGGCTCTCAATAGCTTTCAAGGCTAGAGCTGCAATAGGTAGCTCATTTGCCACCTGTGGATAATACCCACAATTTCAAATACCGTCTTGAGTGCCCAGTGGGATACCCAAGGCCCGATTGGGCACCTGATTACCCCAAATTACCGTGTATTACCGTTACTGAGTTACCAATTTACCATAAATACCATCATTGGAATGGAAAGTTGAAAAATGGGTCCTGGAAGTCAGGAAATTTTATTAATTAAATTAATTCATTTGATTTCAGTTTGAAAATCAGGATGAAAAATAGGTAAATTGGTACATTCAGGTAGCCTCTTGTCAGGCACTAAATGAGTACCAATTAGTACCAATGTCACCAGGCTGGATCGAATACTGCGATTTCAATGGATATTCCCATTTTTGCAGGTACTCAGCTCAGCTCTGTTCTGGGCACAATTCAAGGTGGTGGTTTTGACCTATAAAGCCCTAAACGGTCTGGACTCAACATATTTGAAAGATTGCCTCCTCCCTTATTTCCCGTTGTAGCCTCCACGGTCAGCCGGGAATGCCCTCTTGCAGGTACCATTTACCCATCAAGTTTGTACAACAAGGGCGTGCAGAGAGAGGCATTTTCAGTGGCTGCCCCCCAATTATGGAACTCCCAGCTCATCTTCCAGAGGCAATGTAAGACTTTTCTATTTTGCCAGGTATTTGGCCAGCGGGGCTAGGGTCCAGGAGGATATGGGACAGGAGATTTTAATAGGATTTTATTTGTGTGTTTTATATATTATGATTTGAAACCTACCCTGAGCCTTTTGGATAGGGTGGGATTACAATTTGAATAAATAAATAAATAAATAAATAAAATAAAACAATGAACAATATAAACAGACATCTTATCTTCTCCTACAGCTGCTTTCCTTATGTTGGAAATTTTGCATCAATCCCAGACTGCATTTACATTTGCTTATAGTTTGTTCTTTTGGAATGCCAGGCCCCTCCCTATACTGTTTGTAGTAGGGCTACAGGGAGCAGCGGAGGCTGGCTTTCAAGCCCACTATACTAACAGAGCATGTACTGGCTGAACAGAAGCCTAATGGGAAGAAGAGGCAGCTGGCTGAGGAGAATCGGGGCTGCACCTGTGGGAGCCGGAAGAGGGGGAGAGTGTGTTTTGGAGACAGAGGAAGCCTAAAGTGAAAGTTCCAAACTAGGAGAAGCCAAAGCAGCAGGGGGACACCTGACTCGGAGTGGTGGAGACAGAATGCTGGAGACCCAGGTGTGGCTGGAGGGCTTCTGCCCAGAGATACTGTGATTAGAACTTTGCACAACTGGTGGATCAGGCTGGCTGTAAGGGGAGGTTGGAGGCCACTCTACATAGCAGGGGGTGTGGGTTGTGACAAGGGACGTGCTAATTCCCTTGACCTGGGCACAACACTCCTGGAGGGAGGATTGCACCTCATTCTGTGCCACACCACTTTCATGCATATATACGTGTCTTGCAGTTATTCAGCTCATAGTTCTGATTTGTTCTCAGCCTGTGGTGGACAGGCCCTGTGTGTTGCCTGAAAGCTTGCATAATTTCAGCAACAGTAGCTGGTCCAGTAAAAGAATTCATCTGAACTACTTTGTCCTGGCCAATAAGACCTGTAGAAATCCCTTTAGTGTTGCATTTAGACCTGACTGCATCATTATTACATGAAAACAGTTTGTTCCAGCCCCAAATCCCTTCTCTTCGCTTGCAGGAATATCAAGCAGGAACCCACCCCCTCTACATTGACAAAAAAGAACCCTCCATTCTACTGCAGATGAGCTTGCGCAAAACCACAGGATGCTATGCGGCTACATTTGATTTTTTAAGGCATGGAAAACCTTGGCATCAAGAGAACAAAATGTGTCTAACCTGGGCCCATTTTTTGCTAGCTCAAGGCCCCTTGATGTTTTTTCCACATTTCAGCTGCAAGGCAGGGATCTCAAATACTTTCACATCCTCCACTAACTCCTTCTTGCTCTTGGCAATCTTTGCTTCTGTGCTGATATTTGCTCGTTTCGAGAAACTCCAATCCCTTTCCAGTGCAGAAGTGGGCAAGTGTAAATGTGTCACATGTGATGTCTAGGAACTATGCGCTGGCAACCAGGCACTTAGCACCCAAAGTCAGAATGAGTGCACAAAGGTAGAATGCTGCTTTCAGGCCGCTAGCTGCCCCTGCTGCATCCCAAAGGCTTGGGCAAAAGCAGCTGGCTAAGGTGGAATTTGAAAATCAGTCACAAGATAAACAGGTTGGGGCTTTAAGCATTCTCCAAGCGGGAAGCAAAATGCAGCATATGTTCTTACTTTGGGAAGTTATATAATATTTTATTTTTTAAAAAAGGTTTAATGGAGCTGTTTCTGTTGAGCGCTAGTGGGGCTGTTAATTAATTAAATAACTGTATGTGAATGGCATCCACTGGGGAAATACATCACTGCTTCCAGATGCCAGTTACTGGCTCCGTTATGGGCCTAAAACTGTTATTGTAAATCATGCCATGCTCTGAGATGAACTGGCACATGGAAGATGAAGCTATTCTCGTTTGTGCCATTGTGTGCCAGTTTGTTTTTAATGAGATTAATTAGTGCTTTTTCTCCCCCCCCCTTTCTTTCTTTCTTCTTTTTTTTTTTGAAACACAAGTCAGGGCTGTAAAATATTATATTGACAAAAAGAGGCACGTGGAAACAGGGCTGTCAAACCTGTGGGGTGTTGAGAGGAGAGGCGCTGGGAGATTTAATGAGTACCACCAGATTTTCATTGCTCCTTCTTTTTTAAAAAAAAATCCTGTCAAACGTCTCAGCCCCGAGCACACAGCGAGGGTGATTTATGTGCTGTGTGAACACTCTGAGTCTTGGCGATAAAAATCCTAGTTTGTCGCCAAGAATCAGGAGCCAGGTAAGCAAACAGTTTTCCAGGCCAAAATCAATGCTTTAAAGCAGTTGTTCCAAAAACCATACCAAAGCCACAGCCCCCATCCAGCTTTCCAGTAGAGACTCCCAGCAGAAAGGATAAATGTCTGAGATTGGAGAGAGAGAGATGTCAGGAAGGAGCCTTATTAGCAAGCCACAAAACTGTCCACAAAACAGCAGATACAGGTCTCATTTGTCTCTCTAGCCGGTGGGAAAACTTTTCCATCCCGAGAGCCACTTTGAAAATGACTACAAGCTCTGAGGGCCGCATGCAAGCCGGGTGCTGGGATGCTTGAGGGGTGCACTGAAGAAGAGGAGGGTCCAAGATCATGAATTTGTGCCATGGATCTATCCCCTATCCATGCGTGCATGTCCTCATCTTTGCTTCCTTACCCTGAGCTCAGTTTTTCATTGGCGNGCAATAACAGAGCCAATAGGGATACTAATAGGACAGCTGGAGCAGGAGACGGATTAGGAACTATCACGGTGTGATGCTCCTAATCTATGCCAGACCGTGGTCCAGATGTGACACGACAGCTCAGAGTTGCCCGTATCCTCTTCATGTAGCGGTACTCTCTTGGGCTGCCCTCCTGTCTGTAGAGGGGCACCGGTCCTGGGGCACGACGAGGCACCAGGGTGTCAAGTGCTGCCCCACGGGTCTCGCATATATTACGCAGCACGCAGCTGGCCCCAATCATGAGATTCCAACAGTCTCCACTTTGAAGTCGAGGCGTGTGGCCAGGCATCTCCGGCATTGCTTGAGGGCCCCGAATGATCTCTCCACAACCGTGTGGGCAGTGCATAAACGGTTATCATAATGCACCTGCTCGGAGGTTCAGGCCACAGGGAAGTCCTTCATCAGCCATCTGAGGAACAGGTAGGTGGGATCCCCGATGATGACCGGGGGCATTGCCACCCCATCTATGTGGGTCATGGTGGGATTCCCCACCCCACCCCCATGTACATGCGGGCAAACAGAAGGGAGATGGCAAGGATCCATGCATCATGGCTGTGTCTGGAGTGCCCGGTGAAGATGTCAGTGAAGCAGCCGCGTCATCTACAGCCGTCTGGAACTGTAGGGAGTGATACTCATGGCAATTGATGAACTCTGCTACTTCACTGTTGGGTGTGTGTGTGTGTCGCAAAATCTCGATATGTGTGCCATCGATTGCACCAATGAAGTTTGGGAAGCCTGTTGTTCTGAACCGGGCCATGACCTGGCACTAGTCCACAAGCTGGATCACCTGGTCTAGGAGAACCGCCTCCACGGCCTCACACAAGTCAAGGATGATAGTAGAGACTGCTGATCTCCACTCAAAACTGCTGCGCAACTGACCTACAGGAGTCCAGTGTGGCCAGGGACCATATGGTGATGGTGCAACGCTGTACCATGGGGATGGGCACCCGCATATTGGTGTGGCGTCGCTCAAGCCATGGGGAGAGGCGGTGCATGATTCTCATGAATAGAGCGTGTTCCATTTGTAAGTTCGCATGCCATCATCCCACTCACTGAGCACCCTCAAACACCACTGGGCAACTCGGGGAACGATCCAGTGGCAGCGATTGGTGGGCATTGCCACGTAGATCCTGGTGGTGGCTGCAGTAAGCACTACTGCAGACTCCAGGCGATCCTCCGCAGCTGGCTATTGTTCTGGCACCGCACAGAGATGATCAGCCTCACAGAGTGTAGCTGCGACAGTGCCAGGAGACCGGCCATGTGCTGCCTGCTCCTGAATGAGCTCCTGAACAATGTGCCCTGTTGCTTGAGCAGGGCCAGGAGGATCGCACATGATTTCTCATGCAGCTCGACACCAGCTATAGTGAGGAGCTTGTGCTCTGGAACCACTCCGTGATGCAGTGCAGTAGGCACCTCCTGGAGACTACCTGCCCCACATCCATGGTGCAGTTCTCAACAAGAGGGTGCAGTAAGGCTAACTCGACCAACAGGGCATTGTATACTATACTGCTCTGAGGCAAACTAAGGTCGAGGAGCCTGTGCCGGATCCCGTTCTATATAGGTGCACATTGGTGACCTCACAGTTGGGAGCCACGCCTGTGCCCTAACCATCATGGTCTCTTTCATCAGCGTGCGGGGTTGTGGGCCTGCAGCAACCCTCCCAGTAGCAATGCGGATCAATGTGTTACCACGGCCCATATGCGCCTCCATCCCGTTTCATAGCTCATGCATTCCTCAAATAGCTCCCGCTCCTTCTACTTCCCACTCATTCCCTGCAACTGCCCTTGGTGTTTGTGTGCCACCCTTATCTTACGACCTTGTGGGAATGCTGGGAACCTCTGTCTGGCTCCAGTTCCCACCGATGCACCGGTCTCATTCTTTCCTTCTTTCTTGGAGCGAATCTGTCATGGCTGCTAATGTCTTAAGCTCTTGTCCTCATTTCCAGGGCCATCCCAGCACCTGTGATTGGAGTGTTTGGGCCACCATGTTCCTGGTGGACTTGTGGCACAGAGATGATGTACAGCAGCTGCTGGGCTCTCCGGGTACTGAAGGACTGGGTATGACCTCTTGAGCTTCGAGCTCCTGTTGCTTGGTCATCCCATAAGTGGGCCAAAGTGCTGGGTACGGGTACGGGAGCTAGGGCTCCGGCCCTTTGTCAATGCTGTTCCACCCCCTCACCCATGGTGCTGATACTCCCTGGGGTCCAGCGGAGACCCTTGCATTATAGGATATCTGTGGGCTGCCCATCTTTTGCCGGTGCCTTGTGATGTCGGACTGCCAACACCCCCTCCCTCCCCCCGTGCACAGCCTCCATAGAACGGACAGCTGGTGGCCCTTGGCGTCGGCGCTCTCCATGGTAAGGGGCCAGATGGGACCCAATCTGGTCTCCTACTTCAGTGCCTCATGACACTGGTGCCTCCTCTATCACTGTGGACTGGTTGAGATGTGCATCCATGGCCAAGCCCCTGAGTTGACTGACGTACATTTGCAGGGGTTCACTTCCCTATCCCTCTGTGCCTTTTAGTAATGTTTCTACTCTCCATAGATCAGGTTTGTTGGGAGCATTGATGTGCCTAATGATTCTTTCCACTGGGACATAGGTTATCTGCTTTGCTAGCTGCACTGTATTTCAAATAAACCGCCCCTTGCTCTAGAGGTTTCCATCTTTGTGCTTTGCAGGGTAACGATCAGCAGCATGTAAGCTTGGGCACACTCTGATTTCGGCTGTTTGCTACTGGCTCTTCCTGCCGCCCTATGCCTGACTGTGGGCGTGGCTGTGAGCTGGCCGGGCTTCAGTTGCATTCGAGATGCCATGACTGCACGCCGGTGTGGGGTGTGTGGCTTGGGGATGGGTTCACTATGGCATGGGGACGTTGTCACGTTTGTTATGCTGCCATGGACTGGAGGGAATCCTCCACGTCCCGTGCCAGCATTTGGGCCCCATCATGTTTGTTTGACCTCATGTCCCGCCCCGTGGGGGTAAGCCACACCCCGGAACGGGATGATGCGTGGTGGCCATTCCATGGAATCACGTCTGAAAACACCCTATGAAGAAATTCTCTCCAGCTAACGGCAGTCTCTAATTATTTCCAGGCAGCACTAGCTGCCTGAAACTTAAATGCACAGCCACTCTCCATTATAAACAGGGGACTGCTGAAGCCCCGATTTTGAGGAAATTGCTTGAGCTACATTGCTGAAAATTTATCCATGACTATACGTTGTGAGGACCATCATATGCACAAAGTTTGAAGAAGATTCATCAGGAAAATAAAATGTTATGATGACTGTTTAAAACGTTAATTGGTTGTGGTCAAAATGCACAGTGTCCTCATGATTCTGAATCATCAATATCTCCTCCCCCTGGATGAGTTGAGCCTCCAAACTTCACAGGATTGCAGCATGAGATCAGTAACAAGTGCTTCTGAAATAGTAGTAGTAGTAAAATTTTATTTGTTTGGCCATAGGCCGTAACAAAATTTAACGAGTTAAATAAAATAAACTGACAAACAATAATACAAATTATCAGATTTTGTACAGAAACAATAAATTTTGAAGTTCATATTACATTTTGTGACAATGCCCTTCCCAATGGTTCTGACAGCAGCATCTGGCCCCTACTATAACTGCGTCCATCCTGCAGAATAGCTGGCATCAATAATAACAGAGCTAGAAAGTCTTACAAAGAACAAACACTCCAGGTACTCCAAACCTGTGCTCTATGAACCTAGATATAACCTTACATTGCCCTATTAAAGGCACCAGCCATTAGCCTTTAAGTGATCACTCTGGAAGGTTTTCAATACAATGATACCTGGGCACAATCTACAAATGGACATGTGAACATGGTAATCTATTGCCCCCCCCCCAGTTGATGGCCTTACCCTTCACGGGGTTTGCGGCGGCAGCGTTTGGCCCCTGATGTAACTGCGTCCGATGTGGAGCCTTACCCTTCTCGGGGTTTGTGTCGGCGGCACTTGACCCCTGTATTAGCGTGACAATAATACCTGAGGGCGGTTTACATTTAGGCATTATGATCTACATATGGCCCCCCCCTTCTGAAATATGATAGTAATTGGTGCAGCCAAAACCGAGTTATTGTTGAATAAAAAATCAGTTCTGCAGGCTCGCACATGCGCAGATGAGCTCCTCTCTCCTCTCAGAGAGCCAGGGAAGCGGCTGCATCAGCATCCCCGTGAGCTCTGTTGGCTGCTGCTGCTGCTGTTCCCAGGCCCCCTGGCGGTGGCGGGGCCACCCCTACCGTCTTGCCCCGCGGTGTGTGAGGCAGCTCGCTACCCCCATGGTCTCCCCAGTCCTGCCTCCCCAGCCAACCCCGTCCCCTAGCTTCTGTTCCCCCCCCCGCAACATCCCGAGCCCTGACCTGCCCCCGTCAGCCACGGCCCCTAACTCCCGCCCCCCCGGCAACATCCCAAACTNAGATTTTTGCATATTTAAGCATATATTTAAGAACTGTTGGTTTTAAAAAAAATGTATATGTATATAATCATTGGACTTTACAGTATTGAGGTTCACACAATATGAGAACCATATATATGGCTACAAGAATTTGGCATTATAGTATTGAGATCATAAATATCTTGCAGCCATATTTATAGATTTTTGAGTCATTTATCAATTTATTTTGAAATTGCTTGGCTTTTCTCAAGCATGTAGGGCCATATAATGTGGACAGTCGTTTGGATATAATCTTGGGATTTAATAATGGAGTGAGATTCCTCATGCTATTCCTTGATGTTTATTGATTTTTTTTGTATCTTACAGATATACCTGTCTTCTATGTACTTACTATATTGACAGGCTTCACAAATTTGTATATTTTATTTACACATATCTTCACTTGTGTTGCTGATGAAAACCGGGTCATCCAGTTGGAAACATGGTCATGTCCAACACAAAAAATGATTTGTTTATTCTGTAGAAAATAGTAGATTGTGTATATATACAGCATATACGTACCCAGTTCATAAACAGAATACAGTTTGATGTACAATGTATTGGTATAACAATGTTGTACTCTTGCCCATGGTGTGATAATAGTAAATATATTGTTTTATTTTAATACTTCTGGTGTAATACTCTATTCTACCCTCTTAGCTTTAGATTTACTATTGGGGTTGGTGTTTATAGTCCTTAGGAAGTTCCAGGTACCCTCTGACCTCAACGACCGTCTCATCGATGACCTCGTCGCACAATGGAACACTCTGCTGACTGAGGCCACTGATTGGATGGTTCCTAGACGTCTGCTGCCAAGGCGACAGCATCGCAGGCCCCCGTGGTTTTCGGAGGGGCTGCGAGTGCTGAAGCAAGAAGGGCGGCGGTTGGAGCGATGGTGGCGTCGTTATTGTACTGAAGTCGACAAATTGCAGCATAGAGCCAGTTTACAAGCATATGCCAAGCCGATGAGGGCAGTTAAAAAACCTTTTTACGCTGCTCTCATAGTATCTGCAAAATCTTGCCCATCGGAACTTTTCCGAGTGGTGTGGGGGCTGGTCAGTCTGGCCTCCCTCCACCCTGGAGTGAAGTCATCTCTAGCACGCTGTGATATTTTGATTATTATTGTGATAATAATTGTGATTATTTTGTGGATAAAATAGCTCATATTCACCGCAATTCTGACGCTTCACTTATTACACTAGGGGAACCTGAGGTTATGGAAGTCATGCCTTGTCCGGTTTTATAGGATTAATTTCAGTCGGTGACACTTGTGATGTGGTTGGGACCCGTGGGGCAGTTAGGGCCACCTCTTGTGAATTAGATCCATGCCCGTCTTGGCTAATTAAATCTTGCAAGGAGACAATGGGGCTGTTGCTGGCGGGGGTGGTCAATGCCTCCCTTTGGGAGGGCAGAGTGCCGGGCTGTCTCAAGGAGGTGNTGTATGGAGTGGAAGGTTTTTTTGAATTGTAATTGTACTGAATTTGTGTTTTTTTTGTATTTTAAGAAAACTCTTGTGCATTTAAGGTTTTTTTAAGCGGTTAAGTGTTTTGTTTTGGTTAATCTTCCTTTAGAGCAGAACAGTTTGCTAAATTAAACTCACTTCTTGTTCCTACCTCTGCTTTATTGCAATTCACACCCACTGCTGAGTGCCAGAGTGTCTTCAATGTGTGTTTTAGGCATGCCATGAATTGGCACTTCAGTTTTAGTAGGTTCCAACCCATAATTAAAGTTATAAATGATTGTTGGAATGAAAACCTGCAATGTTAACTGGAGTTCGAGGATAAATGGAATTTGGCTTGGACAAGCTGAAGGGACGTATTTGCAGAGGCAGGATGGACACGCAAACTCTCCAAAGCAAAGGGGCACATGAGCAACATGAATCGGTCACCAAAATAAAAGCATTTTCTAGGGAAATTTAAAAACTTCATTATATTGTAAGTGCCTGTCTTTTTGGTATCCGAAAAGTGCATTTTAATTGGCGGTATAGCCAAAGTAGTACAGTGATAGCTTTTATTGGACTAACAACAGTTGGTGGAGGTATTCAAGCTTTCTCTACACTTTTAATTGGAGATAATTCATAAATTTGCTTCCAGCTCAAACAGATCCTAGGATTATTTGAACAGCTCATTCAGAACTATGGAAAATTGGACTTTACTCTTATCTGTGTCTATCTCTACATTCTAGTCCTTTGTTCTAACATGAGTGAAGGGGCTAATAGAGAAGGAAAGGGTTCCTATTTCTCACTCCTGTCTTCCAAGCCTTGCAAAATATATCAAAATGACAATCGAGCTGGTGGTGGGGTGGCGCTATACGTTAGAGCTAGCATTGCGTCAAACAGGATTAACATTTTACGGGAAGTGAACTGTATTCTGGAATCCCTATGAATAGAAATTCCAGGCTGCCCTGTGGGCAGGAGGGGCGGGATATACATTTTAAATAAATAAATAAATAAATAAATAAATAAAATGTGTAATGGGGAAGTGTATAGCAGAAGGACTGTACTATCGACCCCCCGACCAGGATAGTGAGACTGAATACAGAGGTTAGACAGGCTACTATAGTTGGAAACACAATAATAATGGGTTATTTCAATTAACCTAATGTTGACCGGGTGCATGTCTTGTTGGGGTGTGATGGAGAGAGAAAATTTCTAGATGACATCAATGACTGCCTCTTGGAGTAAGCTGGTCCTGGAACCAATGAGGGGAGGAGCTACTGTGGATCTAGCCCATAATTCGACAAGGAACTATGCAAAAATGAGAAAAATAGAGGGAAACTAAAAGGAGTAGTTCTGAAGATTAAATGTCTGCAAGAGGCATGGATTTCAGATGTGATGTGGTGAAATTTACTCCAGTGAATCCTACCCCAGTGTGAATGGATTCATCACGGGCCGTGGTGAGACGTGTGGCCCCAACAGACGTGACAGGGGCGGCACCACCGCCCGGGGTCAACCAGAGAGAACACGGGCTGGGGGAACCCAACAGACGTGACGTGGTGGCGAGAACCACGGTGGGAGCCCCACAAGGCACTGGGGTCACGCGGATGCAAACATGGCCGCCTGAGGGCAAACAAAGCCAAAGACGACGGAGGACCCCGCCCAGGGAAGGGAAACACGAAGGGAGGGGGTGGAGGGAACTGCAGTACTCGCAGCACTCGCAAACAGCGGCTGCACGGAAGGCGCATGCACTTCAAAACGAGAAGCACACGTACACAAAAGAAGCAGCACACCCACACAACAAAGGGGAGCTGAGCAGCGGGGCAGAGGGAGGCACACACCAGGGGGGGACAGGGAACCCCACGGCCGGTCGGATGCACGGGAGGACGGGGGGCGAGGGGCCGGCATGGCCAACCCAGCAGGAGGGGGTTACACCAGTGCTCCGTTCTCTGCATTGGCTGCCGATAGTCTTCTGAGCCTGATTCAAGGTGTTGGTTTTAACCTATAAAGCCCTAAATGGTCTGGGCCCTGTCTATCTGCGGGGCTGCCTCACCCCACAGGTGCTGCCTCACCCCGCGGTCATCAGGGGATGCCCTTCTTGTGGTCTCCTGAGTTTTCCGGGGGGGGGCCACACAGGGGAGGGCGTTCTCGGTGGCCACACCGAGGCTGTAGAACTTCCTTCTGGTGGGGATGCGTTAGACCGCGGACCTTCCCTCCTTTCGAAAAAGCTGTAAGACTTGGCTGTTCCATCAGGCGTTTGACAGGGGAGATGGGTAGAGGGTGGGGGAGGGGAGGAGAGGGATGGGGGTGTGTGTAGCGGCATGCTTTTATAATTTTATGGTTTTATAATTGTTTTATGTTGTTGTAAGCCGCCCCGAGCCGCCTTTTGCAGGAAGTGTGGGATATGAAGTCTTTTAATAAATAAATAAATAAATAAATATAAAATAAAATAAAGGCACACACATTGGTAGCTAGAAATGACATTGTTAAGCCCGAGCATATTGTCATGGCCTCGTAACTTTCAGTAGGTGAGCACTATTTGTGCTCACATTCCAAAACCAAACCATTCCAGTGTGCACGTATTTAAATGCCACCTGATGCTCATTTGCTATCTGTTTGGGAGATGATTCAGCCTTCTTTGATTGAGGCTCCTTCGCTGGAGCCTCATAGCCCCGGTTACTTCTGCCAGCTGCTCCAAAACTTGTTCCAATTCTTGTGCCTCCAGGAACTGCCATAGCACTGTGTCTGTGGTAGTGTGGGCCCTGGCCCTGGTAGTTCCCCTCAGGATCAGACCCCACCCCCCCAAGTAGTTGGGTCTACACTGGGAATTAACTCAAGTGTTGATTTATTCACCCCAAGCATGCACCCCCACCATATATGCAAACGTTACAGTCCATCATGAGTTTCTGAGGACAGAGTTCCCCTTGCTCGAGTCCCATTTTCAGCCCCCATCACTGGCGTCTGGCCTCCCTTGCTTCTCAAGCAAGTAGTCCAGCTGAGTCCTAGCTCATCATCCAACTCTCCTGGCCTTCTCCCACGCAGTTCCCCCTGACGTGAACTTAACAAGAGGCTTTTGGCTTCCAGTCTGCCATTGCCACGCCCTGCCCAGGTATGCCTCTGTGGCTCAGAGTTGGCTTCTTAAAGGGGCTAGTCCTAGTAGGCAATTGAGCCTCTGTTCTGCTACAATGTGGTTCCATGCTGATGAGCAGCCAAGGCTGTAAAGCGAGTGGGGAACCGCAGGCCTGGGAGCCAAATGAAGCCCTCGGCTAGTTTATATTTGCCCCCTCAACCCAGTTCCTGCCTCCAAGCACTGAAAGACTGAGCTCAGGGAAGGGAACAGAGATGAAGACTTGCACACAAGGACAGAGGATGGATCCATGGCACAGACAGGTGCAGGTGTTTAGCAGAGCTAACAAGGGGAAGGCAGGATCCTGGAGAATAAGACAGTTAGGAGAAGCATCAATGAACAATCTATGTGCATCAGAAGTAAGGGAAAGCCCAATGGAAGTGGTAGGTTTTTAAGAAGGGATTTGAAGTGAGGAAAGGAGGGAGGGAGCAGAGCATAGGTGCTCAGGGAGGGAGATCCAGGCATAAGGGGAAGTATGGGGAAAGGGGCAAAGATGGTTCAGGGAGCAGGAGACTCGGGTGGGTGAAAGGGATGGCAGGAGGAGGAGGTAAGTTCCCTGGTGGGGCCATAGAGGAATATGATAGAAAGACAGGGACGAGCAAGACCATGAAGAGCCTTGAAAGAGGACCAGGAGTTTGTGCTGGGTGCAAAAGGAGCGAGGGAGCCAGTGGAGGGAAAAGAGGAGGTAAGGGGCCGAACATGATCAAAGCAATGGACAAGGTGCATGAGATCGTCAGTGGAGTGTTAACAAGGTGTATGGATAATAATAACAACAACAACAACAACAACAATAAAGAATGTGAAGACTTAGACTGACAAAGAAATGTTTGACACACTCTAGTTAACTAATGAGCCCTCAGATTCTTCTGCTGGGCACCCCAAAACCATTAAAAGCAGCAGTCCATTCTGCCTTTGTGCAGAAAATGACATAGAGAATCCGTGTACATTTAGGCATGCTTCCCTGAACACTTTCAAATGTTATAGATTATGAACGTTTGCCTGTGAGAGTCATAACAACAAAGGAGCATCTGCTACGTTCAAGGAAAGAACAATTTAAATTTTTATTTTTTTTAAAGCAGTTTGTTTAATCCCTGGAATTTCTCTTTGCAACTCGAACTCTCCTTCCCCAGGGTATGAGCATGATCACTTTTTTCATAGCTCAAGGAGCTTATGAGGAACAATCCCTGCAAGATAATTTACAGATAGACCTTGGCAAAAGAACATTTATCAACAAGAACCAACCCTCTTCCCTCAAACCACAAAATGGCAGCCAGCTGCCCCTTATTTAAAATACACTCCTTAAACTCAAGGTTACGTGCGGTTTGATGCACATTAAGAAGCAAAGGAATGCAAAAGGTTCCACCATGTACACAGGCTTACTGATGTAACCTTGAGCTGAAGCAAAGAGATAAAGAAAGAAAAAACATAAAATGCAGCTCTTGTTGAGAAACACTTTCAAGGCCACTCTTTACATTTTGCAGTCAGTACTCACATGCTCTGAGAGGAAGCAGTAAATTAAAATGCAGAATGAGAAAAGAATAAAGTTACTGAGACTGAAGGTTGCTTTGGAGCCTCCTATGAGCCTGTCCCTTTAAATGTTTTGACTGTTCTGAAATTAAATTTCCAATGAGTGGACCTTGGCAAGCATTTAATGGACTGATCACATGCTTGTTTATTGTCACACGTGCTTCCAAGCCATTGAAACTCATGGAATCAAATGCACTTTCTAGATTAAACTGGGCTATTAACAGTTTGAATCAAGGTCCTGATCCAAAAGACCAGTGAAGACAATGGAAGTCTTTTTGTCAAGCCCTCAGGGAACTGGATCACACCCTGAAGGAGCAAAATCCAGCACTGCTCTGCTGCCTGCAGCTTTGGGAAAGAGAAAGGATGGAGATAGATCGGGATCTTGGAGCCAAGTTCTTTCTAAACACAGCCAATTTTGTGCATTTCTGGTTGACTGAATTCCACAGGAAGGGGACCAATAACCCAGAATGCTCTGCTTCTAGTTTCTCTAAGTTTTTCTCTGGGCAGAACATTCCAGCTATTTGAACAAGTGCAGGATACACAGGGGTTGGAGATGGAGAGGCAATTTTAGGGCAGTGGTTCCTAAGCTTTCCTCTACATGCAGACCCAGCCTTAGGTCAGGGCAGACAGGGGAATTGTCCCGGGCCCATAATGTACAAGTGGCTGGCCCTACATGAAGTGCTTGTCCTGACCTCAGTGTTATGTTAGGTAGAGAGGAAGGGGAGTCAGGGGGGCAAACCAGAAGACACGCACCCACAGACGTTTGGGGTCTCAACACTATCATGGGGGGAAAACAACCCCTCAGGATCTTATACGGCCCTAATGGTCCCAAACGGGATGAGGTCAGATCATCGGGGAGGGGGGGAGATACAGCAATGTGGAGAGTGGAGCCCCTGCACTCTCTTACAGTACGCCAAGCACCCACCCACACCCCTTTGCTGCACAGTTGCCACCAGGGAAGAATTACGTGCACGAGTGTGGGAACCAAGGAAACAGATTCAGGAGAAAAGGGAAGGTACCCGCAGATAGTTCCCTACCCAGGTATGAGGGAGCAGGAGGGGTCCTGACTGGAGAAGGAATAGGAAGGTAGGGGAAACCCCTAGACACACTACACCCAATTTCTCCACTTGTATCACAAGCACCAAAGAAATAGCCAAGCATCATACAATTACCCACATCATTACCAGTACATACACCAAGCACCCTTCTTTTGCCCACTTACTCACACACGCACCCTCTCACCTTCGCACACCAAACCTCCAACAGCACTCTCACAAGCTTCACACGTCCCTACAGGCAAGGGGGGGGGGGCGGTTTCTCACAGCTCTGCTGATCACCGGCAACCCCCCTTGTGTCCAGGCTGCTTAAATACCGCTGGCCCCGCCCTGCTGGGCACGAGAGGGGCAGAGTGGTGTGGCGGTGGGCCCTGCCCTTCTGCTACCTGCTGGCGTCACCTGGGGCCGTTCCCCCATGTCCCCCGCCATACAGGGAGCCGGTATCTCTGGCTCTGCTTCCATGAGTGGCTCAGCGGCTGCTGGCGTTTCTCCGCCTTTGCAAGCTGCCCGCGGCCGGCAGCCCCGCCCCTGCTGAGCCATGTAATGGCGGCGGTAGCGGGCTCTGACACTCAGGAGTGGCACCACGAAGCTCCTGGCAGCCTCACAGCAGCTGCCATCAGGTGAGGTAGCAGGGGTGGTTGCCTGCCCAGCAGCTGTGGTGGTAAGATCTTTCTCTGTGCCTGAGGCTCCCCTCAGGTCACTGGCAGGCAGACAGGGGACCGTAGCAAGAGCCTCAGTTGTGGAAGCAGAACTTGGCAACATAGGTGTTAATCCTGAGGGCTGATCCCAGGACAGACATGTCTGTTAGGCCCTAGCCCAACACCCTGTCCTGGTGTCTCTGGCTCCACCCTGCGTATTCTAAGGCTCCGCTCTGTCTGCACAAACCTATGAATCGTGTGACCCAGTCAGCAGCACAGACGTGCAAAGTATCTCCATTTTCAATTGTTATCATGAGCCCACCTGCAGAGAATGTAACACAGTTGCGATCCTCACCCTTAATTTGGGGACCTCAGCTTTATGGAAACCTAGTTCTAGGTGTCTTGGGAGTTGTGCAGACCACAACTTGGGACTTCACCCAGTGAACTAGGGTGGGCTGTGGCTCAGGTGGTAGAGCATACTTTGCATGTAAAAGGTCCCAAGTTCAGTTCCTGGCATCTCTGATTCAGGATCTCTGGTAGCATGCCTGGGTGAGGCCTCTGTTGGAGAGTCAGATTTGAAACCCTGCTGCTGTGACAATACTGGACTAAAATGAACCACTGGTCTGACTCAGTTAGGCAGCTCCTTATAACTACTAGAGACAGGGCTGGTTTTACTACAGGGTGACGACGGCCATGGCTCTTTCTCTTTTTCCAAGGACCTGCAGTGGCCTCTTTTTTCACCAGAGCAGGGTGTGGTACCTCTCCCTCCATCCCAGTGGGATCCCAAGCATGATCACCCCTGGGGTCTCTTGGAGCATACTCCTGAGGGGGCAGGGCCACAGGGGAGGGGAGCAGGCCACCAGGGGGCCCTCATTTTATCTTTGCTCTGCTATCCACAAATTCTAAGGCCGTTTTTAGACGATTGCGGCCGTGCTCACGCTTGTTGTGAAAAAATGCCAGGAGCCGGGATCAGACGATACACTCCCGGCAAGCATGTGCCCGGAAGGGGGAAGCGCATGCTTTTCCGGCCGCGTTTGACCGGGTCGATTTTTCAATCCAGTCAAATTATGGGCGGAAAAACATGTGCCTCCCCCTTCCGGGCACGTGATTGCTGGGAGCGTATCGTCTGATCCCGGCTTCCGGCATTTTTTCACAACAAGCGTGAGCGTGGCCGCGATAATCAAAAAATGGCCTAAGGCTGGCCCTGATGAGAAACCAGTGAAGATAGACTAAGGCAGTAGCTTCCAACTGACTTTCCTATATAGTCCCAAAGAGAGCCCACTGCAAGGATCAAGCCAGGCATGGGTGGCAGAGGTGAGATCCTCTTTTGCAAAAGAGACATATTATCTTTCAATCTTTAAATGAAAGAAAGCTGTTCTGGAGACTGATGCCATCTGGGAATCTAGGAGCAGTAAATTTATCATAGAAAAAACTCAAAAGAAGCATCAGCAACAGAAACTCCTTAGACAGGGGGATTTTTTCCCCCTTTTTGAACAAGATTTGAAAAAATAAATACGTTGATATCTGAAAGGCAGGCGCCTATAACCCTGGAGGAGAAAGGGACTTGAATGAAACTGTTGTGAAACCTTTAAGGATTTAGATAGGAGAGTAGGCTACTACTCATTTTCTATAGTGTTACTAGGTATACGCAGCGCTTTGCAGTTACAGATTTTTGAGACAGGTCCCTGCTTCATCTTACAATCTAAGATGAAGAGAACACAGGGAGACACACATTCTTGTTATACTGAGGCTGAGACTTGCCCAAGGCCACCCAGTGAGTTCATGGCTAGGGCAGCATTCAAACCCTGGCTTCCCAAGTCCAGCACTTTATCCACTACATCACACTGGCTCTCCCTGACATTCTGGAAGAAAGGATGAAAGATTAACATTCAGAGTCACCATCTTGGGGCTGATGTAGTTCTGTCTAATTTAAGAGAGTTCCAAGTCTGGAATGAACAGCACTGGGGATGCCTAGCATTAATAGTAAATAGCAATGGACATGCAAAAACAGTCAATTAAGAACAACCTGTGCTTAACTTAGGCCGTTTTTAGACGAGCGCGCGATGTGCTCGCGCGGGGTTTCAAAAACCCCGCGAGGAGAGATTAAACGAGACGCCGCCGGCAATCGCGCGCCTGACACAGTGACCTGCATTCTTTTCAAGCCGCGAATGACCTACCTCGATCAGACTCCCGGTCAGTTCGCAGCTTGAAAAGAATGTGCGTTGCCGTGTCATGCGCGCGATTGCCGGCGGCGTCTCGTCTAATATCTCCTCCCTGGGTTTTTGAAACCCCGCACGAGCACACCGCGCGCTCGTCTAAAAACGGCCTCAGTTACAGGGCCAGACCCATGTTGAGCATTTGATCCATTGCCACCAATGGGGAAAATGGAAGGAACACAGGTCCCTGGCTATATAATATGTTAGCAAAAGAACAAAGGCCATCATCTTTGGCAGATCTACCAAGTCTATTTGGCACTGGAACTGAAAATCTGCAGTAAATGTCGTATCCGACAATTTTGCCTGGACTGATGAAGTCAAGATGGACTGCGCTTCGGTTCCTGCTTGCTTTCTGGAAACAAATATCCATTTTGGTTCACTTATTTAGGTTATTTTGGTCAAACTGTCTCAGCACTCTCAGTAGCATAGCAATAGTGTTAATAGGGCCTGATTGAAATAACAAAAAGGACCAAAACAACCAAACTGAAATATTCGAATAGGCAGATGTGGGAATATCCTTTCTGCGGTGAATAGCTATTTCTGAATTGGCTTCTAAAGCTAGTTTCCTCCTTTAGAGCTACAGGGAACGGTTAACGATAGGGCACATCCATGCAGCATACACTTTGTTAGTAGGTTAGGCTATTAGTCATGCTGGCCAGGAGAAAAGACCTCTGATTGTCAGGTGCTGGCTGCAAACGGCAGGGAAAGGATCACTGCATTCATGAACTTCGCATGCAAATCTCGGGAAAAAAATGAAGTAAGAGAGAGGATAACGCAGGGCAGACCGGAGTGGCCGCCCCGGGCCCCACTCCCAGGGGGCACCTCACGGCTGCGCTGCCTCAGAGAACAGCTGAGATACTGCAACTTTAAAAAAATCGATCACCGGCCCACCTGTCTGAGCCCCCGCCCTCAGAGTTCGAATGGGTGTGAATGAGAGAGCATGTGTGTGAGTTTGAATGTGTGTGTGTGTGTGTGTGTGTGTGAGAGAGGTGAAAACGTGCGTGTGAGACTGAATGGGTGTGGGTGTGTGAGAGGGAGGGAGGAGTAAAAGCATGTGTGTGAGTGTGGGTGAGAGGGAGGGGTAAAAGTGTGTGTGAGAGTTTGAATGTGTATGTGTGTGTGAGTGAGTGGGGGAAGTGTGTGAGTTTGAATGGGTGTGTGTGTGTGTGTGAGAGAGAGAGGGGGATAAAAGTATGTGTGAGTTTAAATGTGTGTGTGTGAGTGAGTGAGAGAGAGAGGGGGAAGCGTGTGTGAGTTTGAATGGGTGTGAGTGTGAGAGAGGTGAGAGCATGTGTGTGAAAGAGAATGAGTTTGTGTAGGAGAATGAATGTGTGGTGTGTGTATGAGAGAGAAGAGTGTGAGTGTGTGAGCGGGAGAAGGGGATTCTCCCTCCTCCCCCCCCCCAATGGCTGCCCCCCACGGCTCCTGGAGGAGAAAAGGGAGGCATCACCCTGCCCAAGGAGAGGCCCAGCAGAATGTTCCTGCTGTCCCCTCCTGCTTAGCAACCTAAGCCTGCCAGCCTTGGACTGACCTCCAGCCCTCCCAGAAGACCCAGGCCCAGCAGCATCTGATGTACCAATACCTTTTCCTCTCTTCCCCTGAACTGAGCTCATTTGTGCTGCTGCTGCTGCACTCCTCTGTGGGGCTTTGGGAGTAGACTGGGGCTATCTGGGGGAAGGTTTGGGAACGGGCTGGGGGTGCTGTGATTGTTGGGGTGGGGTGGGGGTTGTTTCTTGATTGATATGTTTGACTGCTTTGGTGCCTGAGATCTCCAAATTCAGTAACTGGAAAGGGGCAACACTGACAAAACCTTGCTGAGGGCTGTGTTTGGCCGCTCTGGGCCTGAGGTTCAGTTCCTCACCCCTGTTTTCATAGGGGGTGCTGTGGCCCTGGGGGAGTTGTCTGATCTATGTTTATAATCAGCTGGATCTATATTTGAACTCCTGTGTTGGGAGTGTAATAGGGATATGCCTGAGAGAAGGCGGATAATCTGTCCCTATCCCTGTGTGCATGCCCACCTGTGTTTTAAATAAGAGTCTTTGCCTTTTAACCACATCTGTGTCCTGGTCTCCCTTTCATCTAAACCAGATTTAAATGTTCGTTGCAGAACATTGTACTGACAAGTTAAAAATAACTTATATGACAATTCTCTTTTGTTAAAGGGAAGTGGGTGGGGGGGGGCATGGGAAAGTGGGCAGAGCCACGGGAAAGTGGGTGGGCTGTAGGAAGTGGGTGGAACTGAGGGTGCCCCGCCCTTTCTAAGGCTGGCCCTGGATACTGGGGATTGGTCTGACCTAGTAGGAGACTCCTTATATGCGGACTCTTCATCGGTGCCTCTTTTTAAATGTACGCTTTAAATAAATAAATAAATAAAATAAATAAATATAGGCAATCACATGGACATCAAGATTAAAATATATTAACATTTAACGCCTATTAATTACATATCATAAAACAACCGTGTACATTTGTACTTGGCCCACCTTTGCCCTAGGCAGGTAAATTTTTTACACAGGTGGGTAAGCTTTGCTAGCTACACTAGAAGCAGGTATTTTTGTGGACAGGTAAGTTGATTACTGGTTTGTGGACGGCTGCTGCAAAACATAGATGGGGTGCGTTACGGCTGAATTAACGTTACTCAGGACTTGGTGTTCACTGTGTTTTCCCCATTGGTGGCAATGGGGAAAACGCAGTGAGCACAAGTCTCCGACATTGCTGAGAACCTTCGTTTTTTTCAGGTCCTATGGAGGCTTCAAAACTTGCAGCATTGGTATAAGCCTATTCTGTTAAATAATGCACAGTATACAGTTTATTTCGCAAAACACTTTCAAGCTTTCAAAGGATGCCATAGATTAATAAATAATAGGCTTCCCCTTGCCAGAACTGCAAGGCATTCCGCCCCCCAAGGTTGGGAGTTTGTTTGCCAAAGCTGTAACACGACGCACCAAATCCTGCGCACAAATGTTCTCTTTGGGCTTCGTTCAGAGAAGCGCCTCTTCCAGCTGCTTTGTTTATTTGTGCTGCAGTTACACGGAGGAGCTCGCCGTATTTTAAATCCCAGCTTAAGCCAAAGCCTAAAAATGTGCAAATCCCAGGCAGAGACCAAGATGGTGCCAACCAAAAGAGTAAACTAGGATAAAAGCAAGTTGTTTGTGGGATGGGAGCACTCCAGTGCATGGCAAACAGTAAGAACTCAGAGGAGGTAAATCACTCGCAATGTCTGTGCTGGAGGCTTTTTTTTTTTTTTTTCTTCCCCTCCTAACTTCGGTAATTGGCAAGATTCAGGTGGAAAGCTGGCATTGAGCTATGAGGATGTCCCATCAAAACAGAGTTTGGAAACGAGCAGAGAGGGAGCGATGGGAAGATAGCCTGTAGGAGAAACCCAACTTTATACACTTCAAATACATTTCAGGCTGCTCGACCCAAGGGAAAGGTGATTCTCGTGATGTTCAGAACATCTATGGACATCATAGATATAGCTTCCGATTAGCCCCTCTTGAGAAAGACACAATTGAGACAAAGATTCACTGAGACTTTTGGGAGTTGACTAGTTAAGCCACCAAGATGCAAGTTTTGGATTCTGTTAGAGCAGGATGGGGAACTTTTTCCATCCTTGGAACCATTTTGAAAATTAGTACAAGCTCCGAGGGCCACGTAGAAGTTGGGGTAGGGGTGCTTAAAGGGTGCGCTCAGGAAGAGGAGGGTCCAGATCATAGATCTGTGCTATGAATCTGTCCCCTGGCCTTTGGTATATGTCCTCATCTCTGAACTCCCTTACCTGGAGTTCAGTCTTACAGTACTTGGGGGAAGGAACTGAATCCAGAGGCCAGATTCAGGGACTGAAAAGGGGCCAAATATGGCTCCTGGGCTTGGGGTTCCCCATTCCTGTGCTAGAATTTAAATTGAGAAAAAAGGGACACAGTACAGGGAAGTAACCTGTGCTCATCATTTGGGAGACCCCGATAGGGTTTTGGCAAGGAAAAGGGTTCGCAGCCTGAGGGTTACAACTGCCCTCCCTTTGCTCCATTTCCTAACGTTTCAGTTTTTAAAGAAGAAAAAAAATAAGGATGCATATTTTTATTTATTTATTTATTTATAAATTTATATCCCGCCCCTCCTGCCCACAGGGCAGCCCGGGGCGGCGAACAGCATTTCATTTAAAACAATAATAAAATTTTAAAACAATTTAAAATACACTACATGGGGAAAACCCCCATCCCCATCCCCACCCCCCGCCAAAAGCCTGACGGAACAGCCAGGTCTTACATATACGCCGAAACAGCAGGAGAGTGGGTGCCAGCCGAGCCTCCTCCGGAAGCGAATTCCACAGCACAGGGGCGACCACCGAAAAAGATCTAACATC
>QEPC01001738.1:4047935-4058311 GCA_003113815.1 Sphenodon punctatus
TGTTTGGAGGCCGTGGCGGAATGGATGCGGCAGAGCAGACTGAAACTCAACCCTGATAAGATGGAGGTGATGTTGGTGGGGAGAGCGAGGGAGGTAGTGGCCCCCCTGGTTGGGGGGGTTCGCCCTCCTATAGCTCAGCAGGTCCGGAGTCTGGGGGTGATTGGGCGCAGACCTTTGCCTGGAGCAGCAGGTAGAGGCAGTCGCTAAGGCTGCCTTCCGCCAGTTGTATCTGGTGAGTAGGCTGCGTCCGTTCGTCTCCGACCCAGACCTGGCCTCCCTCATTCATGCTTTCGTCACCTCGAGGCTGGACTACTGTAACGCGCTCTACGTGGGGCTTCCCTCGTTCCTGGTTCGGAGGCTGCAGCTAGTGCAGAATGCGGCGGCTCGTCTCCTTACTGGGACGGGCCGTCGGGAGCATATTACACCTATGCTCCGAGGTCTGCACTGGTTGCCGATAGCGTGCCGAGACAGGTTCAAGGTTTTAGTGTTGATCTACAAAGCCCTTCATGGCCTGGGCCCCTCATACCTCAGGGACCGCCTCGCCCTCCGCGCCCCAGAACGGCTCCTTCGGTCCACCCGGGGTGCCTTCTTGGAGGTCCCCCATGTTAAGCGGGGGGCCACAATGGAAAGGGCATTCTCGGTGGCCGGGCCACACATTTGGAACTCCCTTCTGGAGGAAGCTCGCCTGGCCTCCAGCCTGTTGACATTCCGGCGAAGTTGTAAAACCTGGCTGTTCGCCCAGGCCTTTGGGGAGGGCGGGAGGGTGGATAAGAAGGGATTTTTTTTAGCTCCCCCACCTGATTTATTATCTATTTATGTATTATGAAGGCCGGAGCCCTGTTTTAATAATTTATATTGTTATTGTTGATTTTAAATTGTATTTTATTGTATTGTTTTTATTGTTGGAAGCCGCCCCGGGCTGTTTGCAGGAGGGGCGGGCTATAAATTTATAAAATAAAATAAAAATAAATAAATATAAATATAGTGCCCCCCTGCCGTATCTGGCACTCGGAGTGCTTCACAAAAAGTTAAAAACCATATAAACAAACAATATATGTTTTAAATGATTGAAATAATTATTAAAAATTGTAAAAATGGGACAGGCAAAAAGGGAGGGCAAAGTACATTGCGGGTACCACCTGTGGATTCTAAAAGCACCTAGAAAATAAATAAGTTTACTTTTCATGTGCTTTTTTAAAGGTAAGGACGGAGGAACTGAGACAAACATCTGGAGGGAGGGAGTTCCGCATGGAGGGGCCCACCCCAGCAAAGGCCCAATTGTCTGCTGACTTCAGATGCGATGGAGGAACCCCCAAGCAGCGGATGATTCCTGAGCGCAGATACTCATCAGCGTGAGACTCCAGAAGTAGGTCTTGAATATAGCCAGGACCTAAACTGTTCAGGGCCCTGAAAACCAGCAGCACAATCTTAAACTCAATCCGTTGGTCCACAGGCAGCCAATGCAGAGAATGCAGGGTGGGCGTAATATGATCACAGCTGCCCAAACCAGTAAGCAGCCGAGCTGCCACATTCTGAACAAGCTGCAAGCGATGGAGAAGCACTAACATCTATCTGTGCCACAGCAACTCCACTTAGATCCAGGATCCATTAACTTATTAAAACATTTCTAAAGATTACACCAGAAAAAAAGAAACAATTTAGTACCAGTCAAACCAGCTAAAGATCGCTACTGTGACCACATAGTGACAATACAGCGGCTGGCCAGTTCTTTTCTCCTCTGCCTTTTTCACCACCACTTAGCAGCTGCATATGCAACTAACCAAACAAACAAGGCCTTTGTGTGATAGTCACGTACATAATATATGCAAATAGCATGGAAACTTAGATCAAACTAAAATAAAATGCATAGTAGCCAATATCATCTGATAATATTTCTGGTCCTGTAGATCATAGGCTGGGCTCACTCCTGCAGGAAGAGATGCAGGGGCAGAATAGCATGTACCATGAGTGGTTGCATGGAAAGCTTGTGGGAATAATAAAATAAAATAATAATAATAATAATAATGTGTGCTAGTCTGAGCCCTCTAGCCCTGAGCCATCAGCATTGTAGGAGTCATTGCCACCTTAAAAAGGCGATAATTTGCATTGATGAATTAACCCGTGTTTCGGAGAGATCTCTTTGACATTTGCACAGCTGAATGACAAATTCTGTAGCTAGAAGACCAAATAATTATAGAAATAAGCAAAATTTATAAAAAGGAATGTGGTCTAGAAAGCATGTTCCTGATCTGGAGATCCTTTATATATGAAACTATGTGTCTGCTCCCCTGGACCTTGCCTCATTTCGGCAACAGTGCAAGACCTGGCTGTTCCGCCAGGCCTTCGGTGAGGGAGGTGGGTGAAGGGTGGGTGGGGAGGATGGGTTTTTTATTTTTGTTATTTTTATGCTTCCCTTTTATGTACTTTATGTATATTTTTAAATATTTTCATTTTTGTAAGCTGCCTTGAGCTGCCTAGGCAGGAGAGGTGGGATATAAATAATGAAAATAAATAAATAAATAAATATTTTGGACAGCTCATCCCATTGCTATAGCTGGTACTAATTCTAAGATGCCCAGAGCTGGTCTTGAGGGTCCTTGAAAATGATGGCTGCACATTCCTTGACTTTTAAATGCACCAAAGATTGTGAAAGCTTTGCAGGCAGCAAAGGTTCACCAAGACATCATGTAGTCCCTACCTTACAAAAAATGAGCTGGGTGGACGTGCTTAAGGCAAACAGCACTTGGATGAGTGAAGGTATGTTAGCGGGCACCAAGGTGTGTGGGGAGCAATGTGGGCCCCACATCTCTAAGAGACCGTCTGTCCTTCCATGCCCCATTGCGGCCCCATGCAATTGGCCGGGAGCACCTCCCTGTGGGTACAATCTGTTAGTCTTGGTCATCCAATAAGGGCTTGCAGGGGGCTATTCTTGGTGGCTGTCCCGATGTTATGGAACTCCCTTCCCCCAGAGGTTTATTTAAGCCTGAATGTCTTGTCTTCCGGAGGTGGTGTAAGACTTTTTTGTTTGTAAAGGCGCTTGGTGGGCAGGGATAGGAGATGGGGGTTTGTTGAGTGGGGTTGGGTTGGATGTGGGAAATGAGGGGGTGGTATTGGGTGGGTTTTGGGGGAGGCTTAGGTTTTGGATTTGCTTTTTTAAAATTGTTTTTATGGACTTTTTAATATGCTTTTATATATGTTTGATATGTTTATTTGTAAGCTGCCCTGAGCCTTTTTTTTTTTTAGGGACGAGTAGGATAAACACTGAAATAAATAAACAAAATAAATAGAGAATCTAGGGTATTACGGCATACGTGTCCTTTGTTTTGCTTAGTTTTATCCAAAGTCTCCCAGGATTTGCAAAAGTTAGCATTTGGTTTTTACTGATTTTCATCCAAGTTTTGGCTACTCTAGTAAATGAAAACATATGTAACCAGTAATAGAGAATCCAGTATCTTACATTACTGCATTAAAATCTGTTTACAGCCAATCTTGGCACTTCAAGGTACCATCTATTTGCACTACGATTATGCATAGACACAGCTGACAAAAGAAACCACAGCTTTTTGGATACACTATTAGCCTTTGCAACAACCTCTTGCAACAAATTCCACAAATCAATTGTACGTTGAGTGAAAAATTACTTCCTTTGTTGTGAACCTGTTGCCAGTTAATTTCAGTGTGTTGTTGTGAACCTGTTGCCAGTTAATTTCAGTGTCCTCTAGTTCTAGTATTTTGAGAGATGGTAAATAACCGCTCACTATTTACTTGCTCCATGCCACTCATGATACTGGAAACTTCCCTCATAGCCTCCTGAGTTGTCTCTTCTCCAAGCTGAAGAGCCCTAACCTATTAAGCCTCTCCTTGTACAGAAATTGCTCCATACCCTTGATTGCTTTTGTTGCCCCTCTCTGTATCTTTCCCAGGTTGACTATATGAACTGTTAATGTGTTTGGGAGAGAGGAAGATTGTCTTTAATCTGGCATTTGCATCACTGAGAACTGCACACAATATTCAAAGGTGTGGTTGCACCATAGACTCATATAGTGGCTGTATGATATTTTTGGTTTTATTCTCTATGGGTGGGAAGGGCTTTGGCTGTTTGTGGGCTGCTCCCTCCTGACTGAAGATTCGTAGCACCTGCTTTCCCCTCATGTACAGCTTCATAAGGGGATCAAGCTGCCTGGAAGCAATAGCTACCAGGCGGTGGCCAAAGGGAGGCGCTAAAGGGCACCAGCCATTCATGGCCTGTGTAGTCATGGCCATGAAGATGGGCTGCCCTGAAGAATTTGCCATCTTATGGCTGCTGCTTTTAGTTCCCCCACTCCCACTATATTCCCTTTTTGGAACTGTATCTTTTATGGGGATATGTTATGGGCAGGGAGGAAGAGTAGGAGGGATGGGTGTGATTGGGCAGACTTCCTCAGGTGAGCGACAGGGGAGGGAGTGGTGCAGGGTAAGTAGCTGCTCAGTTTAGCCAATGCCCCCTCTGTGATGGGAGGGAGGGGGCTAGGCTGGGGGAGGGAATTCCTCCAAGTGAGAGTTGGAGGAATGGAAGTGGGTAAGATGGGTTAATGGGGTATTGGGAGGTGCAGGATGTATTTTATATGTATTTATTTTTATCGCAGTGTTGTTTTAAGAAATGTTGAAGGCTGCCCTGACCCATTTGTAAAGCGCTCTGATCACCATGTGATGGGGAGCATGCTACAAACAAAATCATCCCATTCCCAATAATTCCTAACAGTGTTAGCCTTTTTGACTACTGCTGCACTAGCTGATGTTTTCATTGAACTGTCCATGAGGACTCCAACATCCTTTCCCTGAGTGCCAACATCTAATTTTGAACCTTGTTTTGTGTATGTATAATTAGGATTATCTTCCCAATGTGCCTCACTTTGCATGTGAAATCCATCTGCCCTTTGATTGCCCAGTTGTGCAAGATTCTTTTGGAATTCCTCACAGTCTGCCTTGACCTTAACTATCTTGAATAACTTTTGTCTCATCTCCAAATTTGGCCACCGGAACTACTTTTCCTGCTTGGGGGCACGCTCCTCTGCACAAGCCCCATACACTTCAGCGGGACTGGCACAGAGGGCTACTGCCACCCAACATGTGGCCACTGTGAAGCAAACACTCACCCACATTTATTGATTTAAAAAATTGCTACCCTGCCCCTCCTGCCACAGGCAGCTCGGGGTGGCTCACAATAATTAAAAACAATGAAAGAATACATCATAACAGGAGGGTAAAAAATAACACATCCAACTGGTTCAGAGAATGTGAAGCCTGGCATGTGGCCTAAGTGTGCCCATGTGTTGGTGTGCTATCAGATTGTGGAAGAGTAGCTGCTATAGGAAGCAGGTGGCCGGAGAGGTGGGTTGGACTGGCTTGGCTGTGAATCAATTTACAAATTGGCTTGGATCATTCTCAGGGGAGAGGGTGTGTGTGTGTAGCATTTCCTTCTCTGCCTTGAAGTGACTGCACAGGGCTCAAAAGAGATGGAGCCCAGCTTCATTAGTTACTAGAGTTCCTGAGGGGGAGAAGTAGCAGCGGTGTCTGGCTCCCCTACCTTCCCACTGCCCCTTTGGGTATCTCCTCCCTTCTTCCCCCCTCCAGTCACATTTGTTTGTTAGGTTCAGCACACATAGAATGTGGATGAGTGCAACACACACAGGCCCTTTTCACACAAGACACTCTCCCCCCGCCCACTATACATGGTTCAGGGCTGCAGTGTTGCCCTAAGGGTGCCCTGTAACATATGTAGTGGGTGGAGAGTGTCTTGTGTGAACCCTCCCCCCCTCCCCCCACAATGTGGTTACTGTGCTGTTCGTCAATACCCTGTCTATACCAAACTGAATTTCTTCAGAAGCAACAAAGCTTTAACCTCTTCTCCTCTTTTACAAAGTTGAAGAAAAGTATAACAAAATTCCTAAAAGCTTTATTTTAAAAAAATGACTTAAGAAAATAAAGCTAATTTGATTCTAAAGTGCTAAGATTTTAAAAGCCGACTGAAGTTAAAACTGAACTCCGCATTCTGCAACACTAAATGAACGTCTTGTTATGTTGTTACTCCTGGTGTGGCAGGAAACAATGGAAAACTTTTTGGTGGTGCCAGCAGGACACTGTCTGGAGAAGAAGATTCGGTGGGTTACCAGCTGTTGCCACGATTTACAAAGGTAAGACCGATAGTCTGTTTCGGGGCCACACTGAAGTTTTCCTGAGTTTTCGGCAGAATTTGCCGATTTCCGCATGATTGTTTGTGTTGTTGCAAACACAACCAAGTGATGCTCTCTTGCAAGCTTCTCCAGCACCTTAGCACATCTCTTCAGACTCTCCTCCTGCTGGCTAAGGCTCTCCCCTCCATTGATTCTGTCTATCCAATAAAAAGCGGATATGCTATCGAGAATCAAAAGGCAGAGAGATGGATGGGAACAAAACAGATTCTCTAGAGAGTAAAGAGTGAGAAGCAGCTGAGTGCTGCTGTTGCAGTTAACAAGGAAAAGTCTTCCCAGGCATTGTTTGATCACATCTTCTGTGCTTCTGGACAGTCTGTGCTCGAGAATGGTAACCAAGCGCAGCATGTCAAAATGATAGTCTGTGTCAATAAAGAGAACTCCAATTTCCAGGCCACCTTCTGATTTTGGAATAACACAACGGGCAATCAGGTGATAGAACATTTCCGTCTTTCCTGTGCCTTCTGGACCATGGAATTCAATGACATCTCCTGCTAAGAAAAAGAAAAGAAATAAGCATGTAAACTGGAAGTACATCTATTGCACAGAGACAATGGGTAGAAATGCACGTGACGGTGGCACAGCCTGGGGAGGAAAACTGCAGCAGATATGGTCTGGGGCGCTGAACAAACTTGCCCAAAGTCAGGGCACCGTGCCGCTGCTTGCACAGCCTGGGGAGGGTGGGGAGAACCACAAACGTGCGCCTGACTGACCCCACCCCACTCCCGTGCTGTGCCCAGCCCCTCGCCATGATGAGCAGCCATGGAGGCCCCAACCTTTGCTGGTATGCTGGCCTGGAATAGCCCTCTGTGGCCTGGTCGGGCGGACCTTAGCCTGGACTGTGATCTTGGGTGTTTTCCAAGGTCACTTCCCAGGCTAGCTGCTGATATGGCAAGGGGCAAACCCAGACCGACATCTGGCAGCACCTGCACACACATGCAGGTGAGGTCCGGACCAAAGCGGGTCACAACGTGGTACCATCACATTGGTTTTTACTCAATGAGTCTTAGCTGGCTGATTTACAAAAGGTACCAATCACCTGCAAATCTCACAGATTTCATCGAATCACAGAATTGTAGGGATGGAAGATCATCTAGTCCAACCCGCTGCCCCAACTGCCCATTGCTGCTACAAGTCAGACCTGGAAGCTATTTCCAACCTATTTGGGCTTCACTGGAGAAACGCCAGAGTAGGTGGTTTGGGTGGATTAGGGTGCTTCTGAATGTTCACCCTTTGGCGTCGCAGGGAGGTCTGGGAGTCAAATGACGCACGTTTCCGTCATGTGGGAATTGCAGACCTTTGCCAGTAAACATGTGGGTTTGGCAGAGTAGTGATTACTGGAAGCCGTGCACTTGCCACTTTGAAGCATCTCCCAATCTGTGCCTCTTCTGCTTTGTTGTTGGCTGATAGTCAGTGCTTTGCAGTCCTGGCTGCTCAGATTTTAAGGAACAGCTATGATTCAGCTGCTGAGACTCGGTTGCAATGAACGAAGATAGAGGACCAATAACTGGCAGTGTGGGGCCTAGAACCAGCCAAGGAAAAAATAGCCGAACCTGAACTGCCCAAGAGTTGCATATGACTCCTGGGTCCAGTTGGTCTTCCCCTGGAACTATTCATATCCCCCAAACACAATCCAGTGTGAACACGGATTGCCTGCGTTGTGTCCTTACTATCTCCTTTCTTCTCCAGTGTTCTCTCATGTGGGGAAGGAAAAAGAGTTTTCCTACAACCCTCTGCAAATAACAGTGCAACAAACCAAGGCTGTGGAGCTTCGCAACTTTTTGGAAAGTGGAATCAAGACTGCATGAGAGTTACGCAAAAACACTCTTCTGCCAGAAAGCCCAGTTGGCATTCTTTTTTTGATGCACATTTTACGATAGAAAATGCATTCTAAAATGAAAAAAGTTTTAAAAACAAATTATTATTAGGGAGATGGGTCTTTTGTTCAAGACAAATACAGGACATCACCTAAAGCCTCCCAAAAACACAGAGGTAATTTTCTATTTCTTTTCTGCATACTGCTCTTTAATTCTAAGAGGACGGGTGGGTGAATGATTGGGGGTTAATGGTATAGTGGCCATCAGGCCATAATGCACCAAACACATGGCGAGGCTTTAATTTTAAGAAGCTACTACCCTCTTATTATAGTGCATGTAAATAATGCAGCTGTGTAATTCTCTCTACTGAAGTTGGTGTGATATGGTGTCTATCTAACTGCTCTGCTCTAGCACAATTAGATCTGCAGACTGGTAACTACAGCAAGCTTCTGGGTTTCCATGACCCAAGTGAGTATAAATGAAACAAGAGTTTTCCACAAAAGGAAGGCAGGAGCTGAGAATTAATTGCGGTTTTGCTCCAACATGTTAGCACCTGTCTTGAGTTGGCAGGGTTTTTCCAAGTCATTACCCAGCCTCCAGAGGATATTATTGTTCCCAAACATACCAAGAGTCATAGAAAAGTTGGGGTCAAGGAAGATTCAAAGTGGACAACCTGACATAGCAAAGAGGGAGAACAAGTTGACAATTTTTAAAAAAGCTTTTGAAAAGTCTTTGGTCAGAGTAACATGCAAGCAGCTGCTAAGGTAATAAGAATCGTCATGCTGGGTTAGACCAATAGCCTGGACGCTGCACAAGAAACAGGGCAAACATGACGTGATCAGTTTTTCATTGCTCACTGCCAGCTTTGATTTAAGGTGGTGGTTGTCACACTGGTTTTCAACCATATCCCCTCATTCCACGTCTGTTGTAGTTGAAGCCCCTCCCCAAACCACATGCACATACGTAAGTCTTGCTTCCTCACTTCTTTTTCCTACCACTTATCACTCCCCCGCCCCCCCTCACCACCTCATTATTTTGGCGATTCCCTCAGCTCATTTTTGCTAGGTGGTGTCCTTGTGTCCCCCTCCCCCACCCCAAGAACACCTTCTGTGCCCTACCCCCAGGGGTCCTTCCCCAACCTTGAGAACCTATGGCTTAAGGAACACCCTGAAACATGTATTTACATCCTGACCATCTTGGCTAATAGCCTTGATGGACCTCACCTCCCATGAAGCTGTCTAATTAGAACATAGGAAGTGCTATACTGGGTCAGACCAACGGTCTATCGAGCCCAGCATCTGTTTCTCACAGTGGCCAACCTTATTCGCTTGGAGAAGTACCAACAGGTCATAATCGGGCAATCTGTTCCCTGTTGTTCACTCCTAGCTCCCGACAGTAAGAGGTTACATTTCTGAAACCTACCTGGCTAATAGCTGCTAATGGACCTCTCCTCCAGAAACTTGTCCAATCCTTGTCCAATAATTTCTGAACCCAAGTAACACCAGTGCTCCGCGCTCTGCACTGGCTGCCTATAGTGTACCGAGCCAGATTCAAGGTGTTAGTATTGATTTACAAAGCGCTGCATGGTCTGGGCCCCTCAAATCGGGGGGACCGCCTCGCCCTCTGCGCCTCAGAGCGATCCCTTCGGTCCACCTGGGGCACCTTTCTGGAGGTCCCCCGTGTAAGACGGGGGGCCACAATGGAGAGGGCGCTCTCGGTGGCCGAGCCGCGGTTGTGGAACTCCCTCCTGGAGGAGGCTCGCCTGGCCCCGGGCTTGTTGACCTTTCGCCCAGGCCTTCGGAGGGGGGGGGCTTAATTTTTGTGGGGGTGTTTTAAATTTGTTTTAATTACATTGTAGATTTTTTATGTTCAAAAATTGTTTTATATTATGCTGGAAGCCACCCTGAGGAAGGTGGAGGTCATCACCCCCCCACTAAGGGGGAGGGAGGTGCCGGGTCCAGGGTCCGCACGTGGGGGGCTGGTGCTGATGAATGCGAGGTCCGCTGTCAACAAGGCCCCAGTTATCCATGATCTAATCTTGGATGGGGCCGTGGACCTCGCATGCATCACAGAAACCTGGCTGGATGATCTGGCTGGTCCAACTTTGGCGGATCTGGTTCCAGCTGGGTATGCTGTGCAGCATCAGCCCCGCATGGGCGGCTGGGGAGGTGGTGTAGCTATTGTTTTTAGGGAAGACTGGCCTGTTAGGAGGTATCCAGTGCGGGAGATTATGGGTGTAGAGGCTCTGCACGTGGTGTTCGATTTGGCTGGGGGCAAGCTAGGGGTGCTGCTGGTGTACCGGGCCCCTTCCTGCCCGGCGGCATCCCTT
>QEPC01001738.1:4060515-4106189 GCA_003113815.1 Sphenodon punctatus
CGGCTCCTGCGGTCTGCCGGGGGTGCCTTCCTGGAGGTCCCCCGTGTTAAGCGGGGGGCCACGATGGAGAGGGCATTCTCGGTGGTGGGACCGCGGCTGTGGAACTCCCTTCCGGAGGAAGCTCGCCTGGCCCCAAGCCTTTTAACATTTCGGCAGAACTGTAAGACCTGGCTGTTTGCCCAGGCCTTTGGGAGGGAGGGTGGGGAGGGAGGATTTTAGTCCCCTACCCATTTATTTTACCTGTCTAGCCCTGTTTTATATTTTATATTTAATATTTGATTGTTTTAAATGAATTTTATTGTATTTTATTGTTTTATTGTTGGAAGTCCCCCCGAGCTGCATTGCAGGAGGGGCGGGGTATACATTTGGAAAATAAATAAAAATAAATAAATAAATATAATGAAATAAATAAATAAATAAGAATACTATTGACTTTCAAAACATCCCATAGCAATGAGTTCCACAGTTTAATTGTACATTATGTGTACAAGTGCACAAAGAAGTGCTTTCTTTTGTTTGCTTTAAATATGGTGCTAGATAACTTCATTGGACATCCCATAGTTCTAGCATTACGAGAAAGGGTAAACAGAAGTTCCTTATTCACTTTCCCCCCCACTGTCCATCACTGTAGGTATTTCTATCATACTTCCCTCCCCCCCACAAGTCATCCCTTTTTTTAGGATGAAAACCCCGAATCTTTTGAGTCTCTTCATGTGGAAGCCCTTCTGCTCCCGTGATAATTTTGGTTGCTCCTCTCCGTATCTTTTTCAGTTCTAGGTAAACAGAACCGCATGCGTTATTCAAAGTGCAAGATGACATCATGGATTTATATAGTGGGATGATGGTAATGGTAATTTCTGTATTTTTTTCTATCCCTTTCCTAGTAGCGCCTATCGCGAGATGGGGGGGACCCTGGTTCAAGTCTCACCTTAGCCAGAAACTCACTGGTGACCTTGGGCCAGTCACAATAGTCTCTCAGCCTAACCTACCTCACAGGGTTGTTGTGAGGATTAAAAGTTGTGTTAATTTGTTATATTTGAAGTGCTCCAAGTGCCATGGCAGGGGGACACTATATAAAAATAAAGATTTTTATTTATTCGCTTTGTCCTGTTGGCTACCGCAGAGCACTGAACTGATGTTCTCAGTGAACTATCCACAATGAGCACGATTAAACAATATCACTTAGCTAATAGTGTTAATTTGAAGATTTCATAGTGCTTTAAAAAGGAAAGCAAGCAGCCATGAGGGTAGTGGGGAGAAGTGAATTATTGGCATGGTTTAGCACCTAGCTAAGGAGAACGTAGGAATAAATGCTCAGTTTTCCACATGAAAAGAAGTTAGCAGAGTGGTGTCCCAAGGTAGAATTGTAGCATAGCAACAATTGGAAGGGACCTTGAAGGTCATCTAGTCCAACTCCCCCGCTTGGATGCAGGATGACTACAACTACAGATGACACGCTACAATGAGTCCTTCATTTATATACAAAGGGTCTTGGAAAAGAGATAAACAACATTAAAAACATGTGGCCAAATTTGCAGAAGACACAAAATTAAACAGCTGTAAACATACATGAAAGAAACCTGGATGTTATCGTGGACCGGTCAATGAAAACATCTGCTCAAAGTGCAATTACACAACAAAAAAAGCAAACACACAGAGGAAGCCTAAAGAATGGAGTGAATGAATGAATTTTATTACGGCACTGATGTTCGCCATAGACTATAACAGTCTTAGTTAACATATACATGAAACATTTAATATCCTTAGACATATAAGAGTAATATAAAAAATCAATTCAACAGCAGAGAATGCACAAAACGGAATATACACTGTCCCCTCTGCCTGTCTCCCCTTCCTTGTCTTTTAGATTGTAAGCCACAGGCAGGGACTGCGTCTATTTCTATGTTCTGTTCAGCACCAGGCCATATGACTGATGCTATATAAATGTTTATAATAAATAAAATAATAATAATAACAACAACAACAACTCGATAGGTTCATTTGATTCAAAGATCAGATAAGACACCGCACGTAGCATATCGTCACTGACTACCCAACCTGAAGGTCTACCTTATAATTAATTAACCTACATTGCTATAGAGCTTAAACTTGGGCCAAGACCAACTGCCTCCTTTTAATAGCCAGTTTAATAAAGATCGGGAATGCAGTACGTGTATCAACCGAAGATAAATTCAGTAAGGTTTTAAATACACCATCTTTCTCTCCCTTTGTCACAATTCTCTGCCTTTGGATCTATACTTCTCTGAGAGAGAAGTGGAAATGAAAATCAAGGAAATGAAGTCGAACAAGGCAGCAGGACCTGACTACGTCTGTGCAGAATTGTTACAAGCAGCTCCAGCTTGATGGTCGGCGATTCTGACTAAACTGTTTAATACCATTTCAAAAACCTGTATAATTCCAGCTGATAATCTGAGGGACTAGTTGGATTATACCTATATATAAAAAAGGTGAGCATACTGATCCAGCCAATTACCGACCTATTAGTTTACTTTCAGTAATTGGCAAGCTATATGCTACCAAGATTGTACAACTATTGCAAAATTGGGCGGAATATAATAATAAAATTCCTACAGAACAATTTGGATTTAGAGCTAACCGATCCACAATGGATTGTTGTTTTATTGTTTCACATCTGATAACTAAATATGTGAAACTAAAGCACGGAAAGCTGTATCTAGCCTTTATGGACTTTTCCAAGGTCTTTGCTTCAATAAAACAATGGAGAGTAGTCCCAGACTTTGGGGCAATTAAAACTAACTTTGCCCCAGAACCCTATTTGGACCTTCTCCCTATTGCATCCCTGAGGAGGAATATTACTCTTCTAAGATTCACTCAGATTGAAACAGCAGTACTGGAAAGTCGATTTGGGGGTCTGCCATACAAATTGCGGTTCTGTTCCTGTTCTATGCGTAAAGTTGAAACAATGCACCATTTTGTTCTATATTGTCTTTATTACCGTAGGAAAAGAGATACTTGGCTAATCCAAGAGATCATGATCTATTGTTAACTGATGTACGTTTGGTGAAGGACACTGAGGTCCCTATGAAGGAATATTTGACTTCACAAACTAAGTTGATTGCAAGTACTGTCTCCCTGCTATTCTCAAATATTTCTGAGATTAGTATGTCGTTGTCTAAAGCTAGAGAGCAACTAAAAACCATAGTAGATAAGCTGGACCTTAATTCAGCTAATCAGGAGGTCAAGTCTACTACTGTCAGAACAAGTTTGCGCACCTTTAGTGAGCTTGGGGCCCCTCGTAGAAGATTTTTTTACTGCAAATAGATTCCCTCATACTTACCCTTCTCGGGCACATAATACTAGGGTTAAGGATATTCCCCTCAATGCAGTTCATTTCAAAATAAGTTTTGATTGCAATAATACTATCCCACCTTGGGAAAGTAGGGTGGCTCTCTCTAGAAATACATTCTACCTTTTAGGGCAGGACATAGGGCTAAATTTGATTGAGAAAGTAGAGTATCTGCCTACCCAAAGGCCGGGATACCTACTGAATATCTCTTTTACTAGCAGGAGGTTGGTAAAAGATATTTTCTTAGCAAGGAAATATCTTAAAATGAGAGGGATTTCCATAGACAGGGTTATAACAACTAGGAAGCCCGATTTCAAACAATCTACTCTTACGCCACTGCAGGAATCCTCCCAATATCCTAAGTGCCCCGCAAACACCTCCCTAATTAGAGATTAGAACCAGGGAATGAATCCTTCCCAGGCTGGGGAAGATAATTTGAGACAATTGCATTCTTCTCCGATAGAGCTTTTACAGCCTGACCACTTTGAATCTTTAGGGCAGACTGGTACAAAGAGTCAGGATGCAGAAGGAAATAAAAGGTTAGCTCCAAACTCCTTTACGTGTAAGATTAATCGAAGAGTGGGTGAAAATGAAGTAGTAGGCACAAGCAATGATAGCATGGACCTCGAGGATATTGAGGGCCAATTAATTTCGCCAAATTTGGAAGACACAAACCAGACTCTGATGGAGAGAATCTTCCCAGAATCAAAGGTTAATAGCACTATTCCAAGTAGGTTACAGGTTGTTAAGGAACTGGGGGCGTTATTGTTCGATGTCTCTGGGGCTAGAGATACTTCATTAATGTACAGTTTGTATAAAAACTTGTCTGTACTTGACTAAGATGTTATTTTACAAAGGTTGGACCACATCCATAGGAATATCCACCCTGCTGTATTAGATTATAAAGCTCCTGAGACTGCACATGCATCCACTCCATATAAACCAGAATACAATTTGGAGGCCCTTACAGCTGCCTGTTTTTTGGAAGACTGGGAGAGAAAATACTGAAGTTACTATAATGCCATTATGTAAAAACAAGGTACATGCTTGCCTGGAATATTGTGCTCGGTTCTGGCTATCCTATCCCAAAGACAATAAAAGGGATTCAGAAACAGGTGGCAGAAGTCATTAGAAACATGGAAAGGATTCTGTAGAATCTGTATGAATAGAAAAAAACACCAATTGGGGTGCCTTAGAGACGAGACAGATTTTATTCCAGGGGGAACATGGCAGGGGTATATAAAATAATGAAGATATAGATTGAGTATACTTATTTGCTCCATTGTCACAAAGTAGCAATGAAGAGGCGATTCCAAGTTTTATTATTATTATTATTATTATTATTATTAATAATAATTATTATTTATATAGCACCAGCAATGTACTTGGTGCTGTACAGTCTGTAGTTAGAGATAGGTACTTACCCTGAGGGGATTACAATCTAAGAAAGAAAAGTGAGAGGGTAACAGAGGGAGAGACAAGCAAGGATACGTTCATGAAGTTGAGAAGTCGCAGGTGTACATGCATAACTTAGTGAGAGGGAAGAGGAAGTTTATACATGAGTGAAAACCTACACTAGGAAGAGGAAGGGCATTACATTGTTTTGACACTCCTAATTCTCTCTCCTGTTCACTATTTTGGGGGGATTTTTTGTATATGATTTTAATGTTGTATTTAATTATACACTTATATTTTTATGGTTCAGCACTAGAAATGCTCTGGCAGGGCGACACTTTGTAAATAGGAATCAGGTTTAACTTCCTGAGCCACTACAGACTTCCATTTGAACATAGGGCAAGGTCCTCGTTTTTCTTGGCTACCCATATAATAATTACTTCCCTATAGGACAGAGGTTTTAGGAGGATAAATTAATTAAAGATTGTGAGATGCTCAACTGCTATATGGGATGCCATATGAGTACTTGGAGGCAGAACGTCTGTGATTAGATAGTCAATGGAGAGGTGATCTGATCCAGTATGGCAATTCCTATATTCCTAACCAACAAGCAAACAACATCCCAAGAGGCTATTCTTTGGCACTGACCCTTCATAGCATAAGAGCAAGTGTAGATTCCTGTAAGCTATGACAGAAGTATCTAAGCCAAGAATGAAAAAGGGAAGTAGTGATGCAAGCCAATTAGGAACCGGCGTAACCTAGTGGATAAGGTGCTAGGCTTGGATCTGGGAGACCAGGGTCCTGTCTGTCTCAGCCATTAACATAATGGATGGCCTTGGGCAAGTCACTTTCTCTCAGCCTCCGTTTCCTATTTGTAAAATGGGAACTTCCCTCTACTGGGTTAGCCTCATACCTGCAGCTAGACTTGAGGAAATCATGGAGAATGCACCTGACAAGGCTGAGAATGTCCCTAATGGATACAGCAATAACTGTGGGACGCAGACATGGAATACCAAGGGAAGAAAGAGTTTGCCCGTGTGGCCTGGGGATGGTGGAGGATGCAGTCCATTATGTGCTTGAGTGATTATTTTTTTCTGAGTTAAGAACAGCATTACTACTTACCCCCTGTACCTGGAAGTTTATCTGGGTTTTCAAATCTTGAAAAACGGATGTGTTTATGTCAGTGTTCGGAGGCTTCAGCTGAAAGGAAGTTGGCCTCTTCTGCAGCAGCTGCTGCTTGTATTCGCAGACAGTTTCCCATGTGCGTTTTGAACACAGAAAGTATTTAACTTCTGACTATTATATACTTTTTCTAGTGTGATCTTTGTACTTGTATGTAACATAGAATAGGCCTATGTAACTATGTTACTGTTACTTGTTTTTAAGTTTTTATTTTCTTTGGGCAATGGCAGTTTGCCGTAAGCCTAATAAAGATTTGAATTTGAATAAAATGGGAATGTATGCATCTTTGCCTCTCCCTTTCCTTGTCTAGAAGCAGGGACCTGTACATTATCATGATTTTTCAGCACCAGGGACATTGTTGGCACTATATTAATAAAGACAAAAATGATTTGCCTTCTGGAAAAGAAGAATGAAAAGGACAAAAATATTAACACTGTTTCATGAGTATTAGAGATGAAGTTGAAAGAGGTATGTACTAAAGTAAAAAGGAATGGAGAAAGACAATCTTTCCTGTATTATATCTTTCATCCATTTTCTTTGCCATTCATGCTCATTCATCCTCCTCTCTCCCCCCTTCTCTTTTTAAGAGAGTTTGGAATACTTTTTCCATTCTGTTTCCTGCTTTTCTTCCTTAGCTGTACTGTCTGCTCCAACTGGTTTCTCCTGTGGATTCTCTGTCCTTCAATGTCTCTATCTCGCCTTCTTTCCTCTCACAAAAGCCAGCAAGCATTCCAAGGGATACCAACTCTGTACCTGCTAGACACCAAGCTAGTCTTGACCCAGCAGCTGTTTTAAAAGGCTCAGGGTTCATTCTTGTCCGTTTCAAACTTCTTGACTGCTCTTGCTTGCAGCAGATTGCAAAATACAGGCATCTAATCTCCTGTACATTAGCCAACTGCTAGCACTCCTCAACCTCCTTTTCAGTTGCAGCCAGAATAATTCTAGCTGATTTTAATCACTGCTTTTTCTGTAATCTCTCCCTCAAGATTCTCTTCCAATTATTTACTTTGTTCCTTACTGTTAGAATCAGTGTGAAACCTACCAGAATGCCAACTCTACAGGAACAGGCTTTGAGGGTCAAGCGTCTCAAGTTGTACTTTACTGCCTTTATTAACCATCCTAGTGAATGTTGGCAAAACTATTCTGTTATACTGCAGCCCAGTTTAGTCAGGTATAGCCCGACGACCATGATACTAGTACCAGGTGGTAGCAGTGGGGAAGTGTTCTATTCTAGAAGCTGTTGCAGCTTTCACATTGTCAAGACACTAAAAAAGTGACAGGTTAGTAATTTACAAAGCTGGTGAGACACAGTCACTTCCACTTTTGTCAGCCAGGGAATGGGGAAGAAATGTTTATTTCAAATTAATTTAAGGTATTGTAGTAAAACTGAAAATCAGAGCTTGACAGCAACTCTCCCACGCTAGCTTGATAATCCTGGTGTACGAGGAAGAAACATCATTGACAAAGAGGGGTTAAGATTATCGTTAAAGCTCAGGCTGTTTCTGTTCCAGTATTTACCCTTGATTTTAGAACACAGAAAAATATTGTGTCAATTGGCTGACGTCTCCTAAATGCTGCAATTCCATCCTAATAAGGAGAGGTGGCGAGATGATCACAGCAGCTCCTATATTACCTACTTTTACTTTATGGTGCTCTGACTATACATTATGAATACTTGATTGCCTACAATGGAATTTATCTATAATTGATTGAAACAATACTGGACATTTCGTTCCATTCCCATCACAATAAGACCACTAGGCAGGAAAAAGCATCATTAACTCAAAATGAAGATACTTTTGTGTGAAAAGCTATTTATAAACTCTGCATAACACATATGCATGTTGGAGACAATTTAAATATATGGGCTTGGACCATATACTACTAATAATCATTTCTATAGTGCTACTAGGCGTACAAGGTGCTTTACCGTCACATATTTTGGAAGACAGGTCCCTACCCAGTGGGCTTACAATCTAAGATGGTCACGGGTGAGGGGAACACAGGGACAGACAGACAGACACACGCATTCCCATTTTACAGATGGGGAATAGATGCTGAGGTTGTGACTTGCCCAAGGCTAGGGCAGGATTTGAACCCTGGCTTCCCAGGTCCAACTCCAGCACCGTATCCACTACGCCACACTGGCTCTGATCCTCAAAGTGCTGTTTTGGCATGAGCCATATTGAAACGAGAAGGTTGTGCCCCCAGTAGAGCACTTTTTGATCAGAGACTTAAAACTTTCATCGGGGATTTAAACAGTAAGTTCATGGCATTAGGAAGGAGATCAAAGTAATAAGTTTATGGGTTCAAGGAGACAGGATTAGCTTCTTTTTTTTTTTTTAAATGCACGTGATATTAAAGCAGTGGTGGGTATCCCACAGACTGTATGTGGCTCCCCATCAGTGAGTACGTACAAGGGCCAGAGGAAGTGTGAGGGTTGGGGATGAGAAGGGACGTCTGGGATGTGGGGATTAGGACCAGGAGTTAGGAAGAAAGGCTGGAGGGGAGAAGGCCAGAGGGGAACACAGGAGCAGGAAGTGAGGAAGCAAGTAGCAAGGCTGAGGGGGAACAAGGAATCAACACCGAAGCTGGGCAGGAGCAGGGCAGGGATGCAGAGAAGCAAGGCCGGAGAAAAGGCAGGGCACAAGTTCTTCCACCCACCTTCCTAGTGCTACCAGCACACCTTATATGCTGGCTGGCAGCCAACCAGAGAGTTGGAGGCATGGCAAGAGCTAGGACAAACAGGAGGTAGGGGGTGGCTAGGGCAGAGCCTGGACGCCTCTTGGAAGTAGTGGCTGGGCCTGAGGCGGGCTGAATCAAGGGTGCAGGAGGAGGGCCAGCCACTGCTTCTAGAACCATGAAAGCAGGAGTCCTAGTTTGTGGCCTGACAGGAGGAGTCAGAGTTGCAGCCTGAGCCGCGGTTGGACAGTGCACTAGAGAGACAGTTACAGTTGCTTTGAGCCAGTGATTAGCCAGGTGTACCATGACATGGCGGAAGCAGGCACCCTATGGTCAAGTAGACTAGGGTGATGTAATTCCCTTCCCCCAGAGAAGCTAACAAATTGGGAGCTTTTCTGTTTGTGCCAAGCTTGTGCTGACCAGCATCAATTTTCTAGGGGTATTTTGGCTTGCAACTGCTGTAAAGGAGATCTTGCAGCTTTGTCCATCACAGCATTAAGAAGTACCCACCATAAAATTAAAGCCAGTTTAAACAATTACGGGCCTTGAGCTGGATTTTGAGCCCTGTCGCCTGTCACTCCCGGCCACATCATTGCTAGGGTGGGAATTTGGTTGGGCTGGGGGAGGGTGGTGGAGCAGGGCTGGGTGCCTGCTCGTGTAGGTGCGTTGGCCCAGCCTGGTTATGGCAGGATCTCCAGCAGCGGCCCAGCTGCCCTGCGGGGGGGGGGGGGGGGGGGGNCCCTGTGTTGGCTCCCTGCAGCGTGGCAGCTGCGCTTGCCTGCCATGGGACTGTGCACGTATCAGTCCGCAGCAGCTCGTGTGGCTGGACCCACTATCTCCTCTTTACGGTATTTACCAGTTTCTATCTGGTGGTCCCCAAGTTGTGACTATTTGCCATTTAATCTGACACTATATATTTCAAAGATAAAGATAATATTTTTGTTTTTACCATGAATGGGAAATCCTTCATCAGCAAACAGACAAGGCTCTAGATTTTTCAGAGAACTTCTGCCCTCAAGTCGAGCGAGCAGCTTTTAAACAAAGATAAAAGACATCCTGTTAAGCAGAAATACTACTGAGTCATGGAAGCGAGATGAAAATGAAAATGAAGAGCTTGGTGGGTTCTCAGTGGTAGCCCTGTCAAAAGATTTGGACTTCAATGGGACTGCTCCAAAGTGGTTTGCAGATCATGGTCTAGGGTGATTTAAAATACTTTTTTTTTTTCTCCAATGAATGTGTAAATTCAGAGACCAAAGAGTCCAATACAAGATGTTTCTGTCTCCAACAATAGTGAGCACTCAGATTCTGTTATCAATGCCGTGTAAGAACCTAAATAGATAAAGTCACCTAGCGGACTGGAGGAAGGCTACCGCAAGAATGACTGTGCTAGAAACACGGTAATAGCGTCATCTTGTAGAATGGAAGGAAAGGAGACCATTTATAACAGCCAAGCTCCAGTAACTTCAAGCTAAGAATGTAAGAAGTGCCATACTGGGTCAGACCAATGGTCCATCTAGCCCAGCATCCTGTCTCTGACAGTGGCCAATCATGGTGGCTCGGGAGAAGCACCCAACAGGTCACAATGGGGTCCTGTCTCTTATACACATCTAGATGTGTATAAGAGACAGGTATGGAACAGTTCCCGTACAAAGAGAGGCTGAATAGGTTGGGGCTCTTCTGCCTGGAGAAGAGACGACTGAGAGGGGATAGGGATAGACATTTATAAAATCATGAGTGGTGTGGAACACAAATAGGGAATGGTTATTTACCCTCTCAAATAATACCAGGACTAGGAGACACCCCATGAAACAGGTAGCAGATTTAAACCAAATAAAAGAGTATTTTTTCACTCAATGCACAATTAAGCGGTGGAATTTGNCTCTTCTCCAAGCTGAAGAGCCCCAACCTACCAAGCCTCTCTACGAGCCATCAAAATGAAGTTGCTACTATCCAATGGCTGGTCAGTGGCCTATCTGGGATGTTCTTAGCATCCACAGAACAAGTGGCATTTCGTACAGTCTCAGCAGAGATGCCCAGAAATGAACACACTGCTCATTGCTTACGACGTTCTCCACATGCAGCGTAAGTACATCCACAAGAGTAGTGTAGCGTACACTGCTGCCACTGCATGTGCTCTATATGCAGAGCTCTTGAACTTGCAGCATTACTCACAAGCTCTACATTAAAACCATAGGAAAAATGTCACATTTGGGCATTCAGTCAAAAAATCTAAGGTTTATTCTCCCCCATTAATATTTTCACTAGATACTTTAGCCGGTATGTGCCATCTACTTTTCTCTTTTTCATTTACTAAGAACTTTCATAGCAGGGTGGTTGAGGAGAGTAACACAATGTACATTTTTGTTTTAGATAGTCAAGGGGTGTTAAGTTCATGGGACACTTTGGTGTGATGCTCAAGAAGTCCATACATGTCAAGGGGCACAGGCTACTAAGTTTAAGCGGTATTGTGAAGTATTTAGTTGACCAGGCCTTTAACAGGCAGGGTAGATTCTAGGGCGAGGTGGGTTTTGTGTGTGTGTTTTATGGGTAATTTTGTATTTGATGTTTTTAATGATGATGTGAACTGCCATGAGTCTTTGGGGATAGGGTGGGATAGAACTGAAATATAAATTAATTAATTAATTTTGAACAAATGGTCTTGCAGCTGGGATGAAAAATGTCTCCAATTTCAGTTACAGATGTTTTTTTAAAAGCAAAGTTAGGATAGCCCTCCTATGCTTCTCCCCTCAAGACGTTTTGTAACAAAAAAGTATCCTGCACTTCAGTTTTGTGGGGTTATAAGCATAACATGAAAGGAATTAGACTCATTTAAATGCACAAGGATTCCACAGGATCATTGAATTGACTCTAATATGATTGATCCTCACAACATCCATTGTCTGAGAGTCTTTACACAGTAGAACGCCCCTGAACAAGAATGGAGACATACTTTTATTTTGAGAGGGAAGTACAAATACCATTTCTTGCACCTGTCCCCTTACCCTTGGTGGGAATGATTTTTACAGAGGTAAGTTTGATGCCCCTGGACAGAATACAGACCTAGGTGGGTGCTAAATTTCATAGCAGGCAATTTCTTTTACAGATTTATGCAAGTCTGCTTTCAAGGCTATAACAATCTTCATGCTGTTGATCTAGGAGTGGTTCAGGTTTATTGATTTTTTTCTTAAAGAAGGCGGACGTAACATTTTGTGGTGCTTAAGACATATTTATGTGCAATAACTTGAAGACTTTGGGTGGACATTCAGAAAATTCAGAGCAGTGCAGGGGAAGGCAGGTACAGGCCATATCATTAATGAAAGATGTATGACTAAATTTTATTTTATTTATTTATTTCAATTTATATGCTGCCCTTACCTGAGTAGTCGCCTGTATATATCCAAAAATATTAGCCTATGGTAATAAATAATCCTATTATCTCTCAACTGGCAGCCTCCATTTAGAATCAAGGATCATCTTAACATGCATTTCCTAATTTGTATTAATTTGTATCACAACAATCTGATTTAATTCTGTGCTTGTATTTTTAGACATAAAAAGCTTGCTGTGTATGAAAACTATAAAGCAAGCCTATGCTTTAGAGAGAACTAATAGCTCCTTGAAATCTAAAGTGAAAATGAAGTGTGCTGGAAACCTGTCCTCAGCTTGTGATCATCTCATGTGCACATGCAGCTGGTCACATTAGAGTAAGGTAATTCAAGTGGTCTGACTAATGGATAAGGCATTAATTCTGAAGCAATGCTCCAGGTGTATCAACAGCATCTTCCATTTTAACAAAACCATACTGCTCCCCAATGCTTCTTTTTACAATAGCAAATAAATTCTATGCAAGCTATTTCCTGGTGACTGGAAGTCAATGGCTGCTCCTTGGGCTGTGAGAGCCTCATTTTGCTCTCCATCCCATGGAAATATCCAGCACACTGTTCATTACAGTCTAAATATGAAACTATTTATACCCAAATGGAGGCTTGCATATTTCATTCAGCAGGTGCTTTTCTACAGCACTGAACATGCAAGTTATTATTTATGATAATTAAAAACTGCACCTGTCTTTCTAGCAAACTTGTATTTACTTCCTAGTTTTAAAATAAAATCACTAGTCATTTACTTTCTTGTCATGCTGCTGCTTGCACTGGGGGATTTCATGGCAGAAAAAAAAAAATCCAATGAAAGCCTGTCCACACAGCGTAATTGGGGTCGCTACTTCTTATGGTTTGACCTTGAGACTCCCATTTTGGCCTCGGGGTGAAACTGAGAAATGGCAATCCTAATTGTAACTAAGCAGGTAAAAAACAAGCCATGTTCAGATAAGACATGAAACAGAACGTTTGACTTTTGGTAATTAACGGGGTTATAAAATACATAGACACTAGCCAGGCATAAATGACTGGATGCCAGACTAGCACCCCCCGGGGGGGGGCAGGGGTCGGGGCTGAAGAAAACCACTCACCAGCTAAAAAACAAAAAAACAAAACCCCTGCCAAAAAGCAAGCAGGCAGGTGGATTTTTACAGATGATCCTATGGCACTTTCAATAACATCTAGGGTTACCAATTTTCTTGGCCATATTTAGGATAAAATTTCCACTGTACCGGGTAAAAATAAATAAATGAATAAATCCTGAAGTGATCACAGCTGCATTCTGCAGTGATGGAAATTAGATGTTCCTCCCATCTGCTGTATACATCCTAAAGAATCATCTTAACTGGAACTGATGAAGAAAGAAAGCAAGACAGGAAGAACTGGAAAAGAATACTGGGTCGGTTTTCTTGATCCCTCGCAGTCTGGCTTTCAGCACAGAGACTGCACTTGTGGCCTTGATCGATGACCTATGCCATGAATTAGATCAGGGCAGATCATCTATTTTGATCTTGTTGGATCTGTTGGTGGTGTTTGATACCGTTGATCACGAGATGTTGGTGACAAGGCTGTGGGACCGGGCTGGGGTGAGTGGGATTGTTCTTGAATGGTTCTGCTCATTCCTGGCAGGGAGAACTCAGCAGGTGGTCCTCGGGGAATATACATCTTTTCTCCGGGACCTCACGTGTGAAGTCCCGCAGGGTTCTATTCTGTCCCCTCTCCTGTTCAAAGTGTATATGCACCCCTTGGGGGAGGTCATGAGACGGTTTGGAATATGATGTTATCAGTACGCTGATGATACACAACTCTACCTCTTGTTTTCTGACGATCCAGGCCTGGCAGTCTGGGTGTTCACCTGGTGTTTGGCGGCTGTGGGGGACTGGATGAGGGAGAATAGACTCAGGCTAAATCCCGATAAGACGGAGGTGATGCTGGTTGGTAGGGGTGGGGGAGGAGGTAGCTCCCGTTATTGGCAGGGTCTGCCCCCTATGGCTGTAGTTTGGGGGTGCTCCTTGATCCCCAGCTCTGCCTGGATTGTCAGGTGGAGGCTGTGGTGAGGGGAGAATTTCGCCAATTACATCTAGTGTGACGGCTTCGGCCGTATGTCTCCAACTCGGACCTGGCAACCATCATCCATGTCTTCATTACCTCTTGACTGGACTACTGTAATGCACTCTACGTGGGGCTACCTTTGAAGATGGTTCGGAGGCTGTAGCTGGTGCAGAATGTGGCAGCTCGTCTCCTAACAGGGACGGGTCGCCGTGAGCACATTACACCTGTGCTCTGTTCTCTGCACTGGCTTCCTATAGTCTACCGGGCCCAATTCAAGGTGTTGGTAATGACCTTTAAAGCCCTAAACAGCTTGGGACCTGCTTATCTGCAAGACCGCCTCAGGCCCCAGGTCATTTTGCGGGCCCTGTGGTCAGCCGGGGGTGCCCAACTCGAGGTCCCCATGGTATTCTGGGTGGCAACAGCCCTGTTCTCGGTGGCCGCACCTAGGCTGTGGAACTCCCTCCTGATGGAAGCCCATATATCCCCGGACCTCCCCTCTTTCCGAAGATCATGTAAGACCTGGTTGTTCCGCCGGGCCTTCGGGGACGGGGTATATTTATTTACTGCCTGTAGCCTTTTTAGCAATTTTAATATTATAATACTTGTTTTATGTATTTTATTGTATTTTTTATATGTTGCTGCCGCTCCAAGCCACCATTGTGCAGGAGGATGCGGGGTAGAAATGTAATAAATAAATAAACAAATAATAAATATCTAGTCATATCATGCCAGTGGAAGCCTAGCAGATAAAGTGTCAGTCTTGGACCCGAGAAACCAGGGTTGAAATCCCTTCCTAGCCTGGAACTTACTGGGTAGTCTTGCACAAGCCTCAGTTCCCCATTAATAATGGCCTACCTCACTATTGTGAGGGTGAACGAGATAAGGATTATAAAGCACTATATAAATAATAAAGCATATAAACGGATCAGCAGGCCACAATAATTTAATTCCAGGAGAGCAAATCCTCCACCCATTCAAGTCAATGCGCTCAGGTCCCATTGACTTCAAGGGTGGGGGATTGTACCCTAGGTGGGCACTTCTTCCCACATATCCTCATTTTATCTTTTTATAAAATCTTTGCCTCAGAGCCTTTCTAGATCAGAACAAAGTAACTATCTCAGGGTATCTTAGTAACAGAGTAGTTTAAAATGAATTTGCATGATATTTCCGAATAACTCCATGGTATGGTTACACCTGGTGTTTTTCTAGAAACACATTTGTACAGGGGGAAAAAAAAAAGTTTAAAGAATTTTATTGTGAGCAATCTAGTACCGTAGTTAGGACACATCCCGTTAGTAACTTGTAGGGTGGATATGCGTCATAAAAACATTTTCATACAATTCCCCCCCCCATGCTTGTATTGAATCATTTACTATATTAACATCCCAGTAAACAATTATGCACATGCTTAATTTTGTTTGCTGAGGCCAAATAGCTGTTATCCTAAAGACTCATGATGCTGACTTCAAATGGGGCTATGCTCATGCATAAAATTTTCTTTGCATGATTGAGGCCTTAGTCATTTAAGACAGTATGAGGAATTTACATTACAGACTCAAATTATGTTGAAGATGTGAATGCCCAGAGTGTCAACAGAACTTGTTCCATATTTAGACAAACATTCCCTTTGCCTTTTTTTTGTTTGTTAAGGTCTCTAAGAAAAAAACAAAAAACAAACTTGGTTGTAATTAAGCCACACACATGTAAATAATCTAATAATGCATTTTATTGTGCCCTGACAGGGATGCTCTGCAGAGTTGGAATTTGTCAGATTCAAGCATACACCAGAATGAAGTTATATGACTACCCTGCTCCTTTCCTGAATGTGGGGTCCACGGTGTTGATACCGGGTACAGCCAGATGAGAGAGGGAGGGGAGGCTACCACACCTTGGGTGTAGCGTGATGTCCCTCTACCCTGTGGTGGAGTGAACAACTGCCTGCTACACGATGTGTCCTTGGAAAAATCCTGAGGAGACGTCACGGAGTAGCCTTACCCTGACTGGGGTAAGGTTGCGCAGGGTGGGGCAACCCGTGTGGCTGGAACCCTTCTGCCCATTGCGTGGCAAGCTCTACAGCAGAACTGTGAGCAATGAGTGAGGGAGCCCATTGTGTACGGCCACGTCACAGCCAGGGACAGGATTCTGGACTGGGCATGGGAGGGAGGCTGAGCGTGTGCTTGTTTGGCCGATACTGCACCCCACCCCAGCTGTGGCAGCAGCTACTACAGGCGCCGGCCCACCTGGCTTCCCCACAACCGTCTGACTGGCTCCCCATGCTGGCCTCGCAGTGTGGTGGTGTCATTGCCCGCCACGGAGCTGCATGGGGATCAGGTCCTCCCAGCTCATGTGGCCTTACCCACAGCCCCATGGGTAAACAATGGGCTAAGTCTTCCAAAATCAAGAGATTGGCTTAAAAATGGAGACTTTTATAATACAATAATAAAATGTGGTTTCTTTTGGCTCCTGTGCCTTTAGAACATACAGAAGCCGCTTTTCCAACTTTCCCCCACAACTAGGGAGAGAGATTAGAGAACGAGGATAGATTACATCAGATCAGAGAGGTAGAAGCTTTCAACACGTCTCACACTTTCAGGCTTTAAGAAACCCCTAAAACTTCAAGGGGTGGCAAATCTATTATTAGGACTAGCCTAATAATTCATGTTATTGCATTGTTCTGTGGAAAGTTAGAATCTGTGGCATTCAAGAACGTATCAAAATAAAATGATGAGATTGCTCTTGCCATTTTGCTGGGATTCCCCCTTTCAAAGGATGGGGGTGGGGGGAGGGGCTTGTCTGACCACTTCTCTCTTGCAGTCAGTGTGTCTGAAGAGAAAGAAGCAGAGAAATGCTCCAATGTGCCAAACAAGGAAATACACAAAAAAATACTTATGCTTCCGTTACCAAAGACGACTCGCAACAAAGAGAAAACCAAAGTGGATCCTAGAACAGAGTTCCCAAACTATGGGTTGGGACCCCCTTGTCATCTGCAGATGGGATCATAATCTCAATGGATCTTTCAGATACTTCCTACAACTGGAATTGTGTAAGCCTCGTAATGGAATCATAAAGGCAAAAACCTTGGGAACTCCACTGCCCTAGGAAATAGAGAGAATCCTGGTGTGGGGTGGAAACTAGCTGCCAGCTCAGGAGCAGGCTGTAATAGACACATGTAGGGCTTGACAAGGGTAGTATGTTACTATATAAAAAAATAAAGGAATGCAGGGTGGTATGTTACTATATAAAAAATAAAGGAGGGGGGGGGCATGTTCCGTGGCATATGGTGGGGAAGGAACTGGATCCAGGGGGCAGGTACAGAAATAGAAAAGGTGCAGAGAGGTACAGGCAACAAAGATGATAAGGGGTATGGAACAGTTCCCGTACGAAGAGAGGCTGAATAGGTTGGGGCTCTTCTGCCTGGAGAAGAGACGACTGAGAGGGGATAGGGATAGACATTTATAAAATCATGAGTGGTGTGGAACACAAATAGGGAATGGTTATTTACCCTCTCAAATAATACCAGGACTAGGAGACACCCCATGAAACAGGTAGCAGATTTAAACCAAATAAAAGAGTATTTTTTCACTCAATGCACAATTAAGCGGTGGAATTTGTTGCCAGAAGATATGGTCAAGGCCCATAGTATAGCTGGGTTTAAGAAAGGGTTGGACAAGTTTCTGGAGGATAGGTCCATTAGCAGCTATTAGCCGGGTAGGGTTGGGGAACGTAACCTCTTAGGGCGTTTTTAGACGAGATTTGTAACAAATCTGGCTTTCAAAATAATGCACGACCCACTGGGCGCTGCTGTTTTCAATGGTGGCCAGCAACTTTCAGTGCACGTAAATGCTCCCCGTACGACTTTTAAAGAATGGACTTGTCAATCTGCTAGATAACCCCGCTCATCTAAAAACACCCTTACCGTGGGGAGCTGGGCACGAACGACGGAACGGACTGCCCCATAGCAACCTGTTGGGTACTTGTTCAAGCAACCGAGATCGGCCACCGTCAGAGACAGGATGCTGGGCTTGATGGGCCACTGCCCCACTTCCTACATTCTTATCTGGGAACTAGTAGAAAGGGGCCACAGAAAAACTAGCCGAGCGCTACATTTCGGGCTACGGCCTGAGGTTTCCCCACCCCCTACCTTAAAATATTATGGCCACCTGGCTGCAACCCTAGATCTCGCCTCGCCTTGCCTGGCAGAGAGCCGAGGAGCCGGCCTGTGTCCTTCTAGCGGCCCCTGCCCGGACAGCACAGCCCCGTCCCTTGGGTTGAGCTACCCATGTCTGCGCTTGCTGCCCAGCGCTGGGCGGGGAGGGAGGAGCTTCCAAAATCACCTCAGAGCAGGGCTAGGGCCCTGCCTCGGTGCCGCTGACAGGACTTGGCCTCAGCCCCAGAGAATGAACCAAGGGGTGCCTAAGCCCCGTGCGTGTTGGGGGGAGAATTGCCTCACCTGGGTGCCCGACTCCGCCTTCCGGAACCCGTCATTCATGGCGCCTGCAGGCGGGGAGTGGGGGGAGGGGATGTGGATCCCGCGGGTAATCAGGGCGAGCAGTGCAACAGCCACAACGCGCATGCGCACCTACCTCCTTCCAGACGCACCCTCCCGACAAGGCTAGACACGCAAGGGCTGTTCCCCCGCGCATGCGCAGTTCTTGTGCTAGGCATTAGTCCCCTCTTTTGCAGCTGGAGTCCCAGCTGGGAGCAGCTGTCGGGCGAGAGGCGTGTTTGTCCCAGCTGTCGGCTGCCAAGAGGCTGGGGGAGGGGAGAAGCTAGGTGGAGGAGTTATTTAGTTCGGATGGCTTCGGGAATAGATCGAATGCAAGGACGTTCCTGTTTTTAATTATCCTCTGAGATCTTTAGGAACGAATACTTTTTTAAAGAATAGTCTGTTTTTAGGACTGTAATTTATTTATTTTTTAAACATTTGGCATGTTTTAAAATCCTTAAAGGCTGAAAAACCGGCTAAAAATGCAAATGGTGGGACCAAATGCAGCCATGGCAGTAGAGCTGTCATGCTGCATCCAAGCAGGGGATTTGGGCTAGATGACCCTGGAGGTCCCGTCTAACTTAAGATTCTATGGTGCACATGAGTGGCACTCCTAGAAGAAGTCTAGAGAGAGAGGGAGCGGATCGCTGGGATGGTCCGAAATGTAAGAGATGGAGACAAAGGCCCCTTTAAAACAGGCTGCTGGGTGTGTGTGTCGGTCTCTACCGCAGCGTGGCTGGTGTGGGATTGTGGTGTGGTTGCTGTACATGGACAGGCACCGATCCCACCCCCCATTCCCACACATGGAGCAATTGCTGTTTTGGCTAATTGTTCCGTGCATGGGCAGTGGATGGAGGTGGGTGGGCATGCGACAGAACTGCTTAGAACCTGCTTTAACTCATGCCGCTGAAAGTCAAAGAAACAAAATGAGCCACAAAAGGCCACCTTTACATGATGGGCATGAGTGGGTGTGTCTCGTGTAAAAAGGGCCCAAGTAGTTCAGGTGGGATCTTTTATTGGAGCAAATAGTGTTGGTGAGAGAATGCAAATTTTTAGGCCACACAAGGCCCTTCCTCAAGCACGTAACAAGTCAGAAGTATGAGACAGAAGTATGGACTGAGCAACTGCAGGACAGGTAGCTATAAAGAGGCAGTGATTTGGGAGGGAGCTGTTAGGAAGAAAAATAATTTAAGAGGGAGTTGCGGGGGGAGGGAGTAGATTTCAGACATTTAAAAATAAGGTTAAAAATAATTGATAATCCTATTAAAAAACAAAACTCAAACAAGTAGGTTGGGGATGCAGCCTGTCAGGAGCTGGCAGTGAACAGCAGGGAATTGATCACTTCAGGACCTGTTGGATCCTTCTGTGAAGTGTCCAAAGGTGGCTGCTGGTGTTGGAGACAGGATGTTGGGCTGGATAAACCATTGGTCAGACCCAGTATGGCACGTCTGAATCTGCATTTACTATTATCCGTTAATAACATAAGAACTACGCAAGGGCAAATGTTTTTGGAGGGCATGGCGGAAATCAACTTTCCCTGGGAAGGAAACTCGTAGAAGACAGTGCTATCAAGGTACGAATTTGGAAACTAGCAATCATACTTGTTATTCTGTCGTAGCATTAACCACATGAGAAGCCTGAAGCGCTTTGCAAACAGTAGTGAATCAGACTGAAACCATTTACTCCGGAGTTGTGCCACTGAAGCCAATAGGACTACTCCAGGGCAAGTGCTTGTAGGACTGCAGTCTTACAGCTAGAGCTGTCCTCAGTGGGGAATTTTGTCCCAGACATTCTAGGATGGGGGCAGACAGGCTCATTTTTTAAATGGCTTATCAGTAATGACTTTTAAGCGAGGGCCTGACTTAAAAACATAGGCCTGAAAAATTCTGGGGGCAGCACTGCTTGCAGCTCAGTCCTCCTAGTGCTCTGCTGGCATGAGACTTGTTGAAGTGAATGGGGTTTGCACTGTGAGAAACTGCTGAGGATGGGAGCTGGTCACAATATCCTACAGGATGTACAGAAGTAAGATTATCCTTCCCTATTTTACAGATAAATTGCAAGAGCATCCATCACTGGATGAAATTAGTTCTGGGGTTGAAATTATTATTATTATTATTATTATTAACAAGCATTTATATAGTGCCAGCAATGTACCTGGCGCTTTACAAAGTAATTGAATAGACATGGTCCCTGCCCTAGGGCTTACAATCTGAGAGATTGGGGGGGGGGGGAGGGAGGAAGGGCAGAGGGAGAGACAAGGAGTGTAACATTCACGAGGATGCGAGGTCCCAGGTGCACATGCTTGGCTTCGTTACATCAAGAATGATGACTGGTTGGTCCATGTGGCGAGGATATGAGTACACAGACCTTAGGTAACAGATTACTGGATGGAGGGTACCAGCAGGAGTTAGGTGAGGGGAGCAAGAAGTCGAGGAGGGCAGAGCGGAAGAGGTGGGTCTTGAGGAAGGATTTGAAGGTATGAAGGGAGGGGGAGGCGGATGTGGGCAGGGAGGGAGTTCTAAGCGTGTGGGGCAGCTAGGGAGAAGGGACGAAGGCGGTTAGGGGAGCAGGGGAGGCATGGGAGGGCGAGAGAAGGGACAGAGGAGGAGCGGAGTTCACAGACTGGAGTATGGAGGGAAATTAGCGCAGAGAGATAGGGAGGAGCAAGGTTGTGAAGAGCTTTATAGGTGAGTCAAAGGAAGTGTGTGGTTATGCCATATCCTCTGGAATTCACACCCACAGCAAGCTGTAGAGTAGATGATTGACAGATGGAAGTTAAGAGGGTCTGGATCAGTGGCATAGCTATCATGGAGTAAGGTGGCTTAAATGAGCCAAGGCCCCATGCTCTGGATGTGGTGTGGAGAAGCCTTTGCAAGCAGCCTGAGCACGGCTAAGAAATTTTGGCCAGGGTTATGAAGCAGGGCCAGAGTTCCGCATCCACTCTGAAAATATCCTAGTGGCTCTCAGGCTCCTTGCAAAGGACCCCACCAGAAGGAAGTTTCCAGAGTGAGAGGAGGTGGAATGCTGGACCTGCTCATACCTACGTTGAAAGCCCCAATGAAGTGTTATTAGACAAGCACCTCCCCACTCATCATGCATCTTTCAGGGCTGCATGGGGTGCCAGTGCGGCCCTGCAACATGCATGATGGGTGGGTTAATGGGTGCGGAGGTGCTTGTCTAAAAACACCCAGCGTTGCTGCCTCTTCGAGGGACCTGCTGGGAGCTGAGGTTGCACTGCCACATTCAGGGGTGGGGGAAAGAGGCTGAGGTTGGCCACTCCCTGTTCTTGGGGGGCCCATAGTTGGGACCTGAGCCTTGGCCCTACACAACCTTGCCCCCTGGTCTGAATCATTTTGAAAGCAACATTAACAGTTTTATTGATGAAGTAATGTAGGTTAAAATGTGGTAAGCGCATGCTTCAGAGCATTATCACTGTGGGGTGTGGAAAGAAGCCACTTAATAAACCTTTATAGGGATATTCTTCTGCCTTCCTGTGGAGCCATATGAAAGTTAGTGGACTTGACTTGAAGAACTGTTCAGGGCTATACAGCTTCTTGACCCCTGAGGGCCAGATTGCCTCACAGCAATTTGCTGGCAGGCCAGATTGTGGGTCAGCATATTTTATTTCTACAGTTCAGGGGTAGTCAAGTCCTGTTCAAACGTATCAGTGCAAACTGTGTGCGTTACACTTGCAGAGTTTGGAGCTGGTATTGCAAGATATCAGTCTGGAAATTTATATTTTATTTTTTTTAAATACTGGTATTTAATATAATCAGATTTGGGGTATTTTCAAACGTGATGATACCATGGGTGGCCATGCTTTAACCCATGTGGCCACCCGCCGTGCCATCACGTCTGATCCCGTCCACCAGATGTTTCCCCAGGCAGGATCAGGGCTGTCCCCGGACCGTGGCAGTTTTTAGCTTGCACTGTTATTTGAGCTCCTTGTCAAGTCACAGCACGGACTAAGCGCTGCTGCGACCTGGAAAGCCATCCCTGGTCCGAGGTAGTGGGACGTCACGTGTGATGACCCGCTCTACCTGACTCTGGTCTGGGGACGGAGCTGTTTCTGGTGGGTGCGGTAGCCTCAGAGGCTTCCCCGCCTGCTCGTCAAGGAGGTGGGCGGGCTGTGCTCAGCAGCACGGGGCTGTGTGGACCACATCTGCACCTCGCCCTGCCCTCTACCCGCTCCCTCCCCAGCCCGCCAGCATATCTGTTCGGCGGCCAGGCCAGATTCTGTGGGCTGGTTGAAAGCATGATGGCATCATGCGCCATCATGTCTGAAAATACCCTTTAAGGCAAATTCAGGAAGAGGAGGGTCCAGACGAGATCATGGATCTGTCCCCTATCCTTGTGGGCCTGCCCTCATCTCTGTTCTCTTACCCTGAGCTCAGTATTTCAATGTTTGGGGGTAAGGAACTGGATTTAGGAGTCAGATCCAAACTGGAAAAAGGCTACATAAAAACTAGCCATGGGCAATATTTGCCCCCCAGGCCTGAGGTTCCCTACCCCTGCTCTGTAACAATTTGAGGAACTCATTTGCATTTCCATTCCTTTCCTTGGAGACATCCTGGGTGAATAAGAACACTGCCAATGTCATGATTGTTTGATTAATAGCCTGGGTACTGAAGGGTGAGGTAGGGTTCTGTTTTTGAGATTCAAGTCTCTGCCCCTGGTGGTGGGACACAGGTGGTGGGGGGCTGGGAATTGGGAGGGTAGAATTGTTACAACTCTGGTGGGGGGGGGGCATAGCTCAAGGGGGGAATACCCCAGTGAGAGTGGGATATGGATGGATGGGGGGCCATTGGGAGGTGGGAAATTGTGCTCTAGTCTTGTGGCTATTTTGATATTATGTATTGCTGGGGGGTATCGAGGGGTGGGAAATTGTGTTTTACTCCTGTGGCTACTGATAATGTTTCTAATATTGATGCTATATTGTTGTAGTTTTGTATTTTTGCTTTGTTGTAAACCGCCCCGAGACACAATCAGCGAGAGGGGCGGTATAAAAGTCCAATGTAATAGTAATAATAACAATAATAATATAGTGCATCTGCATTTCCATGTGTGCCAAGTTGGATGCCATTGATGCTACGTTAAATGTCACTGTTAATTATCTCATTTCTCATCAAAGCATGTAAGAAAAGGGAGGAAGCATCATGTTGATAAGCATTTCCTAAAGCGTGTGCGTGGGTAGGGTGGGACTGTGCAAAGGACTAATTAGCAGATCACAGGAGAAATATAAATTAAGATTGTTATCCTTGAATAATACATGGGGTAAAATCTTTCACCCATTAAAACCAATGGGAGCTGAGGCATTGACTTCAATGGATGGAGGCTGCACTCATGGTATGGTTGTAGGATTAGGGGTCATGTATTGTTTTGTTTTCCTGCAAAGTGTGGCCAGTATTCAAGTTTACAAAACCCTTTGTAGTTGATGAACTGGAAGAACTATAGTGTGTTTAATGCACTATTAAGGTTTGGAACATTCTGTGCACCAGAGCTCAGAAAGTTGAATTATTTATTTGATTTAATTATTTATTTATTTATTATTTCTTTAAAGACCTGTCGGCAGCATTTGATATCATTGACCATGAGATGTTGGTGACGCGCCTGCGGGGGTGGGCAGTACGGGGGTGGGCAGGATCATTCTGCTCATTCCTGGCCGGAAGAACTCAGCAGGTGGTACTTGGTGATTGTTTTTCATCTTACTAAGACCTCCCGTGTGGGGTCCCGCAGGGTTTAGTTTTGTCCCCTCTCCTGTTCAACGTGTATATGCAGCCGCTCGGCGAGGTGATCAGAGAGTTCGGGGTGAGATGTCATCAATACGTGGATGACACCCAACTGTATCTCTCATTTTTGACCGACCCAGGCCAGGCTATCTTGGTGCTTACCCGGTGTTTGGCAGCTGTGGGGGACTGGATGAGGGCTAAACGACTGCGACTGAATCCTGACAAGACGGAGGTGATGTTAGTGGGTAAGTCGGCGGTGTTGACAGCCCCGTTGATTGATGGAGTCTGCCCTCCACTGACTTCCCAGGTACGGAACCTGGGGGTGCTCCTCGATGCGCAGCTCCACCTGGATTTCCAGGTGGAGGCTGTGGTGAGGAGTGCCTTCCGCCAGTTACATCTGGTGCGGCGGCTTCGGCCACTGGTTTCGGTTCCTGACCTGGCCACGATCATCCATGCTTTTATTACCTCTCGGTTAGACGACTGTAACACAGGGGCGGCTGGTGGGTTTTTAGTTTGGAGGGGCAGTAAAGCCGGCGAGCCGGTGGGCGGAGCCAGGGCAACGGTTGGCGGAGCCAGGGCAACAGTAGGCAGAGCCAGGGCATAACCCAGCAGCAAGGAGTTCCCAGGGTTAACATCAGATGGAAGAAAAAACAGTCTACAATGCACATCTAGCTTTAAATGAATCATGTATAAACCCCAAACACAGGGAAACACAGAAAACACTGGCAAAACACAGCAGCAAGGAGTTTCCAGGGTTAACATCAGATGGAAGGAAACACAAGGCTCAGAATAGGTTATAATACATACAAACCTATTCATAAATACTCAGATTAAAACCAAGTATTAAAATACCCAATTAAAACCATGTAAAATCCCCAGACACGAAGCTCCCCAAACCCCAGCTTGGCCTGTCAAATGCCTGGCCAAACAAAAAGGTCTTACATTGCCCACAGAAGATGAGTAGTCTCAGGTTTAGGTGAGCCTCCAAGGGGAGTTCCATAATTGTGGGATGGCAACCAAAAATGTCTGTCTGCATGACCTTGTGTGAACTTGATGGGCAGATGGTACCCACAAGAGAACACTCCCAACTGACCTCAGAGACTGCGATGGTAGTGGGACATGAAGGGAGAGGTGGTCTTTCAGTTATTTGGGGACCAAGCCATTTAGGGCTTTATAGGTCAGAACCAACACCTTGAATCATGCCCAGAAAACTATTGGCAGCTAGTGCAGACTCCCCAGTGTACTGGTGTTACGTGCTTGTGGTAACCTGCCTCCAACAGAGGATGGGCCGCCATGTTCTGCACCAGCTGCAGCTTCTGAACAGTCATCATAAGGCAGCTCCACGTACAGCACAACTAGTACTGATGTGCTTTTCTTCACAGCAATGCTGTGAAAATTAACAGCATAAGATGCTTTGTACACGTAAAGCATTTTCTAAATGGTCAGTATAAATGGCCAGCTCTACAGTGATGCTTTTCCAGAGAAGCACAGACCTAGAAAGAACTTTTAATTCACTTATGCTTTGAATTGAGTGATCTTGTCATCTATTATTTATTGCATTCAGCATATAACATAGGCACTGGTATTGAGCTCTATAAATCCCTAAATGGCTTGGTCCCCACGTATATAAAAGACTGTTTCCTCCCGTATGCTCTACTGCAGCTGGGAATAACCTCTTGCTAGTTCCATCAGCGTGTCATGTCTGTACAGAAAGGACACCTACGAGAAGTGGTTTTGGTGGCTGTCCTGCACCTCTGGAACTCCTTTCCCAAGCCCAACCCTGAGCATTTTCCAGTGGAGTTATAAGATCTTTCTATATGGCCAGGCATTTGGTGGGTGGGGTTTGGGATGCAGGGAATCTCTGGAGTGTTTTAACAAAGCAGCATAATGGCATTCGATAGGACATTAGTGAAGATGACTAAGGAAGTTCCAATTTACAAAAGGGATGAGAGGTTTGGGTTGCAACTGTAGTTAAGTCAGGGTTGACACTTGCCTCAGACAAGTGTTGGTCTCAAGGTTCACATCTGCACCTTGAGACTGATTATTAGATAAGACTGCGGAAGAAGCTCTTTGCCAAAGGTGAGGGTGAATTCTGCTAGTACGTCTTATCATTTCTATAGCGCTACTAGGTGTACGCAGCGCTCTACAGTTACAGATTTTTGGAGATGGGTCCCTGCCCAGTGGGGTTACAATCTAAGAGGGACAAGGATGAGGGGAACACACAGGGGATGCAGCCACAGAAGCTGTGGGGGCCCAATCCCTGAACGACCCCGTGGCAGGCAAGCATAGCTACTGCACTGTGGGGCCAGCATGGGAAGCTGAGCAGACGAGTGCTCCCCCTCCTTAGGCAGGGCAGTTGGGCCGCTGCTGGAGATCCTGCCATGGCTGGCGTGGGCTGAGGCGCTGGACACACCAGTGGGCACTCGGCCCTCCTCCGCCTCCTTCCCCCAGACCGACCAGATTCCCACCCTGACTGAGACGTGGCAACGGGCAACAATGCCTGCCACTCAAAGCCCCACTGCAGAGCCTGCTCTACGGCAGGGCAAAAGGGGACCTGGCACATGGGCAGCCACTCCTTGGGCAGCCTTAACCCATATGGGGTAAGGCTGCTACGGCATGCATTCTCAGACTTTTCCTGAAGACGCAGCATGTAGCAGCTAGCAGCTCGTCCTGCCACGTGGCGGGGGGGAAACGTCTTGTGGCAGCTGGTGCACTGCATCACAGAGCCCAGCTGCCCAGACAGGGTTAAGGCTGCCCAAGGCGTGGTAGCCTCCCCAGGGTGTCTCGTGTGGCTGCACCCTTTGATTCCTCAGTCTTGGCCCCTTCTGTTCCGTGCATTTCTCATTCAGTATCCCAGGCAGAAAATGTACACTAGGATGCCATTCCACTTCCATTGCTGCTTCTTAAACAGAATCTTTCTGTAGTGCACTATGGCTGTAAAGTAGATTATAGTGTCCGGGGACCTTACGCACCACCAGTTCAATTTCTAGAAGCAGGAAATGAGGCTTCCTCTTCTTGGCATGTGGGGAGTGTTGGGTGCCTCTTGAGACATCAGCACTGTCTGAGTAACAGCACCATCCATGCTCAGTAGCATTAATAGCAACAAGAGATGTCAAAGCCCAAACTTCTCTGCCAGCAGAAAGAACAGGCTCTGTGTGTGCGTGCGCGTGCGTGTAGGGACTCTCTCTTGCACCAGGTGCTGATTTTACAGGGTTGAGAAATAAAGTCAACATCCCATATGCCAAATTGCAGCGCTTGCTTGCCGCTGCACACAATATAGGATGCTGATTGCAAGGAGTGGCCAGGCTGCAGGCCGACGCTTGAGAAGTGTTTAAACTTGAATTGCATTTGAAGGCAAAAAGAATTTGCTGGAGTGGACCTTTGTTCCTTTCCTAATGAAGATTATGTCAGTTGCAACCAGATTAGTCCAAAAGAAGGGCACTAGATAGGATGTGTCAACGGTGACAAGAAGTGGGGGAAAACCAGGACAAGTACCAAGGGAAGGATGTTTTTTTCGCTGCTGGGGACCTTAGAATTTTTTCTTCAGTGGGACAAAAAAAAAAAAAAACTTATTAAAATTAAGCATTTTAATTTAAATTTGCAATAGGTTATTGGCAAAGAATTTTTTGTAATCTCATTCCAAGTTTTAAAAACTGCTTGTAATGGGTTGGCCCTCCAGATGGGCAAGTACTGACAGGATCAACCTCATTACTCCATTCATCACTGACTTAACCATCTAGATGCTGGGTACCATCACCAAGAGTCTGCTTTATTTACACCACTTTACATATGTAATCTTTACATATACAGCTCTCCAAGATGTGCTGGAGTTCCAGCCCCACACTTCTCATACAATTTTGTCTTCCATTAGGGGATCCCTTTGCCTCTCAGTCCTTGGGGAGTACCCACTATCCCATTAGGAGCAGCCGCTGACATTTACTGGGTGGGTGGGGATGTGGGGGAAAACAGACATAACGGCATAACACTAACACCACGTTAACATTTCTTATGCATGTTGCAGGGCCGCATAGGGCACCAATACAACCCTGAAACATGCATAAGAAATGTTAAAGTGATGTTAAGTAGTGTTAAAGTGGAGTTAGCATTATGTCTGTTGTGTTCTTTGACTTAAATTCTGCCCTTTCTTCACCAACTTCCCCTTCTTAGGGTTTCCTGTCTTTATAAAACCCTAATTGGTTTAGTGCAGAGGTGGGGAATCTTTTCCCTCCCAGGGGCAGCTTTGAAAATTAATACAAGCTACAAGGGCCATACAGAAGGTGGGGGCAAGGGTGCTTAAAGGATGCACTCAGGAAAAGTCCAGATTATGGATGTGCCCCAAGGATTTGTCCCCTTATGTGCATGCTGCCCTTGTCTCTGCTGCCTCACCCTGAGTAAGGCCCTTACCCTCATTGGGGGTGATTTCAGGCGATACGGCCGGGTGCTTCCACCACGGGCTGTGGGTGGCTTGGACCATGGCCGGGGGTGAAGGGGCGCGCCAACAGACGTGCGCCCCATTGCCCCTAGCCGTGGTCCGAACCACCCCACGGCCCGTGGTGGAAGCGCCCGGCCGTAACGTCTAAAGCGGCACACACACCCCGGAGGGGTGAGGCCGCGCGGTGCAGCGTGCTGCCGCATGGCCCCACCCCCTGCGTTCCCCAGCGGCCCTTCCCACTCCTGACGGGGCCACAACCACGGGCAGGGGTGGACTCCATTGACCGCAGTGAACGGTAAGTAACCAGACGTTACTTTCCGTTCACCACGGCCGTGGTGGCCTTTCACCACACTTCTCAACTTCCTCGCATCCGGAGGTCCAGAAGCGTGGTGAATGAAAACACGGGCCGCGTTTGACTGTGGTGGTGCACATCTGGCAGCGAGCCAACAGACATGCACCACAGTCAAATGCGGCCCGTGTTTGACTGTGGTTCAGCTGGGGTGAATGTCAGATGCGTATCGTCTGAAATCACCCTCGGTAAGAAATGCTCATCTATTATTTATTTATTTCTATTTGTATCACACTCTTTCCTGAAGGCTCAGGGTGGCCCACAACATATAAAAATATAAAAACGAGTAAAAACAAATATATGAGACCATATAAAATTCCAATGAAAAACACTTCCATCCTCACTCCCCCTAAACCCTCTCCCTGCCTGCTAAAAGCCTGGCAAAACAAGCAGTCTTACATCACCTTCTGAAGATGCTCAGTAGGGATGGGACTCTGGGCAAAATTTTGGTTTCGGTCAATTTCGGTTTTAGTTCTCATGAATTTCGGTTCTTTTTCGGTTTCGGTAATATTGGATCTTTTGCATTGATTTTTGTACCGGATTTTTAACATTGCGGATTTTCATTGGGGGACAAACCGCATTGTTAAAAATCCGGTACAAAAATCAATGCAAAAGATCCGATAGTACCGAAATTTCGGATTAATCCAAAATGGCCATTTCCAGGTACTTTTGGTTTTATCCGAAACCGAAATTCCCATCCCTAACTCAGGCTTGGGTTTTGGTAAATCTCCAGGGGAAAGGAGTTCCAAAGCTGGGGTACAGCAGCCACCACTATGCTCTCTTAGGGTGTTTTCAGATGTGACGTGACGGCTTCGCCCCGTCACGGAAACAACCCTGAGATTCCCCGCCGGGATCATGCCAGCACGGCCAACAGATGTGTCAACTGATCCTGGCGGGGAATCGGGGAGGGGGCAGGACCGCGTGGTAAAACGTGCGGCCGCATGGCCCCGCCCCCCAATGCTCCCCCGCCGCCCGCCTCTGGGGAGACGGGCGGGCGCTGCGGCCAATGCGGCCACGGCGCCTGCCCGATTTGACCATGGCCAGGAGTCCTGTCGGGGATTCCGGGCCGTGGTCACCGACCAGACGTTACTTTTTGTTGGTTCCCGCCGGGGATCTCTTTGATCACGCTTTCGGGGATTGTCCGGCGGGGAGCCCTGGAAGCGTGGTTGAAATTGACCCCATGTGGGAATTGACTGTGGCAAACATCTGGCAGCCGCCTAACAGACGTTCAGGGCGCTTTGACCCCATGTGGGTATTGACAGGGGTTCACTGTGATCTCGTAACGTCTGAAAATACCCTTACTTGCTGAGCTTTGTTTTTCAGTGATTGGGAATAGGAATTGGATCCAAGGGCCAAATCCAGGAACTGGAAAGGGGCCAAATAAAAACTAGTCATGGGATGAACTTGGTCCCTGGGCCTGAGGTTCCTCACTCTGTTCTAGTGCTTTCCTAACTACACCCATGCTGGAGGCTGGCTACGCTAGAAGATAATCCTTCCAGGACTTACCTCTGGTTGGTACTTTCCACACTGCCTATAAAATCAGTAAAGAAGGATAAAAAGTCTATATTTAAAAGTAAGAAATAAATGGGCTAGTGAAGCAGGAAGAGCATAAGCAAAAACTAAAGATGCTATACAGGGCACCTATGGGTAAAACCACACATGATGGCGACACATCGACATGACCCAGCCTGGGTTGGGAAGCCGCGGCTGACACAGCCGGGGACAGCTCAGGTCACCAGACACACGTGAGTGTTGCCAGGAGAGCTGTCCCACTGCTTGGGTGGTCCGGCCCAGGTGGCAGATGCAACAGACGTGCCAGCAACCGGCCTTGTTCCCATGGTGCTCCCAGTGCCCTACCCCCTGCCATGACAGGCAGCCATGGCGGCCCGGCCATGGTGGATCTGGACTGGGGTCACAGCGAGTCAAAACAAATGTGATAGCCCACTGTGGCCTGCTTTGGTCCCATTGGGCGGGCCTTAGCCCAGACTGTGACTTGGGCTATTTGCTGAGGTGAGAGCCTGGGCTAGCCGCCAATATGTCTGGGGTCAGGCCGGGCCAACGTCTGGTGGCCTGAAACACACATGAAGTTGGCCCACGGGCCTAAGCAGACCACTGTCACATCTGTTTTCAAATTCACCCTATGAGAAGGCTAGCTGTAACTGGCAAAAGACATCTGTCCTCAACAGTGCCTTTTTAAGACTCTGAGAGACCAGGGGTAGAATGTTCATTTGAGGGCCCCTCCCCCCCCCCCCAGTTCTCTCTGTGGTACTGTTTTTCATTGTTGGTCTCGCCCCTTCCATGTGCGAGTCCAGGGACAATTGCCCCCATTGTCCCCCCTCCTCCCCCCCAAAAGAACTTGGTCCTTAGGAGAAGTTAGATTTTAGTGCAGCATTGGGCTTTCCATGTGAAAGCGGAAAATTTAAACTGCGAGAACTGCTGAGTTGTTAAAGATCTCAATTTGAAAACTGGTGGCGGGGGGATGTGGGGTTTTGGAAGAAATCTGGTTCACTCCAAAAAGCACATATTAAGGTGAAAATTAGCATGTAGCTTTTTCCCACCTACTTTCCTCTTTTCATTAGCTGTATTCACTTAGACTAATAATTTTAAAGTTATAATAAACTCCTGTTGCATAGTGTAAAACTGCAGCGCTAAGCTGCCCAGAATTCAGAGTTCCCGGCTGCTTGTTGTGGCTCCTGCAGCACAGCTTTATAATCATTAGGAGATGGGTAGGGTGTGTGTTCTTGAGTGGCTCTATCCAAGCGTGCCCAGACTCTACTTCAAAAATTAATTGGGGTTGCTGGTTCAAATCTTGGTCTAGGTACATGGTGATTGTATGCAATACAAAGCCCCAGCAGATCTTTGTTGTTTGTTTTTCTTTTAGGGTTGAATTAAGTTTAACATATTGATAAGTGAGTGAATTTTTATGGAAATAAAGTGATTTCTGTAAAAATAAATAAATAAATCTCATGCTATTTTCATGTGTGTAATTTACTGAATAAAAAATATTTAATTTGGGTCTGGCATAGCTGCTCTTGGGGTGCTAGGAGGGATCCGATTTCTCAATCTATCATTTCTTATTGTAGCCCTTACCAATCAGAGAAATAATACATATTTCACTAATATTATATACATGATTAATATATCTAGAACCTTTTCTCTACTGCAGGCCACTCTGAAAATTAGTACAACTATGCATAGGAGTTGAGGGTCAGGGGTGCACTCAGAATGGGGGGTAGGTGGAGAGTGGACGGTACAGATCATGGATCTATTCCATGGATCCATCCATCTTCTATTGTTGAGTGCATGCCCTCATCTCCACTCCTATGATCACTCTTTCAGTACTTGAGTTTAGAGACTGGCTCTATGGACCACATCCGGAAACTAGAAAGGGGCCAAATAAAACAAAAAAATCCCTGCCACAGGTTGCATTTTTATTATATATTTAAAAAAAAAAAATCAATTTAATATCCAGCCCCTCCTGCCATCAGGAAGCCCGGGGCAGCTTACAATATAAAGCCCACAGGCCAGAGGTTCCCTACCTCTGGTGTATATTTTAATATTTAATGTAGTCACAATATTAAAGTCTTAAATATTACGTTTGTCAACTGAGCAATCTAGAAGGGCAGAGTTAAGGTGGGGTGTTAGGTGTGGCCTAAACGTAACTCTTCATTTCCCAATGTTGTGGCGTTTAAATTTCGTTGTACTCAGTGTTCTTGAAGGGGATGTATTAATGCTGTCTGACTTTGCTAATCATTTAAATCAGGGGTGGGAAAACTTTTCCCTCCCTGGGGCCACTTTGAAAACTAGTACAAGCTCCACGGGATGCATAAAGGTTGGGGATGGGGATGTTTAAGGGGTGCATTCAGGAAGAGGAGGGACCAGATCATGGGCTGACCCTAGGGGTGGGAATTTTGGTTTCGGTTTTAAACTAAGACAGCCTGAAAATGGCTGTTTTGATTTAAAACAGAAGTATCCAAAACTTGGGCTGTCTCAGTTCCCAATTTTCAGATCTGTACTTTCCCATTGAAGTCAATGGGAAATCTTTCCATTTGACTTCAGTGAGAAGGGCCGGGGAACCAGGGTCCATTCCCCAGCCTCAGTGGGTGGGGGTGGAGATCTGCATCCCTAACACTCCTGCCCCCAACCTTGGGGCCCATCTTGACTCCCACCCCTCCACCCGGGGACCTGCATGTACTTACCGGTTCTCCAGCCTCGGAGGGTAGTGGTGTGCCCAGAAGCAGTGGTCTCTACTACCGGCAGGTCTGGACTGGGCTGCCTCTGCAGGGTCTGCTGTCAGAGCTGCACAGCTTGGAAGCCAGGCTGGGCCGGAGCGGACTTGGCTGCGAGAGGCCTGCTGGGCCCAGCAAATGTGCAAAATGGCCACGGGGACCCTTTTGTCCATGTCCAGCCCTTTTCCAAAATGGTGCCAGTTTTGACAGTGCCATTTTGGAAAAGAGCAGCCTTTCTGCACATGGGTGAAATGGCTCCATGCATGTGCAGAAAAGGCTGCCATTTTCCAAAATGGTGCTGATGCTGCCGGCGCCATTTTGGAAAAGGGCTGGACATGCGCAAAAGGGCCCCCATGGCCTTTTTGTGTATGTGCGCTCACAGTGGAGCCTAAGAAGAAGGCCTGCCAGGCTCTCACAGCCGAGCCAGTTCCGGCACGGCCCAGCATCCCAGTTGTGTACCTCCAGGAGCGTGCCCTGGGCAGAAGGCCTGCGGCTGCTGACTCCCAGCAGGCCTTCTTTTCAGTGCATGCTGCAGGTCAGAGCTCTGCTGCCACGAGACCGCGTCAGGCCAGGCTGCCTCCACAGCCGCCCGCATGGAGACGACTTGGCATCCCAGCAGCAGAGCTCTGACTGGCAGCATGCCCTGGGAAGAAAGGCCACCTGGCCAGGCCCTGCCAGCAGCAAGGAGGCAGCTCCTGGACAGTCATTCCCACCCTCCGAGGCCTGCAGGGGCACCAGGGGGTGGGACACACAGTACATGCAGGGCACCAGGGGGTGGGAGTCAAGATGGGCTTTGGGGGTGTTAGGGATGTGAATTCCTACCCCCACCCTCCGAGGCCAGAGGATGGGGGAGGTTGGTTTTTTTACTTTTCTGGACCCCCTGGGTTTTTTTGGTTCTGGTTCCCTTCCCATTGAAGTCAATGGAAAGAGAACCGAAACAAACTGAAACCCCAAACCAGGAATTCGAAATCAAAAACAAACAAACAAAACAACCTGCCCTCCCCCCTCTGTGTCCCACCCCTAGCCAGTCCCCTATTCTTGTGTGCATGCCCTCTGAACTTTTTCCCACTGAGCTCAGTCTTTCAGTGATGTAGGAACTGGATCCAGGAACCAGATCCAGTAAGTAAAAAAGCGGCAAAGAAAAACTAGCTGCATTTGGCTCCCAAGCCTGAGGTTCCCCACCCCTGATTTAAAGGAAGATTTTCCCCCTGTGTAAATAACAGCTAAGTTAGGAATTAGAAGTTAGGTTAGCTAAATATTTGTTTCCTACCCTTAATATCTTATGAGCCAATGTTGATTTCAGTTTGTAATTGCCCAACTATCTTATTTAGTGAAGCACAAGATATCTGGAAGTCTCTGCTTAATTATAAATCTAGAACATACAATAAGTTGGTCTTCTCTGGTAACTGGAGGAACAAGAACTCTATGGTTATAGGTCTACTCCAGCCAATTAGGGTGAAAACAGACATGATGACACGAACTCCACTTTAACACAGTTTTTTTTATGCATGTTGCAGGGCTGCTTAGGGCACCGAATACAGCCCTGCAACAGGCATAAGAAATGTTAAAACGGTGCTAAAGAGGAGTTAGCGTCATGTCTGTTTTCACTCTTAGTAGCCCATTGGTGCGGTGATGTTGGACACATTTCTCTGGAAGTGTCTTGGGATAGAATTTTCCATCTAAGAGAAGATTCTCCACTGATGCAGTCAAAATAAACTCTTGTCATAAAGTTAGTTGCTTTTCTAATTAACCTCCAGAGACTTAAATACTTTTTATTCCAAACACAACAAATTCCAGGTCCAACAATTCATCAGTCAAAAGAACATCCCTGAGAAAGACAATGGAGATATCATTTAATTTTATCTAATCTACCCATCTATGAGCATTACATAACACCAGGCTTGCCAAGTAAACCTATCTAAGAGTTGTAAATAAGTCATAATGAGGATTAGCAGAAAGAAAGCCCTCAGGCAGACACTGAACTCACATCTGAGGGACACAAAAGCCAAGAAACTTCTGTCTATTGCTCTAATAGTTAGTGCCGCTTCTGCATTGATCTCATGTAGTCTTCTCTGCCACAGCAATTCTATTAATCCCTAATGTGGTCTCTGTCATCAGATCTTTCCCAAGCAAGAGGTTTTCTTTCCACATTTCACTTTTGTATTTTCCCCCAGACACACCTCTGCCTAGGTGCAGTGTGATTTTTTTCCCCCATTACACAACAGATTCATCGGGTTAAATTGCATTAGTGCAACCTCATTGACTTCAAAAGCTATTCTGTTAGGCTCAGTAGAAAGGCCTGACAAAATAAACGAAGAAGAGAATGTGACCTTTTAATAACTAGGCCAGTTACAGAGGAAAAGATCCGAGGTCTTGGATAAATTCTTACCTTTGATGTGGAAAGGTCTCATAGGAAGACCCTTTCTATTTGGCTACCCCTTTTGGGAGACATAGGGTGTTTTTAGTTAGATCCAGGGGTGGCCACCCCCAGGTCTGCTCTGGTTATGGTGGGTTTACATGGAGGTGGATGCTGCTGCGGACCGCGGTCTGCCTGTGCGGTCCCATCTCTCCCGCACTATAGAGCTGCGGGCGGATTGACAGCCACTCTAGACTGCTGACTGCAGCTCTATGGCTGTTGCCACTTGCTGGGGCAACCCCGTCTGAAACAGAGCTGCAGTGGCCCGTCTGCAAGTAGACGACGGACTGCAACTCCACCCCTGACTGATGCGCCGGGTTTGGGTGGTCTGCTCCTCTTGTGGTGCGCCAGGATGTTCTGGAACAATGAAAATGGAGCTGGCCAAGAGCAGGCAGTGCCTGCTCTGCTCCGCCTCACCCCAGGGTGGCCCACTTTTACACAGATGGGCCACTCTAGGGTGAGGTGGAGCAGGTGTCCATCTAAAAACACCCATAATCTAAACATTTCAAATCATGGATGAACTTGATCCATATGTCTGTTCATGCTGTGAAAGTTTTCACTGTGCAGACCCACTTCGTAAAAATACCCTTATTATAGGCTGTTCCACCCAGGCACTGTTGTTTATATAGTACAACCAGTCTATGATCCTGTGTTCACAAAGTAACACCTGTCCATTGACTCCTCCTTAGAATATGATCCCTCTAAACACATGCTGTTTTGGTGTGCGAGTCTAGAATGGTTTCGGGCATTGAGCCAGCTCCAGGACAGTCTGCCTCCTGCCTGGCCTCACTCTCTTGATAGGTTCAGATGACATCTAATTAGTTTCCCCCAAGCATTGCTACCATCAACTGGGGACCCTTAAGTTGAACTCCAGCTCCATCCTATCCTTAATGTGACAGCTGTTCCTTTTTGAGTCCTGGTAGGCTATGGTCCAAATCATACAAGCCTTTATTTACAGGTTTCATATCACATCAGTACCCTGGCCAGCGATGCCTGCCTGCTACTATCTCCTTGCCTGCCCTGCCTCCTTCCTTCCTCCCTGACTAGCTCCTAGCCGCTTTCAGACTCCTGGCTCCCGAACACATTGCTCTTATAGCCTCAGAAGGGGGGCATGGCCAAGGTGAAGCACAGACCCTCTTAAAGGGGCCACTGTCTGCTCTGTCACTTGAGTTACACCATGTCAGTAACTGGGAGATCAAGCCTGAGGGAGGAACAGGGGCTTAAGGTCGGGGCCAGTAGCAGGAACAAGATTGGAGGTAGGAGACAGGATCAAGCAGAAAACTCAGCTGTCCTACTGCTAAGGCAGCTTCCTGCTTCTCAGCAGTCTTTCTATAGCTTGAGATGACCGATGGGGAGGTGGACTGGACTGGACAATCGGGATGCGTGCCTGCTGAGGAGGGTAAATTTGGGTTTGAGACTGATGGAGCCTTAAGACTATTCTAAGAGCAAGTGGTCTGAGGATTGTGGAGATAATCATTGGGGCCTGAAGTCAATGGCAAAATTTCCATTGAATGGAGTGGTGTAGGATCAAGGCCTTTCGGCAGTGCCCCTCAGTTGTTTACTAAGGCTGCTAAGGATAAACGATCTTCCCTAAAGCTGCCCTGCCATGGTGCTCACACACCAGGGGTGACAGAAGTTCCCAACTCCAGAAGCTGTGTTGCAAAAACGTCTTATGACCGAAAGCCACAGGACACACACATCTGCACATGCAAACCTGCACATGCATGGTCACCTCTCCTGCTTTGTTCCATCTGTTTGTGTATTCTGCACAGTTTGTTTCATTTAATTTTTTTAGTTTGATAGCGAAAGCTGTAATAAACTTGATTTGCTCCTGTTTTGTGATTGGCTAGCAAAGCCAATGCTCTGCAGTACTGGCTGCTGAGATTCTGAGGAGCAGCTGTGATTCAGCTGTTGAGACTCAGGTGCAATGAAGCAACACACAGGGCCACTAAGGCAGCGCGGGGCCAAGGAGTCCCTAGAACTGAAACAAGTATCCACTGCTATCTGGTGAGCAGTCAGCAGATATTCGGTTAACTGGATTACCTTTCACTGCTTACAGTTTACCACATTTCACATTACCGATTTTTACTCTCTCCCTCCAGACCCGGTTCAGTTATGAGGTAATTGGTAAACTGTAATGCAGTGGTCAGTAATTCGGTAACCAATCATTTGGCAATGAGAAATTTGGTAACCGGTAACGTCCGGTATTCGGGTTTGGCAGTTAGCCTCTGCGGTAACCAGTTACCGAATAACCGTCAAACTAACCAGAATACCAGATATTTTTTAGATCATTTTTTTCTGTCCATTTCAGCACTGACCAGGACCAACCCTGGGCAAGATCCATCCTGGACTGTCCAAGAGCTGCAGGCCACTCCCGAGCCACAGTTTGGCCAACCTCAATATATGCTACCTGCACACAGCTGAAGCCCTTTTTTGCTTTGTAAATGTAACAAAAAAGCCATCCATGGAGCACTGGCCTTCCAAAGTAATTGACACACGTTGTATATTCATCACTATGCATTAATTCATATGCTGATTTACACCAGTCTCTATGGTAAGGAGGATGAGAGATACACCCCCATAGCCAAGAGTTAAACTGGACCTCCTGGAGTAACATAGGTTTAGAGGAACAGAATTTGCCCTGGTTGTTCTTTGAAAGCACTGAGAAATCATTGTATAGTGAACTGTTCATTTCTAACCACTGGATTATAAAAAAAGAAAAACACACCAAGAAGAATAACTGATTAATCCAGGCCATTTGCTCCCTTTCAAGGAAATAAAACTGAGACGGGAATCCCCATTTTTACTCCTTTTACACAAATTTAGCATTAAAGTTTCTGTTTTTTGTAATCCCCACAGACCTCCTGTCAGTATTAAACGCACATCTATTTCTTTTCTTTTTGATCTCAACATTTGTAAGTAATAAATAATTGATCACAAAAGCAATTCTGGGAATATATTCATCTTAAATTGAGCACTAAACTATTTGCAAATGTACTTAGGCAGAAGCCCAAAAGATACATCAAAAGAATGTCAATTGGATATTGGGAAATGAAGTGTCACCATATGTTAGAGTTAGGGAGTATGAAAGCTAAGGAGAGGAATAACAGCTGTCAGATCTACTACCGATAAAAATAGGAAAAGTTATGTTTTTATAGAGGGATATAGAGTTCTCTTCCAGCGAGACCACACTTTCAACCCTGCAATGACACTTCTGGGCTATATTCAGGGAATCAACTGTTTTATTTTTTATAAAGCTACTACACATTCTAGGGCCAGCCACTACTGTGAATTTAACCAGCCTAATTGACTCCTTCAAGGCAGTATCTACATTTGTTCAATGGACAGTTCTTAATTTGTATTCATTGTTGGAGCTGAAGTCTGCCCCAGAAACCACACCTCTTGCCCCAGAGCTAGGGATGGGCGAACGCGGTTCGGAAGTTTGGAGTTCGGCCCGAACTCAGCCTGTTTGGACGACCGAACCCGAACCAGAATGTGAACATACCGAACAAACCGAACACCAAACGGCAAAATGGCCGAACAGTTCGGATCGCGTTCGGGTGGCAAAAAAAAGTTCACTGGAAGGTCAAACATGACAGGGAGGTATAGGTCACTGAGGAGTAGACTTCCAGGCACCAGGGGTGGAGAGGCTTGCAAGAAACGAAACTAATTATCTGCCTCCCCCCTTCCCAACACCTTCTGAGCTAGTCACTGTTCCTGAACAGCAGGCGTTGAGTAGGATTTTTAGATTGCTTTAAGTTTCATTTCAGTTTTGTACTGAAATGAAACTTAAACCTTAAACTGAAACCTTGTGTTATGTATTTCGCTGTACAGACTCATTGAGTATGTATGTATTTAGTTCACTACAGACTCCTCTTCTGTTTGTGATTCCCCCCGCATCCCATATATATGGGATATATATATCCATATATCCATATATATATCGGATATATATATCCCATATATATATATATGGATATGGATATGGGATGGGGGGGATAGATAGATAGATAGATAGTAGAGAGTTGTAGGAGTTAGCTTAGTGATAGAGATAGCGTTAGTGATTTAGTTTTAGTTCATAGCATTTAGAATAGTTAATAGCAGTTAGATTTAGTGTAGATAGATATATATAATATTAGATAAAATAAATAAATAAAAAAAAACCATATAAAAACAAAAGAACAAATAAAAAACAAAAGAAAACCATATAAAACCCAACAAAAAAACCACCCATAACAACATTTCCCGAACGGCCAAACAGAACAGCTGAACAGCCTAACCGAATGGCCTGTTCGGACGACCGAACCGAACAGCTGAACCCGAACTCGGCGAACTAACCGAACTGCTGAACTGAACGCAGCTGAACCGAACACAGCCGAACCGAACGGCTGAACCGAACAGACGAAACGAACACAGCCGAACCGAACGGCCGAACCCGAACCGCGATCTGTTTGCCCATCCCTACCCAGAGCTTCTCCAAGCAGGGAACTGAGCCTGTTTCCAGCTAGAAACACAACCACTGACCCACCCTGCCTCTCTAAAGCTGAATATAAAATGAGTGTTTGTGATTTAATCTATACGATGACCAGTGCAGGGGCTGGGGCAGGAAAGTCATTCATAGAAGCCAAATAAACTATCCAGTTTTTTTTCCTGATTTTCATTTCCAACCCTGAAATAGCCAATATTGGCCTTTTCCTGGTCTCTCACATTCAGGGGTGCATACTCCTAGGTATATTTCCAAGAGCTCTGCCCACCCTTGAATTTTTAATTGACAGGACTGAACCCTGGCAAGGCCTCCCTGCCCCCACCAAATTAAGCCCTGTCCTTGAACCTAGTTTCAAGTGTTTTTAAACTAGCAAGGTTGCAGTGGCCACAGTGTGGCTCTGCTGCAGAGCACCCATGCAGGTGGAGTGCATGGAGAGGGTTTCTGGCTCCCAGCATGGCTACCCCAGCCACGGAGGCTGCCACCGTGCATTCCCCCTGCCACGGAGCATGGGGGAGATGGAAGCGCACTGGGCTGGCCTTTGCAATTGACATGTTCCAGGTGTGAGCACTGGGGAACTGGGGCTCCCCAGCCAGTTCTTGTGACTTGCAAAAGCTGTGTTCCCCGCCCACACTGCTTATGAGTGGCAGACTTGTCTGCTGATGTGAGTGGCTGCCATCATTCATATGGGGGGGAGGGGGGGGGCTCCATTACTGCCAGTTGCCACGGAACTCTTTGGCCTGCCCGACATGGAGCACTCTGGATTTTCTCAACAGTGGTCCGTGAGTGGCCATGAATGGGTGCTCCGTGACTGGCTCACAGGAGCGCACATCTGGCCACTCCACCTTAAGATGGACAGTTAGATCTGTGACTCCTGGGTGACCATGTGGGGTAGCATCTCATTTGAAAACACCCGTCACAGCCAGTTATAACTTGTGCTCACAAGCACTGGAGTTGCATGGGGGGAACTGTTTGGAGGGAGCCCTGGAAGCAATGTTAGTATGAGAGCATTCTGGCTGCAAACTGCAGCATGTAATTAAATCTTAATAAAAAGCCATTTTTTGGGTAGCTAGCATGGAGTTCCTCTCTTTTGCATAGCACTGTGTTCATGAAACATGATCAGGATCCTGACAGCTTTGTAGAGTCAACAGCAGTGGATGACTAGCGGACTGAATTGGCTTCCCCCTCCTAATCTTGAAGAAGAGGACTGAGGGATCCAGCCACCACAGCACAACAGTCCCCATAGGAGAGGCCTGAGATAGCTGCTCCCTTTGCCACCTCTAAAAATGCCCCCGAGTCTGTCTGATTCACTCCAAGCAGCGCTGTGATAGAGATTTAGTGATGGGTAAAGTAGGGTCCTTGAGGATGCGGTCTCAGTAAACATTTGAATTGATAAACATAGACAGTGTCCTTCAAAATTAAATTTCTGTCTTTGCATCCCTCAGTAATATTTCCCCCTCTCATTCTTTGGGAGCCTGTAATGGTGTAGATCAGCTACGTGGTTTTACCTTATGCAGCCTAAGTTATTCAGCCAGCTATTTGATGTAACCCTTTGATTTTGAAACCTTGCTCGCGCGTGTGCACAGACTGACCTTTGCAAAGACAGATGCGCTTCTTGCCCTTGTTGTCCTTTCATTATCTGGTGACAATCTTCTTTTCTCTGTCTTCTGAGGGGGCATGCTGTACTCTGTGGGTGAGGATTCTTGAAGGCATGTGGCTCCTGCACATTCCCCTCTTTGTAAGCATTTATTTTTCTTCATTCCTGTAGTAGGAGGCACTTTCCCACTGGCATGTTGGATTCTCAGTGGCAGCTTGGCCCAGTAATCTCTTGCTGGAGGGTTATTATAACACTGCCTTCTGAGTGCCAACCACATGGTGACCACAGTTAAAGAAAAAGATTTCTTTGATTCTCCCCCACCCCCCGCTCGATTATCCAGTCCCTTCCAGTTAACAACACAACAGGTGAACTAGGTCTTATCAGTGTTAAGAAGACTGCTAAGATTTTCCAGCTGTGGCTTTATACTTTAAAAAAAAAAATATAGGATGAAAATAACGACAGTGTGGACTCCAAGCAACTCTGAGTTACTGTCAGGTGCTGCGACTCTGCTGTGTGAAATCCGTATTTGTTGATAGGCTTGCCTGCAATATTGCTTTATTTTAGAATCTGTTTTAATGCCCTAAGAAAAAAGTCAGGCAAAGACCCAAGTCCCAAGGGGAATTATGCTGTAGTAACAGGCTGGTAATATTTGCTTGAAATGCCCACTGTGTTAGCAGCTGATGAGCTGGCTGGAAAATGTTTAGTGTGTTTGCTTGCACGCCCACTGCATCACCCCAGCAGGGTTTTCCAAAGAGAGAGGATGTCAGAAATAACCTCCCAACCAACCCCAATCCGTATCCTCACTTGCCAAATACCTTACCAAACAAACGGTTTACACCGCCTCCGGAAGATGCTCAGACGAGTTCAAGTGAACTTCCAGGGGAAGGAAGTTCCATAGAACTGGGGCAGCAACCGAGAACGCCCCCCTGTGTACTCCCATCCCATGAGTAAGAATAACGAGGAACTTGCAGGAGGGCACTCCTGGCTGACTGCAGGGGCCGCAATGGCGCATGGTAGGACAGGTGATCGTTCAGATACGTGGACCCCAGGCCACTTAGGGTTGGGTTTAAAGGTAAAAACCAGCAACTTGAATTGTGCCTGGAAAGCAATAGGCAGCCAGTGCAGACTCTGGAGCACTGGTATAATTTGCTCCCGGTGACCTGCCCCCAAAAGAAGTCAAGCCACTGTGTTCTGCACCAGCTGCAGCTTCCAAACAGTTATCAAAGACGGCGTCACGTAGCTCATTGCAGTAGTCTGCCCCAAATCTGATATGCAGGGATATGCAGGCGAGCATTCTCGGTTGCTACCCCAGTTCTAGGGAACTTCCTTCCCCTGGAGGTTCACTTGAACTCAAGTCTGAGCATCTAGTATGGTTTATAAACAGAATAAAGCTCAGGGGACTCCCACCGGTAGTAGTAAGCATTAAGCAATAGCACTTTGTGCTTATCTGGCATATTACATATTTTAAGTTTAACTGAATAATCTTTCAACACTTTTATGTTTTATGGAACTTTTAAAAGTGCACTTTTATGGAAAAAGGCTACTGTGCCCATAGGTTGATGTGTGGCAAAAGTCAAGAAAGGAGATCACCCATTGGAGCAAATCTCTTCACTCAGAGTGGAATTCAGCTGAAGGGGAGGAAGCAGCAAATTTGGGACACAAAAGTTCTGGTAAAATTGATTTTCTGCTTGGTGTAACTTGATAGCAGATGCCCAACTTTAAGTAGCTTTGATTTGGGGAAATAGGTTTTGTCTGAAATAACTGGCATCTTCTGAACAATCAGCCTCCATTAGAAAATAAAGGTTTGTATGAGCCCTGTGAATGCTGAACCACTGAGTTGAACATAGTTCTTCTTGTTCCAAGCAGGGGACTAATGGGCTTTTGATCGATGGATGCATTTTAACACACCAACCATTACAAGGCTAAGCGTTCTACAGTCACTGATACAGTAGCTACAAGTTGAACTTTTAAACTGAGGCCAATCAAAGTGAGGCCAACAACAGGAACATTAAGAGGGTCAAATAATGAGAGGCACACAACATTAGCAAATCCAGCTGAGATCAATGTGCACAAACATGAGCTCCTTAAATATTTTTCACATAGGCAACAAACTGGTGTTGGACTGAATAACAAACTCAAGGTCAAGCTGGACCCTTCTCTTGGATTTTCCCATGGAAGGGAGCCATGGAGGAGAAACCCCATGGTTTCCTGCCAATTATTCAGGGTGGGGTTGGGGGATATGAGCAGGAGTTTTCCTCTAGCAAGAGAATTAAGAGGTCCACAGTATTTAATTTGTAAAAAAAATGAATTGCCAGGGCCCAAGTCTGTTCAGGAAGTCATGCCCCCTGCCCCAGAAGCCACACCTCCCTGCCCAGAGATTGTAAGAGCAGAGAAATGAACCCTATTCTCTAGCTAGCAACCCAACCACTGGACTAACCTGCCTTTTTACAGCCGAATAGAAAGCAGGAGTTCTTGGGATTTAATCTCTACGATGCTCAGGGAGCAAAACAGGAAAATCATTAATGAAAGCCAAATAAACCAGACACATTTTTTCTGACTTTCCTTTTTAGTCTTGAAATGACTAATATTGGACTTTTCTTAGTCTTTTACATTTCGGGGTGCACAGTCCTACTGTGAATATTTCCCAGAGCTCAGCCCTTCCTTGAATTTAAAGCTGCCTCACAAATTAAGCCCTGGAAGTCCAGCCCCCAGCTTCCATGGCAGACCAATACTCCGGTTCCAATAACAGCCATTTTGCCCTAATTGAGAAAAATTTCAGGTCAACGTACCAAACGTTCACAGTGGAACATCCTCGTTTCAAGGGCACTTTCGATTTATTCGTTCTCCAACCGCATGCATTCTAAATGAAGGTTAAATCCTTCAGGAAGACTGTATTACATGTTGCTTTGTTTTTGTATATAATGTCCATACCATCTATACAGCAATTCTGTTGACTTGAATGGAATGGTTTTGCTTACACCAGTATTCTGAGTCAGTATAGCCTAGTGGATAAGGTGTTGGTTTTAGATCTGGAAGACCAGTGTTCAAATCCCATCTTACCTGTACTCACTGAGTGGCCTTCGACAAGTCACTACTAATGGGTGTTTAGAGATGAGATGCTACCACACATGGTCACTTAGGAGACATGGATATGTTTGCATGTCTGAAGGTGGAGCAGGGGATGCGTGCTCCCGTGACACAAGGAGCATTCACACACGGAGCAATGCTGGGAAATCCGGAGTGCTCCATTTACGGCAAGCCAAATAGCTGTGACAGCGGGTGGCCATGGAGCCTGTAGGAACTAGAATGGCCAGACATGCCAGCAGACCAGTCCACCGCTCATAGGCACTGTGGGTGGGGCACACAACCGTTACAAGTCACAAGAATGGGTTGGGAGCATTGGGAAGCCTGGGTTCCCCAGTGCTCACACAGGGGGCGTGTCAATTGCAAAGGCTAGCCTGGTGCTCTTCCACCTCCCTCACTGTCCATGGTAGAGGGAGTGCGTGGCGGCTTGCCTCCATGGCCAGGGTAGCCATGCTGGGAGCCGCCTGATTGAATCGATCCCTACGCACTCCACCTGAGTGGGGGCTCCGTGGCAGTGCCACTCAGTGACCACAGACCTCTCCCCTGCTACTACTACCGCTACTTATCATTTCTATAGCACTACCCAGGGCCGGCCCATGACATGTGTAGTCTCACATGGCCCCTCACTAGCCTGGGCCCCGGTTCTGTGGGCAGTACCCCCAGCCCCTTACCTAAATTATGCAAATTAGGCCCCGCACCAAGACTTTGCACATGGCCCCGCATGGCCCTACAAATCCTGGGGCCAGCCCTAGCACTACCAGCGCTACCCCCGCATCACTTTGCTTGTGTAAATACACCCTATCTCTCAGCCTCAAATCTCCATCTGCAAAATGTGAATAATAATAATAATAAT
>QEPC01001738.1:4136161-4156835 GCA_003113815.1 Sphenodon punctatus
ACTTTTTTGGTGGGACTTACATTGCAGCCATTCATTTAAATGGCTGCAATGTAAAAAAATCCGGTACCCGGAATCCGGTAACGGGACCGGATTTACCGGGTTGAATCCGATAATGCCGGTACGCCTAGTACCGGCATTATCGGATTCCGGATTTACCGGTATTCCCACCCCTAACTTTTATAGATGATTTTTTCCAAATTCACATTTACTTACTTAATTAAAGAGAAAAGTCAGGTGCTGGAGATATTTAAGGAGTACGTTGCAAGAGCCAGCACTAAATTTGGAAGATCACCTCAGACACTAAGGTCAGATAATGGAGATGAATATGTTTCAAAACAGATGAAAGATTTTTTGAAGCAAAAAGGAATAGAACACCAAACAACCATCCCGCATACACCAGAACAAAATGGCGTAGCAGAAAGAAAAAATTGCTCTCTTAATAGAGATGGGGAGATGTATGCTTTTGAATGCGAATCTGCCGGATAAATACTGGGGGGAAGCAGTAATGACTGCCACATACCTGCAGAACAGGCTCCCAACCAAAGGTGCAAAAGCAACACCTTATGAACTATGGCATGGGAACAAGCCCAGTGTGGGACACATTAGAGTGTTTGGTTCTAAAACCTATGCTTATATCCCAAAGGCAAAAAGGACCAAACTTAACACCAGATGTGAAGAAGGGATACTTGTTGGCTATGCGCAAGGGTGCAAGGGATACAGAATTATGGACACTAACACCAGAAACATGAAAGTAAGCAGCGTGATCTATTTTGACGAAAAGGAAAAGGGAAGCACTGATCAAATGTCAGGGCTAATGAGGCCAAGCTCTCTAATACAGCAAAAGACCACAGAACTGCAGAGAAAAGAGGAAGCTATGTTTGATTTCGACATATTCGATCAACTGGAACCAGAAGGGGGCGCTGACACAGAACCAGAAGTGAGACGTTCTGGAGGACCCAACAAAGGAGTACCAGCAGCAAGACTCTCCTATGTGGCAAAAGCAGAGGAACCACAGGAGCCCTCTACATGGCGAGACATTCAAAAGATGCCAACCAGTGAGGTGCAAAAATGGATATGCTGCCAAAGAAGAAGTTGAGTCTCTTTATAAAAATAAGACGTGGACACTCAAGAAGCTACCTGAAAATAAAAAGGCCGTCGGATTCAAATAGGTCTTCAAGACCAAGCATAATGCAGAAGGGGAAATCACACGCTACAAAGCGAGATTAGTGGCCAAGGGATAGTCCTAAAAATACGGTGAGGATTACAATGAAACCTTTGCTCCGGTAGTAAGACACACCACAATCAGAGCACTCGTCAGCATAGCAGCTGCAAAAAAAATGGAAGTGCAGAACTTAGACGTGAAAACTGCGTTCCTGCATGGTGATATCAAAGAGGACATCTACATGCAGCAGCCGCCAGGATTCGAAGAACCCGGGAAGGAGGAATGTGTATGCAAGCTTCAAAAGAGTATTTATGGCCTGAAGCAAGCTGCAAGGGCCTGGAACGAGAAACTGAACCAATTACTTCTTAAGGAGGGGTTCAAACAAGGAGAAGCTGACCGCTGTCTATACTCGAGGTTCAGAAACACAAGGAGGACGTACATTCTGACTTATGTCGATGATCTGATTGTATGTCATGAAAACAAACGAGACAGTGATGAAATCGTCAGGAATCTGAACAAAGAAACAGAAGGGAAAGACTTGAGAGATATCACTTACTATCTTGGGATACAAATAGAACGAGAAAAAGATGGAAGTTTCCTTCTTAACCAAAGATAAAAGACATTTTAGAATGCCTAAACATCAATCAATCAACCTTTAATTTGTACCCCGCACTCTCTTGCCCATGGCGACTCGAGGCGCCTTACAGAAAAGGAAGAACATACAAGGCAACAATTGCAAATTCAATACCAGACACACTGGCCAAAAATATCAGTTACAAAATATTCTAATAGCATAGCATTTCTTAACACAAAACCTAACATAGCAGAACATATAACATAGTCTCCCCCTTTACCCAACGCCCCCCACATAACCCAATACAACAGTAACCAAAAACTACCCTATCCATTCCCACGATATCCCATCCATATGCTCCCTCCCTGCTGCCACCAGGGAAGGAGCCCATCAACTTGCCCCCCCTATCCTCCTGCTCTCACCAGGAGGGGAGGAGCCGTAGTCCACAACCCAAACAATAATGTAATCATAATATAGAATATCACAAAAATGACAATTATAATAGAGCCATGTCAAAATTATTAAACAACGTCATACACCCCACTCCCCCCGCACCCTCCCCTGCTGCCACCAGGGGCTGGCGCCATCCCCCCCATAGCCCATTCCCAACACAAAAACAACTTACAACACCCCAACCCCTACATCCCCTACAATCCCCAAAGGGCCGCACCCTTTGGCTGAAGCCCTTCGGCTTGTGGCCGCTAGATCGCAGCCTGTAGTGGAGCTGCAGGTGTCTCTCATTTATGCCCCCCGGGCTACTTCCTTCTTTAAATCATCAGTACACCAGCTTGGATACCCTGATGCTTCCTGTTTCTGTCTGAGATGTGTGTTAATGTACTCTGCAAACAGATTGTCAGTACTGTAGCTAAAGTGCCAAATTTCATAAATCTCTGCAATCTTGTACCCTTTGTTCAAGGCCTCCACCAGTTCAGTGGTACACCATGTCCTGGTTAATGCCTGCCCCTCTTGGGTGTGTGTACAGGGGCTCTTTTGATGTGTATCTGCGCAACTGGCACACAGGGGGAATAACAGTTTGCCATCTACCCTGCACGGTAGAACCGGAATGTAAATGCCTCTTGGGGGGTACATTTTAACTTTGACCAGACCACAGTACTGTCTGAGATCCCCAAAATTCTTATACACAATAGTGGGGTGTTCAATGGGGTACTTTTTAGTCTTGTTAACATACGGGTACAGGCTGGTAAAATCATAGTAATGGATTTTCTCCCCCTGCTGTGGTTTGTAATACAGGCATATGGCATTGGTTCTACCCCCATACAGTGTGTGTCTAGGGATTAAAGGCTGTGGCAGGTTTTTAATCCTCAAAAACTCTTTCAGATCCCCATCATTGTCCAGTCTGTTTCTCTACTCATGTTCCCATATCGTTCTTACCTCAAACCCCTGACTTCTGAGAAATTCAACCTTAATCATAGTTCTGTTGTACAAGGTCCCATACGTTGCATGCATCAATGTGTTGAAATCATTTTCACAGTAGCAAATACCACATCCGTGGAAATAACACCCCTCATATTCAAAAGTGGTAGGCTTCCCAGAAATAACTGCATACCCATCCCCAAAATAAGACCTGACCTTCAGTTCACCCCCTTTTAATGCATGTCTGATGTGACTGTTCTCTTTGTACTGTGTACATTAGCCACTGAATGGAAGCTGTAGAATACCTCTTTTGCTGTGTGTGGTAGATGTCTAAAGGCAGGAGGGCGATTGTGTCAGGCCTCAAAAATTATATATATACATAGGTATGCAGACGGATGCTAAAGTAATGCACTGAAAGGGATCGATCCATCTCTCCTCCACCCTCTCATTTTTCTTGCCAGGATTCATAATCCCCTCCCTCTGTGTCATTTTTCATGATTTCATTTCTAAAGTGGCAGCAAGCTTTTTGCAAAATTTCCACATCCATCTGGCAATAGTAACATAATCCTTTCTGAAAATAAAATTTCTTCTGACAATTAGCTTGATACCACTTCAGAAATTCATCTTTTTCCCCAGGCATCATGTGTTCCGCCCCAAAGTATTTTACTGCTGGTATAGGCCCAACATATTTCTGATTCTCAGCGGTATTTAAAAAATGAGGAAAATACTCGTTCTCCGCTTTAAACCCCATAGCCATAGGCAGCTTACTGAGTTTCATAGGTAAAAAATTCAAAGAATCTATGAAATGGATTTTAAGGGGCTTGATAGTCACATAAAGATAGTCACGCATCATAGGCCTTCGCATTGTGAGCGACAAAGGAAATCCTACAATTTTTTTGTCTACACATTTTCGAATAAATTCTTTCACACAATTTTCACCTATGAATTCCCAGTGACTTTTGTTGTTTATATATTCCTTGCAAATATGTAATTTGGGACATGGTCCCCTGTGTCTTGCATACATTCAAAGGGTGATTTCCGACGAGACGGGCAACAGCATTGACCCTGGGCCGTGGGGTGGTTCAGACCACGGGTGGGGGTGAAGGGGCACGCCAACAGACATTTGCCCCTTTGCCCCCGGCCGTGGGGACCGCTGAACCATGGCCCAGGGTCAGTGCTGCCGCCCGTCACGTCTGTTGGACAACCCCCCCCTCCCAGAGGGGGTGGGGCCACGTGATGCAGTGTGCTGCCGTATGGCCCCGAACGCCCACCCTCCCTGAGACAGGCAGCCGCAGTGGCCTATCTGGCCGCTGCCACCACCTGCCGCCAGGACTCCAGAACACAGTGAAGGTAAGGTAACAGATGTTACTTTTCCTTCACCGCATTCTGGATTCCCTCTAACCACGCTTCGTTCGCTGCCGTGGTGCGCGAGAACAAAGCGTGGTTAGGTTCACCGCGGGGGGTGGTTGACTGAGGTGAACATCTGGATGTGAGCAAACAGACGTTCACCTGCTTTCAACCCCCTCCGCGGTTGACTGTGGTTGACTGTGGTGATTTCAGACAACGTAAAGTCTGAAATCACCCAAAGTCATAGAAAACATAGGACTCGCTGACTTCTGGTTTAAAAATGCCCTGCATATAACACTCATGATTATTTCTATCAACATCACTTGGTGACATTGTGGACACTTTTTGGTTTGACATGTATGATGTTTTTTATAATAGAAACCACATGTATCACACAGGATTTTCTCTTCACAATCAATTTTACCAAGGGTCGCAAAATTTTTGTGTCTTGCTAGACACCTTTTGGACCTACAAAATAGTCTGCAGGAGGGGGATCTGAGCTTTCCCCCTTTTGTTTCCGCACAATCTGGCCTATCACAGGTACGACATTGATTTTTACAGCTGTGTTTAAATTTATGGCTATAGCTTGCAAAGCAGAATTGACAAAAATAGGGCTTGCCTATAAAGACTTGAATATTTTTGATCCCCATGTAATGTTTCTCGTGCAACGGAATAAACACTGTTTTACTACTTTGTTCGCCACTGGTGGGAAAAAAATTCCCAATCGCCTCTATTATGTAACATGACGACGATAGTGACCCCCAAATGTTCTTCAAAGAGAGACACATCTGTGAGACTAATCATTTTTTGTTCTGAACACCCCAATTCTCTGTGGAGTGTTTAGTCCCCTTCAAGCAACTGTCTGTCTGTCTAAGCTTTTTTTTCGGATAAGAGAGCAAGAACACTCCCTTCAAAGCACAAATGATTTCCCTGGTTATTTAAAACAATTAAATGCGGCCTTTTTGTTTCTACAATAAAGTTGTTCACACTTGAATTTAAGGGTCCGGACAAAGTCCTCCCGGCCAATTGTGGGGTTAATTTCATCCAGCAAATTTTGAATTGCCTCATGAACAGTCTGAATTGCATCGTTAAAGGACGCTACCTGTTCCAAATGCGCAAATCGAAACAATGTTCATCTGCTTTAAAATTCTGGAGGGGTCTGGCCCATTGTGCTACGTGTTCAAGAAAAACAATTGGGGGGGGGGGGGCTATATTTGGAACAGCCAGGTCATTAATTTCTTGGGGCTCTGAAACTGAGGGGCTAGATTCTGAGATAAGAGACTTGGGAGATCCGGGGTCTACATCCATTACCAGGGGTTCAGGATTTATCTGGTTATATTCTGTGGTAGTCCAGGTTGCGGACCTTTGTGCACATAGTCATCTACTTTTAAGTTGTCTAAGGTTTCTTTTTGTGTGTTTAATTTTTTTTTACCAGGCTTGCCCACCGCCTTTTAGAAACCTGCCATCGTTCCCTCCTCCCCTCCATATTGCTTACATCTTGGTACCCAGGTCTCTGGCCTTGTTGATGTGACCCCTTCAGATGTTTCTCAAGCTTTAACATCTGAACAAGACCCTCAGCATCATATTGAGGAAAAGCTCCATTCTGTGTGCGGGCTAATTTCAAAACATGTAAACCAATGCTTGTTAATCTGGCATCTAGCAAACCTTTCAGAGATTTGATAGAAAAAACTTGTTGCCATTGTGCATTATTCCTCTGAAAACTACTCAGACTGCTGCTCGGTGTCGCCAGTCCTCAGCTGCGTTCCCCCGGTCCATACGCTGTGTTATATACAAAAGCGGTTGAAATTTGATTAGGAAGAGTAGATTGTGGGGTCTGTACTTGCACAATCACTTTGGTTTTTTGCATGATTCCTTAGCTTGACCCTCTCCTGCCTTGCCACGCTTGCTCGCCTTGCCAGATCTAGAAGCGACTTCTGTTACCGCCACTAAATAAAACGTTTTCTCATTATTTCAACCAAATAGGGGTTCCTTGGTGGAATACACAGAATACAAACAGGCATATAAACCTGTAAACATGCATGAAAATAAGCTCAGAGCCGGTGTGGATACTGTATAAGGGGTGGGATTGACCCCAGGAAGCATAGGTTCTTCAAATCCTGCCCCAACCAGGAACACCCGGGTGTGGTGTACAGGCCGAATCACAATCTCTCACCACCACCCTCTGTAAAATGGAGATGTATGTGTGTCTGTCTGCCTCTCTCTCTCTCTGTGTGTGCCCCCTCACCCTCCTGTCCCTCGCTGCTTGTATGTCCTTGGGGCAGCGCCCTGTAAAAACAATGTGTATGCCTGGATTAGCAGTGTCAGTAGTAGTGTTTTGAATAACTTACATTGTCTTTGCAAACTCTGGTAGGGTCTTGACAGCCCCTGCGCTTCAACCAGTCCATGAACAGCTCTTTCGGCGACCTCTGTATGAAAAGTATAAGCAAGCCCCTTAAAAAGGCACAATCGTAAGAAAACTGCATTTTACATTTTTTATAGTCTTTGTATGTGCCTAATGAAAACATTTGTGAACCCCGTGGCTTTCTGTGCCTGTCTGTCAAGCTAGAAAATGTTTTACCAGATAAAAACCGGAGAGTGGCTTGTGCTTTAAGACCTATGTAAGCAGGCACGGCTCTCCTGCTGTGAGCCTTTGACAGGAAGGGGGAAGGGTGGTTTGTGACAGAGGAAAAAAGCGGTGTTGGGGGCTTTGAAATTTTGCTGTGTTTTTTAAAAGAGCTCTCTCTCTTTCTCTGAGAGATGATTTTTTTCAAAATATGTCAGCAGACTAGTGATTCCATAAAAATAACAGTTCTAAAAATTAATTTACGAACAATCTTTCCTACTAAATAAATTCTAAAAGAGCCCCTTAAAACAAAAAAACCCAACCATTGAATCTGCACCCCTCTCATTTTCCTGCTAAAAACGATCGAATCCCTCAAGTCTTCAGTTGTTAGCCTTCCATTTATACTTTTAAATAATCACAAACCTTTAATAAAGTCTTTAAACCCCCATCCCATTATTGCAAAAACAAATTGTCTCCAGCATTAACCAACAATTACATTAATATAAATATCGTTTCAACACTAAGTTGACAAACACTCAGCACCCATATATTCTGCTACACTGTATCATTTAATAATTCATTTTTTGCCCTATACAGTGTAAAATAATACACGTCTTACCATATGTATTTATACCGCCCATTAAATTCTCAAAGATTCCAAGGCTTCCACAACTTCAACAGCACCTACCATTTGTATATCATCTTCCCCCTAATGAACAAAAATCATAAATGCCATAATTTCCTACCCCTCACATAAGCCAAAACTATGTTAAAACTTATAACCACATACATGCACACTTAAAAGTCTTAATCCTATGTAGAAAAACCATCCCTATTGCTAAATTCACACCCACACCCACCACCATCCTCACCCCACAACCTCAACCTGACAGCATAAAAAACCCCTCTTACCTTGTTGAAAAAAGACATCTTGGAGATATCAGGCCTCTATAGCAGAAGACTGTCCCACGCAGAAAGACTATTGCCACGGGGGCTGTTAAGCCCTCCTATATATAGGTCTAGAAATCAAAACCGTGTAAAAAGAGACCTAGCTTGCAAAAATGAAAGTTTTTAATTACTTTTCCATACAATTACATATGTCACAAGTATTCTAATTCTTGTGTAATCTGTTTTTACTTACCGTTTGGGATGAATGATTTCCCCATACATTTAGAAATTTCTGTTTTCCTAACTTTGTGTAGTTTTCCTATCAATTAACCATTTCACACATCTTGTATTTCTGCAAAATTTATTTCCTTTTCATCAACGGTCATGACCCTCTATTTATTTTATTAGATAGGCCGATAGTTCACAGACTCATGACCTTTAAATTGGTTAGGAGGTCTCTTTATACATCTAGACCATCGCAAAATTTACTTAGAAGTTTTCGGTGGAGGGTGTGGAAGCTGTGGGGAGAGAAGGGGCTGCTTCCTTGCTGTGTTGAGACCTGCCTGCCACTCACTGGAGTTCCCTCCCTCCCAATCAGGTATATAGCCAGGGCCTGGGGCCCTTTGGGCATCAGCCGAAGGGCGACACCAAAGGGTGTTGCCCGTTGGTGGGGCTGTTCGTGGGGTCGTGCGTGGGCACCTCCCCCTTACGTCTGGACAGATGGACAGCATGGAGGAGTAGAAGGATTCCACCCCCTAGACTGAGACGTGGTGGAGCCGTGGAGCGAGGAAGCTGGGGTCTGGATCTACTGGTCCCCAGCTGCCCGGCGCCGAGATCCCTGCAGGTATATGAGACGGCGATTGGGAGCAGTGACCAAGCAAGTGCGGGTTCTGCTGTAGTCTTTTTTTCAGTTGGATAATTTGTTATTGGCTGCTATGATGTACAGGAAAAGGCATCGCTCTTGTGAGTCCCTGGTGCTGTTGGATTCACCCAGACAAAAACTTTCTAAATTGGACACTGGCTCGAACAATTGCTCTGCAGCAAGTTCACCGCTTGACCCCCCGCCCCTTGCTTGATGACGAGCTCGGCCGCTAAAGAAGCAGAGAGACAGAGGAAAGCTGCCCTGTGCTCCCCACAACACGTTCACCCTTTCTCTGGACCCCGTCAGGAGTTGCACCACCCCTGCCTTGTGCAGGACCCGGTGTTCCAGGATGATTTAACCTTGGGTAATTCTCTCCGGGCACAGTGTCACCTAATTGCCAAGACAATTCCGTTATTGTTTAGCCATGTGTCAGATATGGGGGATTCCTTACTGTGGATTAGATCCAAATTGAGCGAATTGCTCTAGTTGGACCTCATTCGGGAGGGGGGGCGGTTTGATTGGGGACATTGCTAATTCTCAGGTTGTTTCATCGGATTTTCCCCTGCAGCCCCCCAATAGGAGGTTCTTTATTCGGGCAAGGGTTCGCCCTGCCTCTGTAGTTAGCAAACCTAAGGTTTTACAAATAAGGAAGAATGCTGTTTGGGTTAAGTTGAAACCCCTGCCTTCTGGGTTTTTTTCCTCGTTGGGATTCCCCTGATGACGTGTCTAACCATTTGGCCTGTTTATTTGGAACCAAAAGAGATTCTATAGATATTGCCTCTATCTCTAAGTTATACCACTCTAGGAAGGGGGCATGTCTTAGAGTTTTTTTTCATTCAAATAGATGGGTCTTTAAACTGTTTTTGGCACCCAAATATTTATTATCAAGGGGCATATCAATTGATAGGGTGTTTTAGTTATGGGCATTACTACAAGGAGAGGAATCTGGAAAATGTGGTGTCAGCTCCTGTGCTGTCCTCACACAATTGTTTAACCCTAGGGCACTCGGGATGGGGGGATTGCGTGCGTCTTTACATTCCATATTCCATTGCAAAGAGGCAATGGATTTTAAGGCCTCCACTACCCCTATTGACCAGGGGGATACTCATGTTCTATTTCCCGCCGGCCATAAACAATCGCCGGGCACATTCTCTGGGAGAATTGTGGTTCCGGCACCCTTCAAATCTCGGGGGGGCTGCCTTTTCCCGGTGTCGGCTGATCTTTCCCAGCTGGCTAATCTGGAGGGAGCCGACTCAATTCCAGATTTATGTCCTTCCTTCTCTGACCAGGGCAGTCAACAGCCTGCCCTGAAATGGAAGTTGGATTTATTTGGTGTTGATTCTGCTGGTCTGCCCCTTAAAGACCATGATGTTACATCAGAGGGTCAAGGTGGGGGCTGCCATCCAGAGTTTGGGTCCCCTTCTAGGAGTGGGATGGGCGATCCTTTGGTCACATGCTCGTTCTGTACTAACTCAGATTCGCCCAGAGACTGGAGAGGTCTCCCCTAGGTTAGACACAACTGTTACTGAGTCACGATGTCAGGTCCCTGCCCTCTCTGGGCAGTTAGTACCTTCTTTTGACTTGTCCCTGCTGGAAAGTGCTTTGTGCCAGAGTCTGCTGGTTGGTGGTAAATCTTCTTTGCAACAGGCGACCCTGCTCGATTATTTTCTCTGTGTTGCTCCTATGGCTCCAACTGACCCTCTGTTGCAGCCCCCTTTATAGGGATGCCCCTGGTGGGATTGGGCTCGGGGGATGCAAAGCTGGTTTCCCAGCCCTCTGTTGAGTCTGGTTCCCAACCTAATCAATACCGGAGTGGTAATTTTCGATGCGCAACAGGGATGGAGTTTGGGTCAAGCCCTGCCCCAATGATCTTTGGTCAAGGCAAGCCAGTTGAAGCTTCTCTCATGGAATATTGCAGGATGCAGGTCCAAGGGGGCCGACCCTGACCTTATTAATTTCTTTATGGACTTTGACCTGATCTTGATTCAGGAAATATGGCTGTGACATGATATGTTTTCTATTCAAGGTTTTCAGGTGCATTTATCGCCGGGGTTTAAGGATCCCACCAGGGGGAGATGTTCAGGAGGCTTAGCCTTCCTGGTCTCTGAGATGATGGGAGGTACATTTAGAATTATACCCCATGCATGTGGGAATTTTTTTGTAGGGGTGTGGAATATTCCAGGTAGACTACCATTATTGCTTATTAATCTCTACATTCCGCCTACTATGTCAAGATATTATAATCCCGACATCTGGAATTTACTGAGTGATCTGCTTGATTGCTTGAATGGACAATTCCCCGATGCTCTTCTTGTTATGGCCGGGGACTGAAATGCCAGGTTGGGTGCCTTTTGCGATTCAGAGACCAACTGGCTCCCAGACGGGTGTGACTGGCTGGCATGTAGGAGATCAAGGGACCTGGAAGGCAATGAGGCTGGTTTGTGCTTGTTCGAGTTATTACAGTCCCACTGTCTAATGGTCCTTAATGGTACTGGGCCATTGGATCCAGATGGGGATTTTTCCTTCCTTAACTTTAAAGGAAGAAGCACGATCAATTATATTGTCGTGCGTATTCTGCAAAGATCTAATTTTGTTGATTTTACTCTAGTTCCACGAGTAGAAAGTGACCATCGGGCCTTAATGGTATTGATTAATGGCTATGGTAATATGGCTACTTCTCCTGTCAGATGGGAGTTCTCTAAGTCAGAGGGAGGTAGGACTCGAGTTAGGTGGAACTTCTCCATTTGTATCCAGGTCCATGACCTTTTCGCCAGCCAGGAAATGAATACTCTATGTTCCATATTCTTGAGGGAAGACCTCCAAGACATCAAAGTTCTTGACCAGCTTTATAATTGTATCATCTCTGCCCTGGGTTCCCAGGTGCTGTCGTGCCCTAGTAAATTTAGGGAAATGAAGGGTGCGTGCTGGTTTGATCGTGAGTGCAGGGTAGCGAAACAGGCCCTGGTGCATATGAAACATGCCTGGGTCATTGACCCGTCAGAGCAAACTGCCCTCCAACTGCGAGAGGCCAAATCCAGATATAAATTGCTTATTACATCTAAGAAGCATACTAAAGGCGCTTGGGCAAGGCTCAAGGTTGCTGCTCTGACCAAGAATACTAAAGCCTTTTGGGCCTTGGTTAACAAGAAGATTGGGGCTCCCTCTGGTTTATGGCAATCACAAATAGATGAGGAGGTGTGGATCACTTTCTTTCAACAGCTATTTAGTACAGGGGCGGAAACGGTGGATGTGGAGGCTTCCGAACTGATCCGCTCCTTGCGTTTACAAATAGGGGGATCTTCCAGTTTGGGGGTGACTCCATCAGAGGTGTTAGCTACGATAAATACCTTGAAGGCCAACAAAGCCCCGGGAGGAGACTTTATTGTCTTGAAGGTACTGTGTACCCGCCCCTTTTGGTGGGCCAAGTTACTGGCCAAGTACTTTTCCTGTATTAATCAGTCACTGCATATACCCAAGGGATGGGGTGCTTCAGTAATGATTCCCATTTTCAAGAAAGGGAATCCTCTGGATCCCGGTTGTTACTGCCCTATAAGTTTGCTCCCAGTTATCGGGAAATTATACTCTAAAGTCCTCCTCAAACATCTGGAGGCCTGGGCCCTGGAACAGAATCTAATACCTCAAGAACAGGTGGGTTTTAAGGAAAATACATCTACTACTGATAATGTGTTTGTGCTACGCCACATTATCACCAAGTACACCATTATTAGATCTGGTTCTCTCTTCTTGGCCTTCATCGACTGCAGTTAAAGCTTTTGATTCAATCTCTCGCCCCAGGCTGTGGAAGAAATTATTGGGCTGGGGCATAAATGAGCATCTCCTTGCCCTACTTGTTTATATACACTTGAACAACACAGCTAGTGTTCGGCTTGGGTCTCTTGGTAGACTGTCTCGTCCGTTTATCGTGGCAAGGGGAGTCAGGCAAGGATGTGTCCTGGCTCCCCTGCTTTTCAATCTTTGAGTGACCTGTCCCAGTGCCTCTCTTCCGAACTCGCCCACCCTCCGAGAGTCCAGGACAGACCACTGAATATTCTGATGTATGCGGATGATCTGGTCCTTATGTCCCAAACGAGGAAGGGCATTACACACCTGCTGGGGTTACTTGCGGAGTATTGTTCTCTGAATGAATTAACAATTAACTTACTTAAATCTCAGGTGATGGCTTTGGGGAGAGCAAAAATGACTAGCCACGTCTGGCATGTGGGGAATGACACACTCAGCCAAGTAGACTCCTATGTCTACCTGGGGGTTATCTTCTCCAAGAATGGTGCATGACACAAACACAAGAAATGTCTATCCCTGAAAAGCCAATGTGGCAGCCAAAGGGATTTTGAGGTTAGCTTTGGGTTCCCCCAGAGTTACCATTTCATCTATTTTAGAAGTATATAGGGCTAAAGTCCAGTCACTATTAGTTTTTGGTGCGAATGTAACTGCGGATGGAGACACTCAGGTCCTTGAAGTAATCCAGAATAAGTTTTAAGAACCTTGCTAAGAGTCCCACAGAGTGTTCCAGCTGCCATAGTTCGTGCAGAGACTGGGACGCTAGCTATTGCCAACTTATGCAAGCTTCAAGCTCTCCAGTTTCGGCCCAAATTATTCCATCAGGAGGGCAAATCTCTGGTAGCTTTGTGTTTGAAGGAGGAATTAGAGTATGAATGATGGGGGAATTACCCATGGCTCTCCTAGATATTCTCTTGTTTGAGGGAACTGGGGTTCTCATTCCTCTTCTTTCAGGGTAAATCCTTCCCTCTTCAAAAACTTTTGCTACGACAAAGAATACTAGACATTGTATGACAAGATGACCTGGCTGAGTTACCCACTTGAAAGGTTTCCCCACATTATTACCTTATAAAAACCTCCCACAATTTTGAGTCGTACTTGGACTTATTATCTAGTCCTACCCACGTAAAGCCTTAACCCTCTTGTATTTCCATCTTCTCCCATCTGCAATTATCGAGGGAAGGTATGCGAATACCTTCCGTGAGTCCTGAGTTTGCCCTTGTAACGGCCTAGAAGTGGAAGATCTGGCCCATGTCCTTTTTAGTTGCCCACTGTATGAGAGCATAAGGGCTATCTGGCTTGAGCCACTTTGGCAGTCCCACCCGTATATCCCAGTTTCTGTCAAACTCCAGAGCTTACTTGCTTCTCAGGATGAAGAAACTATTTGGTCAGTAGCGCTATTTGCTTTGCTGGCCATGAGGATATGGGCAGCCTGGATAGTGTGAGCCCGACTAGGGGTCAAGGGACCCGATGGCCCACTGTCTCTCTGATCTTGCAGTTGTTGTTTTTCCTTTGAGGTTAGCAACCATGTCTCTGGCTATGTTTATGTTGTACAGGATTTGCCTTACCTTGTTAGGGTTCTTATTTTTTCTATGCTTTATTTATGTATTTTTGTGTGTATTAAAGGCTATCGGTCATAGTGATAGCCCAAAGCCGTAAATTACAAGTGTAATTACTAGTAGTCTCTTATATTCTGTCTATTCTAGACACCAATTTTTGTGCTTTAATTCTACCTGTATGGTTATGATTGCAATTTTACTGGGAATGACGTGGGTCTGTGTTGCCCTAGTCGCTGTGCCCAAAGTGGCTGCTATTTTCCCTTTTCCAGACTAACAGGGGTACTTTGCCAACTTTACCCAATGGACCTGCTCTGGGGCACTACTAATTTTCACACCTTGATACCATTACCCGTCTTTTAGCTTGTTTTATCTATGGTTGTAAGGTTTTTTGCCTATGCTGCTTGTGTCATGTTCTGTTTTATGTTATGTTCTGTCTGTTTGTTCCTTTTCCGTTTGTCTATCTGCATTGGGCCAGGCCGAGAGCCAGTGCCGTCAAATAAACTGAACTGAACTTAGAAGTTTTCTTGCTTGATGTAAACTAACAAACACAAAATTCAAACTAACCATTAGGACTTGCTATGATGTCACTCTCTTCTGATTGGTTCATGCCTAAAGGCGGGGTTTCTTACTGATGCCCAAAGTAAGGGGAGAAAGGACTCATTACCAATAGAAACAGCAACGCATCAACATCCCAGAGTCTCCGTGTAACACGATTGAGAATCTTTGTATATGCGGTAAAAAATCTTTAAATTGTATTTAAATTAACTTCTTATTTTAAACAGCTATTTAATGTTTAATCTCTCTTTTCTTAATTCTGTTTCTACTTTTTAATGTTTTATTTTATATCTATATAATATTAAGTAACTCCATTTATTTTATAGTCATTATTTTCTCATTCCTTTGTTCTTTTTTCTTTTTTATATTTGATATGCGTTAAGGAACCCTCTTGTAATGTCTCATGCTTTGATTCTCGCTCTTATAATCTACTATTCATTCTGTTTAAACAGGCTCTTACTGCTTTATATACTTTAATACAGGTTCTGCTTTTTCTTACACAACCATTTAAGGGTGAATAAAGTTTATATTAAAGTTAAATAGCACAGTCACAAAACACAACTCCATAAAAGATTCTCTTCCCATCAAAAACGACCTATCCACATGTAACAAGCATGCCATTCAAGACCCTATCATTTTATAACCCTTAATATCAAATTATAACTTTTAATCATAATTTTAATTACTCATTCCTATTTTAATCATATTTGCATTAGTATGATTAAATATTAGATCAGAAGGACCTGTCATAATTAATATGCTTAACCAAATTTAAAAAAAACATTGAGGGGGGACCAATAATATACACTCTTCCACAGACTAGCCAAACAAGGATATAAACACAAATGGGTCTGTGAATAGAAATTGCCCTACTATTTATTATACATAAATCCTATAGTATAAACAATTGTACATGTAAATAAGTAAATGTAAAGTCCACCACAGCAATAAGGAAAAAGATCCAAGGTAGAACATCTTTGCAAAAGTCCAGTGATATCGCCAACACGTTTCAAAACTTCTTCAGGGCTTAAAAAAACCTTTGAATTCTCTTGAACTTGATACTATCAGACATTAAAAGTTACCCAAAGAAAATCTACCAAGGCATCCATATCTATCTATCTATGAGTATAACAATAGCTTAAAAGTAGATTGTAAATCTTTTTAAAACGTGTTGGTTTTGGTAACACAGATAATTAACCATACCTCTCCCTATAGATGCCTTGGTAGATTTTCTTTGGGTAACTGGTTTTTTTTATGTCTGATAGCATCAAGTCCAAGAGAATTCGAAGGTTTTTTGAAGCCCTGAAGAAGTTTCGAAACGCGTTGGCGATATGACTGGACTCTTGCAAAGAGGTTCTTCTACCTTGGATCTTTTTCCTTATTGCTGTGGTGGACTTTACATTTACTTACTTACATGTATAATTGCTTATACTTATAGGATTTATGTATAATAAATAGTAGGGACATTTCTATTCACAGATCCATTTGTGTTTATAATTAATATGCTTGACATAAGGTATAGAACCTACACTACTTATGAATACTCACACTTCGGGTTACCAAGCATTTAATTTTGCCCTGGAGAATGTCTTTCCTTTTTATATGAGCAGAGTATTAAAAATGTGCAGTACAGGAGGACATTGACTTTGTGTCTTGATACATAAAAATTATGTATTTTCATATATAAAACTCCTGAAAAATCAGGAATACATGCTTCCCTTCAGTCTGTATTTTGAAGTAACTGGTTTTGTGTGAACACTTATTGGTATGAGGGCTGGCTGTCATGGTTCAGTGATTTATTACCTCTCATCTAGAGGTGGGGGGAGATTGGAGCAGTATTGAATGCTATTGAGGTGGAGTAGTTATTTCCATTCAATTAAATCAAAGTAGTTAACTTTGGTTTACTAAGTAATTAGTTGGTTCTTTGTAATGTTTCTCATGAGGTCTGTAAGCAAAGATTTGGTAACTCATGTTTAATGATGCCTGAATAACTGGTTGCAGATGGATTCCTAGTGATTTGTAATAAAGCCCTGTGTGCAGTTTCAAAATATAAGAAATTTAGGTGTGCAGGGAAGTGCTATATTGGATTTAGCAGGGGACTCGGCATGGCAGCAGAGCAGGGATTCATTCCTCTTCAGTTAAACACATTAATCCAATCAAAATATTAATTGCTTACTGAGGCTTCATTCTCAAGCAAGGACTTATGGTGTGGATGTGGAATACTAAGAATTTTCTAATGGTTGTGACCATTGCTTTGCAAAAGAAATATCAGCGTTTACAAAACTGGCTACTACAAGACTGACTACAGTTTTGATGGAGTAAATCTTTCTTCTTGTCTTGTCAAGTGTCCCTAGTGATCAGTTTACATGCTGACCTCTTATATCCCCATAGAAAGGTTATCTATTTTAAGACTTTTGGAGCTGATGTGACTTTCTGACATTGCGATTTAAAATGGTAGTAACTTTCTTTTAATACATCTGTTAGCGAAAGGACAATCAAAATGATAATCAGTGAGAATTGAATGCTGGGTTGTAGTAAAAGGTGTTGTAGCAAAGGTGTTCTGTATTAACTAATTCTGTTAACTGGGCTGAAGTATATTGTGGCATGACTGTGAAAGCTGTATTTTTGTGGAATGTATGCCCGATACATCTGTGAAATTGAGTTAGACTGCAGTGTAGTATTTGCCACAGACATTTGAGCAAAACCCATTTAGCAAAACAAAAAATAAAATAATGAATTTTGGTGTGTTCAAAATGCTGTTAAAGCACCCTGAAAGCATGACTGGCTGTTACTTAGTTGGTTATTGGTTCACACAGCATTCCCAGGGCAGGCTTCCTCAGAAAACGTTTAAAAGAATATTTATAGTCTTAATTATGAAGACTTGCTTTCTTTTATAAATCGGAGGGTTTTCAGTTACAGTTCCAAAGTGGACTGGAGTTCTGCTGGCTAAGTTACTTCACAACCTATAGCTAATAGCTATGGAATACATTCATGATCTAGCAGTGGCACCTATCTCTTTTAAAAAGTAGTTCTGTGAAGTGGGCGCACAAATTATTGAAGTCTCATTCCCTCAGGACAGGGGCAATGAACAATGTAAGTCGGCTGGATTTTTTTGGCAACCAAAGTGGTCATGCGTCCACTGTAGAAGGACCTAATGATAAGAAATGTTGGATCCCTACTAAACTTGGGGCTTCTGCTTCTTCCTAAATTTGGTTGTCAGGGTGACTGAATAATCCTTGTTTCCATAGAAAACTAGGATAAAAGAAAGGGTAGAAGATCTGACAGCATTACAATTAGTTCATATGATTTTTATTACTTTTTTTGACCAACTTCTTTTGTCGAGGGGTTATAGGATTTGCAGCCATACAGGGCCTTTGCCATAAGAGAGACCATCTGAGCTACTTCGTGTCCATCTCTTGCATTTGGGATCAGTACCACAATCGCATTCTTCCTTGGGCATAAGCATAGGATCATTCCATAAAGTAAGGGACACCCTTGTTATAAATGAACCTTTCAGGATCTCAACCTTTTGTCAATTCTAGTGAAGGCAGGCACCTGTGTTCACTGTGTTTTTCCCTATTCGTGGCAATGGGGCAAAAACACAGTGGATACTGGTTTAGTGAAGGGTTTGTAATTGCAAAGGGGTCATCAGAATGTACTGATAAACCTATACTACAGCCAGAGGGAGAGCCATGAAGTTCCTTATAACAGGGGTTATACCATGCGGTCTTCCAACAAACAAAGAGAATGGTGTTGAATATCGGGCCTCAATTGCTGAACCTACTGTCCTTTAAACTTCAGTGTTTTTTTTTCCAGAACAGCTTTTAAAGGGGAATGCCTACTTCAGGCCTTGGATTAATTTCTCAAACTGAAGATGAATCAATTTCTTCAAGAGGCATTCTAAAAAACTCACGTTGAAAAACTTGTTTAAGCTGCCACACTGTAATGCAGTAATATAACCTCCTACAGGAAGGAACGGTGTTGTTCACAGCTGTTGCTTTTGGGACTGTAGAAGAAAGTCTGCAAAACCTTAAAAATGTCTTCAGAATTATTATTTTTTTTGCAGAAGAGTTGTCGGGGACTGCAAATACCTGAGAAGACAGTCCCTAGTTTTGCATGGAAAAAGGCAGTATTAACTTGCTTGTATCACCCCATCAACACGTTTTAGTCCTCATCTGGGAAGGCAGTTCAGTCTTCAGAGCAACACAGTCCTGAGTGTCTCTGTTGTGAAATGGCTGACAAAAGATTCCAGCTGGGGTAATGATTTTTGTAACGTGTCCACTAGATATTAGAATAATTTGCCATAGTCTTGGAGGCTAACTATTTTTGGTCACTGTTGACCTGAACTGGATTTCCTTTGGTCACCTACTCCAGAAGGGCCAGGCACTACGTTGCAATATACACCCCCGGAGCCAGGTATGTTCAGCTGGTGGCCGTGGGCTGAATTTTGCCTGTGGTAGGCTTCCATCTGACCCATGGCCCTTGAAATCCACTTTTTATTAAATACCAGTATTTCCTAAGTAAAATATAAATCTCCAGGATGAAGACGTGCAGTAATGGCTCAAACCTCTGCATGTTTAACTTACGCAGTTTGTATTGATAAGTCTGAACAGCGTTTTGACTTCTCCAGTACTATAAAAATAATGTATGCTGGTCACACAATGAGTTTTTTGTGCAATTTGGCCTACCAACAAACTGCTGAGAGGTGATCTGTCCTGGTACAGCTTTGCTATAGCAGCATCAGCAGAAAGGCAGTGCAGGATGTTGGACAGCCCTGCTTGGAGCCATCGGTTTCCCATATCTTTCCCCTTGTGTAAAAGGGAGCCAGTGCGGTGTAGTGGATAAGGTGCTGGACTTGGACCTGGGAAGCCAGGGTCTGAATCCTGCCCTAGCCATGAACTCCCAGGGTGGCCTTGGGCAAGTCGTAGCCTTTCAGCCTCGGTTCCCCATCTGTAAAATGGGAATGTGTATCTGTCTCTCCCTATGTTCCCCTCACCCGTGTCTATCTTGGATTGTGAGCCCACTGGGCGGGGACCTGTCTCCGTTAATAACAATTGTAAAGCACCAGGTACGCTGCTGGCACTACATAAATGCTTAATAAATGATGATAATAATAATAATATAATATAATATAATTAATAGCAAAATTCCTATTTATTATTTGTCTTTCAATATTCTCATATTTGTGCTTGGAAAGCAATACATGTTAGTAAATACCGATAAATTGTTTAACTTGTTTCTATGAGGCAGACTTGGAAAACCGAGTTGAAGAAGATAAGTAGCTTACTAATGGCCACGGAAGAAATCCATATCAAAGCTAGTATGAAGAGCCTAATTTTCTATTTCCCAGCGTGCTGCTTTCCATTCCTCTTACTCTGTCCTGTTGGCATTAGACAACATCCATTTAATTCCCTGTTTTCCTAGAGAGAGAGAGAGCTTCTCTGTATAGCTGTAGTAAGCCCTCAAAAGAAAGAGGGTTGCACAGCTGTCACGGAGGACATAATATGAGCACATACTCATAATTTGGCATGGGGAATCTTTATTGTAGATGATGAATGAGAGAGGAAAAAAACAAATCCTGGCTGAGTTTGCATTGATTATAGGAATAATCTTAACTTGTAAACTGAGAATGCTTCGTACATAAACTAATTTTGAACCACATTAGGTCAATGAATAATATAATCTCAGAATAGCAGCGTACTTTGGTCAGCAATAAATGTGCTTGTTCTCTGTGTGTTTGGGTGTAATCAATTTTATGCTTGAAAACAGACTGTTTTTTATATATTTAAAGACTCACTGATTTTCTTGTTTTAGGTATACAAAACTTGGCTACGCAGGAAATACAGAACCCCAGTTCATTATTCCATCATGTAAGTAATTTTTGCACCAGCTTCTGAAACACAAAGTTATTTATGAACCTGCTAAGCCAGGGGTGAGGAATCTCAGGCCCAGGGGTCAAATGCATCCCCGTGTCAAGTTTTTGTCTCCTTTT
>QEPC01001738.1:4228866-4249953 GCA_003113815.1 Sphenodon punctatus
CGGTTGGGTTTAATTAAGAGAGTATATATGGAAACCAATACAAGGACACACTAATAGAAGACCAATATTCGGATGTTTTTGAGGGCATTGGTAAATTGGAAACTGAATATAAAATTGAGCTGTCAGAACCCAATCATCCTGTCATCCATGCCCCCAAAAAGGTTCCCCTAGCTATAAAAAGGAGACTAAAAGAAGAGCTGAACTGATTGGTGGCATTAAAAATAATTGACAAAGTAGAAGAACCCACTGAATGGGGACATTCGTTAGTCATCATAGAAAAGAAAGATGGGACACTAAGATTGTGCTTCGATCCAAAGGAGCTCAACAAATATGTCAAAAGGCAGCACTATCCATTGCCTGCGAGAGACAACGTATTCAGTGAAATGGCTGGTGCTAAATATTTTTCAATTCTGGACGTGTCCTTGGGATTCTGGCAGGTCCCTTTTTAGATGAAAAAAGCTCAAGGCTCTGCATGTTTAATACACCCGTTGGGAGATATTGCTTTTGCTTGCTCCCATCTGGCCTAAAATCAGCTCCTGAAATCTTTCACAGGACAGTGCAGCAAATATTTGATGGAGTTGCTGGTGCCAAGGTGTACATTGATGACATTCTGGTATGGGGAAAAAACCAAAGAGGAACATGATCAGAGGCTACAGAGAGCCTTAGACAAGGGTAGCAGGGCTGAAACATAAGCAGAAATGCAAATGCAAATTTAGAGTTAAGAAATTGCCTACCTGGGAGAATGAATGTCGGAAAATGGGGTGCAAATAGTTCCTAAGAGAATAAGGGCAATCTCAAACATGTCACCCCCAAGAGATAAGGAAGGGGGTACAAAGCTTCCTAGGAATATAGGCAGGCATATAGAAAACCTTGCAGAGCCGACCAGCAGCCTAAGGCTGCTTTTAGACGAGCGCGCGGTGAACTCGCACGTGGTTTCCAAAATCCCGCGAGACGGGATCAGACGAGACGCTGCCACGAGTCACGCGCACGGGAGGGGGACGCACATTCTTTTCAAGCAGCGAACTGACCGGGAATCTGATCGAGGTAGGCCATTCGCGGCTTGAAAAGAATGCGCGTCCGCCTCCCGTGTGCGTGACTCGCGGCAGCGTCTCGTCTCAGCCCGTCTTGCGGGATTTTGGAAACCATGCGCGAGTGCACCGCGCACTCGTCTAAAAGCGGCCCAAGAGCGCTAATAAAAAGAATACTTAATGGACATGGGATGCCAACATGGACAAAGAATTTGCAAAGCTAAAAAAGCTGATTGAAACAGCCCCAGTCCTCGGGTGTTTTGACAGCAAAAGAGAAACCAAACTGTCCACAGATGCCTCAGAAGAGGGCATTGGGGCAACCCTATTACAAAAGTATGGTGATCACTGGAGCCCAGAGGCATATGCATCCAGAGCCCTCACAGAGATAGAATATCTATACGTACAGATAGAGGAGGAGACTTTAGCCCTGGTGCATGGGTGCAAAAAATTTCATGTTTTTATATATGGAAGGCTGGTTGTTTCAGAAATTGACCACAAACCTCTGGAATCAGAAAGTGTGAGTTACTTGTAGGATTGCTCCACGATCCTACAACATAATGACTCAAGATGGACACTCTTTTCGGCGTAACAGGAGACACTTGCAATGCATTCCTGAACAAGTGAAGGAGAATAGGACGAGAGAACAGCTGGGAACTACACACAAGATGACTCAGGAAAGTGTCGCAGAGGAGATGACAGAGGCACTAAAATAACAAACACCTGCTCCATTATAAATATGAACTGTATCATTGGGCTTCAGCTCCGGCAGAGCCCGTGACCCTTTATTATAGTACAATGTTTGCTGAGCTTTGATTTTTTTGCTTATGCTTGTGCAAATCAGTGTCACTCCTGTGATTTGTCACCATCCATTTGGGTAGCCGAGTTCTCAGCTGTCTGTTAAATAAAATCTGAGCAGGTGACAGGCCATGTGCCAGAGGAGTTGATCTGTAATTCAGAAGAGGAAAGTATGGGTCACCACCAGTATCAATGGACTTATTAAATAATCTTTTTATTATTTTAACACCATTTTCCACAAGCCCATTAGACTGAGAGTACCTTGGGCTCGATGTAACGTCCGAAAGCCATAGTCCCTGTGCAAATTTTTTAAATTCGTGCCCTGACAACTGGGGACCATTGTCAGACATAACCACATATGGAATTCCATGTCTGGCAAAGATTGCTTTAAGGCACAGTGTGATCTGCTTTGCAGTCGTATTGTCCAACAAAACCACTTCAGGGTAGTGAGAAAAATAATCTAAAGCCAACAGATAATCTTTGCCAGCCAGTGTAAACAAGTCAATACCCACTTTATCCCATGCTTCTTCTTGCAGTTCATTGTCTGTCCAAATTGGTTCTTTCTTAGTCTTAGGCTGGTATTTCTGGCATGTGTCACAGCATTTTCTATTTCACTATTCATAAGTGGCCAATATAATACCTTTTTGGTCCTCCTTTTGTATTTTTCAATGCCCAGGTGACCCTTGTGTATCCTCTTAATCATATCTACTTCTAGCGCTTTAGGTACTACCAATCTGTGACCCTTGAACAAAAGACCATCTATCACCGAGAACTCTGCTTTAACCTGAAAATACGGGCCTGATATGTTATGACCAGGCCATCTAATGGTGATGGCTTTTATAACTTTCTGCAGTGTGCCATCCTGTGTTGTAGCCACAACAAAGTTTTGCCACATCTCATCTGATACAGGGTAAAAACATTTTTTATCCAGTTGACCTGCACAATGTTAGATTCCAGTTCAGCATCATCAACAGTGTTGTCAACTGCCCTGGACGAAGTGTTTACAATCAGCAGTTCCTGGCTTATATTCTAATCTCAAATCATATAATTGCAACTGGGAAAAAAAAGCCTCTAGAGTCTGGGAGGTATACCAGAGGTTTGTGGTCAGTTTCCGCCACAACCAACTTTCCATATATAAAAACATGACATTTTTTGCACCCGTGTACCAGGATTAAAGCCGCCTCCTCTATCTGTGCAGTCATGGAGGAGACTGAAGTAGCACCACGCTGAGCACCAGAAAGAGTTGTTGAACAATGTTAAAGATAGCGTTCATATATAATTTCTTGGTTTTGAAGTTAGGTGTTTAGAAAAGGGAGATGTGGGAATAGTACACTGTCTCTTTATGAGAACAGTACTGGCAACTGAAACTTAGGCTGCTTTTAAACGAGGCGCTGAAAAGCGCCTCCTGAGTCCTACGTTGAAAGAAAAGCCACGCTGGGAGTGTTTAAAATACTCCCTGCGCTGCCGGAAGTGACGTGCTCCCCGTTGTCAGCAGCAGCGGTGCCATCTCTACAAAGACCTGCCCGGCCCATTATCCAGTGACATGCCTGGCCAGCTCTGAACTAGGATCAGCGTGCTGTGGACTGGTGAGACTCCTTGCCTCGCACAGAAGCTATTGAATAGATTTGCTAAGTTTCTCTCGTATGCTAATAAATGTCACATGAACTTGTGATTTAAAGAAAATACTCTGTCCATAGTCAATTCAGAGGCAACCTAGCGGACCCTGAAAGGACCCCCAAAATGGACCTCCAACAATTTGAGCCCTAACCGTTTTAAAAAAACACAAATGGAATCAATATACATCTATCATTCCTCCCCACCAACTCCTAAACTCTGATCATTCTCTCTCAGCTGCTATGCTGGGCTTGGCACATGCATATCAGCAAGGAGGCTAAATGGCACACAGTAACGCTCAAATTGAACACCCTCCAAATAACTACTTAAGACATGTACCATGTAGGGTAAATATAAAACCCTAGGTACCTAGCAGGAGGCCTTCCAAACTCAGAGTACAATTAAATTCTATTTAATGAAACACTCCACCAGCTCCCTTAGGGACAAGTATATTTGTATTCCAATAACAGTGTTAAGTAGCGATGCAATCTACAAAGATAGATATCCAAAAGATCACGCTCAGCAAACTGTAGTCAAAGCCAAACCAGCTTTGTCCTGAGGTGGGGGAAGTTTCCTTGTTTCCATTGTTCTTGGTACTGCAGGCTTTTTGTAGCAGAAACCCGAGAACTTTATAAAAATTTTATTAAAGTAGGATCAACCAGCCTTAAACATATTAGGCTTCCAACCATAAGCGAATTTATCCCCAAAGCCCAATAACGTTTGCGCAGTGTTCTTAATTTTCTTTAAATTCCTTCTTAACAATGCTCGTTATTAAAGCTGTTTGTTCCTCCTGGGGATGTGCAATGAGAGAAATGGCTTGTGAATAAATACACTCCAGAGGGGGGTAGGTTCATGAACCATTGTCCCTTCGGAAGAAAAAAGACCAAATAATTATACTGTGAGGAAATATATTTTTTTTTAATTTTTAAAATGAACTCATTAAACTTTTACACTTGAATAATTAATTATAGAGAAGTCGTTTTGCCCTTCTGGCTTGCTCTAGTCCTGCTTCAGCTATCATTAGACTCCAACAACCTGATCCAAAGGGCTCCAAAGCCAATGGGTGCTTTTAGACGAATGACAGTCTCGGTTCTGCCCATGACAGCCCGCTTCACCCCTGGCCTGGCCTATTTAGTTAGAGATGCACCCCCCCCCCAGATGTGTAACCACATCAGTCTTTTATTTATTTATTGAATGATTCTCAAGTTGTGGTCAGTGGACCATTTTTGGTCTGCGTAGTCACAGTAAGAGACTTGCGGCTGATTCATGAAATCGGCTGTGACTACTGCAAAGCAGGCTTTGGTCCCTTGCTATTTCCAGGGTAAGGATGGAGCTGAGGGAGGTGATTCATGACTGACCAGCACACGTGAATTATGACCATTCCTCCAGCACTCCACAGAGATGGTCATGTTGCTGGCAGTGGCCAAACTTCTCCTCACATACAGCAGCAGCCAGCTCTCAGTGAGTTTCAGCTCTCTCTGGTGAGTGCCTGGTGGTTTCTGAGGAACTCTGAGAGGTAACAGTGATCCACTGGTCCAGCAAGTTTGAGAGTGAATGTAATGCTATTAGAAATAGTTGAATTGACACCCTGAAGACTGAAGTTAGCTAGCTACCAGTGCAAGTCCCCACACCTTACCCTATACTAGCATGCCACAGTCCTTCTAAAGACATGAGAAGGTAGGTTGCCAAACAGCATCAGTTGTGATGATAGGTTTTGAATCTGGATTAATGCCAGTCAGTTCATTTAATGCCACCCACATTTAGGCCACAAGAAACTACTCCAGAATAGTTGGTTTGAGGGCTGCAGTTATTAATAACACAGCATTTTACCATTCTGGAGTAAGGTTTTACCTGCTTTGCACCTTCCTGCAGCACAGCAGTAGACCAGTCAGGAACATACTGTGTACTTTGGACATCTGGCATAATCACAAAGAATAACACCTGCACCCAGTACTACTTAGCCCCCGGCCCTGACCTGGTCAATGCTGAGCTTTTACAGGCCGCACCAAACTGGTGGGCATCCATTCTTTGTACTTTATTTAATTGGATTAACCTAACTTGCCAAATTCCTGGAACCTGGGACCTTAGCTGGATCATTCCTATCTTTAAGAAGGGGGATAGAAGGGACCCATCATGCTATAGGCCTATTAGTCTTCTTTATTATTATTATTATTATTATTATTATAAATTTATAAAGCGCCAGTAACAACCTGGCGCTGTACAGAACATATAATCAGCTGCGGTCCCTACCTGTGGCTTACAATCTAAAAGACAAGGAGGGGGAGACAAGGAGAGGGGACAGCGGGAGAGACATGGGAGAAGACAAACAAACATTCAGGCGGATGCGAAGTCTCAGGCGCGTGTACTTGGCTTGGTTACAAGGTGGTCGGTAGCAGCAGTCAGCAGAGGAGGGCCGACAGTAAGAGCAAGGGGAAAGACTAGAGGGCATTGGGAAAGGCAGCATGGAAAAGGTGGGTCTTGAGGAGGGATTTGAAGGAGCGGAGGGAGGAGGCGAGGCGGACGTCGGCAGGGAGGGAGTTCCAGGCATGCGGGGCAGCGAGGGAGAAGGGACGAAGGCGGTTGGGCGAGCAGGAGAAGCGAGGGAGAGCGAGGGAGGGGACAGCGGAAGAGCGGAGAGCGCGCGCAGGAGCGCGTAGGGCGATTAGGTCCGAGAGGTAAGGGGGAGCTTGGTCATGGAGCGATTTGAACGTGAAAACCAGGAGTTTGAACAGGATACGTTCAGGAAGGGGGAGCCAGTGAAGGGAGAGGAGGAGAGGCGTCACATGGTCGAAGCGACGGGCAGAGTGAATGACCTTGGCGGCAGAGTTTTGGATCGCCACAAGGGGGGACAGGTGGGAGCGAGGGAGGCCAGCAAGGAGGAGGTTGCAGTAGTCGAGGCGAGAGATAACCATGGCATGAACAAGGGTTTTGACCGAGGAGATAGAGAGAAAGGGGCGGATCCAAGCAATGTTGTGGAGAGCGAATCGGCAGGATTTGGCCACAGAGTCAATGTAAGGTTTAAAAGAGAGGTGCGTATCAAAGATGAAGCCCAAGCTACGAGCTTGGAGAACAGGATGGATGGTGACTCCATTGATGCAGATGGACAGGTTAGAGGGAGAGGAAGGGGTAAACTGTATGCTTCCACGTCATTAAAGAATATACAAGACTGGGCTGAAACAAATAGGTTAATTCCTCGTGAGCAACTTGGCTTCAGGAGTAACCGATCTACAACTGATTGCTGTTTTATTTTGACACATTTGATTCATAAGTATGTCAAGATTAAAAATGGTAAACTTTTTATGGCATTTATCGATTTCACGAAAGCCTTTGACTCCGTTCCTCGACATAGACTATGGTCAAAATTAAAGGCGCTAGATCTGGATAGCAGAGTTCTTAACTTGCTTATCCAGTTACATTCTAATAACAGCGCAAGAATAAAAATGGGCGATAGAAAACCTCTAAGTGATTTGATACCTATTGAGAGAGGGATGCGGCAGGGCTGTGTCCTTGCCCCTACCCTCTTGAATGTGTATGTTGCTGACTTGGTGGAATCTATTAAAACAGTAAATTGTCATCCTCCCTTGATTCAATCTTATCCTCTATATCTTTTGCAGTATGCTGATGATGTTGTTTTATTTTCTCAAACAGAAAGAGGGTTAAAAGAGTCAATAAATGGTCTCCTAAGATACTGCAAATTAAATGGTCTAGAGGTAAATGACAAAAATCTAAAATTATGGTAATTGGAGGTAGATTTTGCCCCATAAGTTGGAACTTTAAGGAGAAGAATCATTCACATATTTAGGGATTACTTTCACAACCAGGTGTGCTTGGGCTGCCCATATTAGATCAAATGCCTGTAAAGCAATCAGGTCAAGTCGTTGCATCCTGCGGGCTGCAAATCTGTCAAAGGGAGTCCAGGTATCTACTTTCTTACCTACTTACTGCTTAAAAGTCTTTCCGCAAATGACCCATGGTACTGAAGTTATACCTTTTCCAAATACAGTTGAACTCATAAGAGCTCAAAGCCAATTCCTCAGGCGATTATTGAGGGTAGGGAAAAGTATACCAGGCGCAGTAGTCGATGCAGAAACAGGCACCTTATCTGTGGACTACTACCTAAAGATGAGTTATGTGAGGTTTTGGCTCAGACTGCTAAATCAACAGTCTGATATGATCCCCATAAGCTGTCTTATCGAGCAATTCGAATTTACAGGGATCAGAGCTTACCCTTGGGTAGTTTACTTAGGCTCCTTGCTAAGACATATGGGTTTTTCTCTGCCATATTTCTGTAGAAAGGAAAGTGCAATAATTAAGAGCGAGATTTCCACTAGATTAAAGAACACCCTTATTCAGGAAGATTTGGCAGCTGTTAAGAACTGGAAGGCAGCCCCTTGGTTAGGGCAGGCTAAAGAATTTTTTTCTTGTGAGACTTACCTTGATGTCTTGGAAAATAAAACCCTGAGAAGGTTATATACCCAGCTAAGATTTCAAACGATAAGAACTGAAGTTCTAGAAGGTAGATTTGCTGGGAAAGAATATAATTTGCGTAAATGCACTTGCTCTTTTGATGAGATTGAAACGGTTGACTGTTTCCTTCTCAGGTGCCCATATTATTCTAACCTTAGAGATATTTGGCTCTCTAGACTTCTATTAAATAAGCCGGCCATTAGCCAAGGTAATTTATTTAAATTCCTTATTAACTTGTCCACAAAGGAAGACTTGCTAGATGTTTCTGTATTTATCAATCTTGCTCTTGAAAGACGAACTCACGTGAGAACCAATCTCAAAACTATTGCGATCTAAAACTGGTTATTTTGATTCATGGGCTAGAGATCTGCCCAGGATAGGTGCATTCGTTATTATGCTGGCTATGTTATGTCTAGGGTTCCTTTCTTCTGTAAGATAAAGGCCCTGCAAGTTCTGTTAAATTGGTAAAATGCATGCTTGGTTTCCAAATTATATTTTTTAGGAACGGGCTGTTGTTTTATTGGGCTATATTATAAGCCTGATATGGAAACTATGTGTCAGCAGGAATAGCTTGGAGCTGATCCTATATATCTTAATTTGGCTAGGTCATCTGGCACATACGATTAATAATAAATAACGAACTGAATGAAACTTTAAGGATCTAATACTATTGTGTGTGCATTATGTTATTTAGCTATTTTGCATTTGTATTTTGTATTATATGTTTTGTTTGTTGTTTATGATTTTACTCTGTATGCCGGCCATGGCAAAATGCCTGTGCCTAAAATAACTAACTAACTAACTAACTAACTAACTAACAATACTACTTAGCTGTGTCTGGAAGAAGCACCCTGGGTAAATCACCTCTGTGAGTGAAGTCTTGCCTTTCACTTTTATTTGTGTAGCAATGTTTTATAACTGAGGAAAATGGAATATGCAGACTCTACTGCAGAGAAGGTGTATAACTTACAGTATCTACAGCAACAACAACTAAACCAGTAACAGTTCAATCTAACACTCTGAGCTTTGGGGAAGAAGCCCTGCGTTTAATAACAAATATCTTGTAACATTTTCTTCTAATTTATGTGCAAACACTCATTTATCAATTAGCTGGTTTCTAGCAGCAGTTTATGATTAACAATTTGCCAAACAGTAAGTGGTGTTTGTGACTTCTACACACACTTCTGTAGTATCCATTTATCCTTTGCAGCAATTCATATTTGGTTGCTCAGTTGGCTGATTCCCTTAAAATGCGTATTGTATATTCTCAGATTAATGTGATGAAGTTTTGATTTGAAATGTGCAAACACTAAGGGTGAAAATTCCAACAAGTTATGGCACAAGTGGAACTCTCAAAAATTTGGAATTGCTGGAAAACAGAATTCAAGATAATCCTGATAGGTTGGGAAAAAAGACTGAAATTAACAAAATGAAATTTGACACAAAAAATGAACACTTGTATATTTAGGAGAGAAAAAAACGAAGGCACAAGTGTAAGCCGGGGATACCTGGCTTGACAGCAGCACGTGTGGAAAGGATCTAGGGACTGTGGATGATCACAAACTGAATGTGAGTCAGCAATGGGATGTGACTGCAAAAAGGGCTAATGCAATTTTAGGCTGCATTGGCAAAAGCATTGTTTCCAAGTGATGGGAAGTAATAAATCTGCTCTCTTCTGCACTGATTCCAAGACCTCATTTGGAGCACTGTGTCCAATTTGGGGGACTTTATTTTAAGATCGGCATTGACCAGGTGGAAAGGTGCTAAGAAGACCAATTGAAATGCAAATACAATTATTAGACATAGCTGAACTAGAAGAGGGCAACAAAAATGATCAAGGGCTCCCGTATGAGGAGAGGCTTGGTGGGCTGGGGCTCTTCAGTTTGGAGAAGAGACGACTGAGAGGAGATATGATAAAGGTCTATAAAATCATGAGTGGGGTGGAACTAATAAACAAGGAGCAGTTATTTACCCTCTCGGCTAGTACTAGAACTAGGGGACACTCCATGAAACTCATGGGTGGCAAGTTTAAAACAAATAAAAGAAAATATTTTTTCACTCAGTGTATAATTGGGTTGCGGAATCTATTGCCAGAGGCTGTGGTAAGGGCCAGTACTATAGCTGAGTTTAAAAGAGGTTTGGACAAGTTTCTGGAAGATAGNATAGGTCCATTAGCAGCTATTAGCCAGACAGGATCAGGGAACATGACAGGAGCTGGGGGGAAACAACAAGGAATGGATCCCCCATTGTGACCTGTTGGGTGCTTCTCCCAAGCCACCGTGATTGACCACTGTCGGAGACAGGATGCTGGGCTAGATGGACCATTGGTCTGACCCAGTATGGCACTTCTTATATTCTTATGTTCTTCTTTATTATAATTATTATTTATTATTAAAAAATCTTATCCCGTCCCCTCCTGCCAAGGCAGCTTGGCGAGGCGTGCAATATAAAAGCATAAAATAACCAGATAACTTAAAACAATAACAATAAAACCATCAATTCCCCCCTATCCCATCCCTCCCCTTACCCATCTCGCTCACCAAACACCTGACAGAACAGCCAAATTTTACACTGACGCCTGAAGGAGGGAAGACCCTGGGCCAAACGAACCTCTGCCGGGAGTGAGTTCCACAACCGAGGTGCGGTGACCGAGTACGCCCTCTCCAGTGTGGCCACCCACTGAACATGGGAGACCTCCAAAAGGCTGCCCCCGGCCGACTGCAATGGCCGTTCCAGAACCTGGGGAGCGAGTCGGTCTTACAGGTAGGTGGGGCCCAGGCTGTATAGGGCTTTAAAGGTCAACACCTTGAATTGGTGCAGAGACCGTAACACCGGTGTAATGTGCTGTTGGTGGCCCATCCCCATCAGGAGACAGACCACTGCGTTATGCACTAGCTGCAGCCTCCGGACTGTCACCTTGGGTAGCCCCACGTAGAGTACTATGAGGAAAGTTTGAAGGAACTGTGTACGTTTAACCTAGAGAAAAGAAGATTAAGCCTAGAGAAAACATGATAGCAGTCTTCAAATACATAAAAGGTAGCCACATAGAAGATGGCAAGGAATTGTTCTCCACTGCCACAGAGGGCAAGACTAGAAATAATGGGCTCAAAATATAGGAAGATAGGTTTTGGTTAAATATCACGAAATGCTTTCTAACAGTAATTTGGCAATGGTACAAGTTGCCTAGGGAGGCTGTATGTTCTCCGTTGCTACTAGAAATGTGTTTGTTTTAAAATTAAAAAATGACTGAACAGCTATCTGTCAGGTATGTTGTCAGTATCGATGTCATGCATCAAAGTAAGGGGTTGGTCTAGATGACCCTCAAGGAACCTTCCAACTCTGATTCTAAGCTCTCATCATGTGAGGGATCTATCTTTGTGTTTCATAATCCCAGTTTTAAGGCCTCCTTGTCTCCTAGCCATATGTAGCAACAACATTTCTGTCCTCTAGCAAAAACAGCCTTCTAGCTGTGCCACCTTACAGGATGCTGTCAAATATCTCAAGAAAGCGGAGTTGGTCAGTGCTTGGATCAGAGACCAATAAGGAAGCCCACTTACTGCACAAGAGTATTGCAGAATACTCCTCAGACTAAGGACACTCTGGTCTGCAACACGGTATTTAACCAACACAGCAGCATGGTATGATGGATCATTGTGCTGCCGCCTTGTAAATGAGATACTGAAAGCAAGATCCTGGCTGCTTTTCATTAAAGATCCCGTGGCTTTTTTTTTTTTTTTTTTTTGCAATCTACTGTCCAGGGCAAATAAACGATGTGAATATTATTCTGTCAAAGATTCCCCATGCCGTTTTAACTGGATACATAATTTAGTTGCTATGACCAGTTGCGGTGTCATCCCAAACCTGGCTGTACTTCAGCAGGAGCGGATATGTGGGTCCTGTTCCCACTGCAGTCGGTGGCAAAATCCCAAAGATCTTCTTTGTAAATTTCTTTGAGATCCTTTGGGATGCACTTTAGTGTGGTCTTCCCAAAACATCGTCAGCCTCTAATGGGCAAGAGCAGAAGTGGGTGCATATTCTCCCACTTGCACCTGCTGAAAGAAAAAGGATTAAAGCATTCCCGCAACCTCCTGAGAAGGAGAAATATAATCTAAGAAGAGTTGAGCTCAGACGCTGGACACTGGGGGGTGGGGGGCTTTGCAAGCGACCTGAGCACTGCTAGGAAATTTTCAGAGTGGATGGAGGCGGGAGCAGGGCCAATGCTCTGTCCCCACCCACTCTGAAAATTTTCTACCAGTGCTCAGGTAGATAAGGGCCCCTCCAGGAAGGAAGTTTTCAGAGTGGGCAGATTGGCCCTCTCCCCATCCACTTGTAAAAATTCATTCCTGGTGGGGTTACTTTGGGAGCCCAACCAGCCCCACCACCTATGTACAGGCTAACTGGGAGCCCACTTAGGAGGGCTCCTGCCATCCGGTGCCCTTAGAAGGGTCCATAATTGGGACGTTAGCCTGTGTCCAGGGCTGTCCTTACAATTTGCAGAGTTCAGGATGAAGATAAAATGTGGGACCCCTGGTGGCCTCTCCCCATTCCCCCACCCCCTTTGGGGCACTCTCCATGGAGCCCTAAGCATGGTCATATTTGGGGCCAAACTGGTAGAAGTGGGGATATTTGTATTTCATAATCCCCATTTAAGTTCTCCTACCCCATGTCAGCTGGGTCGCCCTGTCCCAAGGCCGTCCCTACATGTGCCCACCACAGCCTTTCATTCCCTGCTGTTCAACAGTCAGAGTTTATGCTGTCTGGTGTTAGTTCTCTTCTACTCAGACACCGTGAAGGTAGGTGTTGAAACAGACAGGGCCAAAAGTGCTCTACTAGTGTAAGATCATTGTTCTCACTGCCAGTGGGTGCATGTGGTCTCGCATAGTGTTAATGGCAGCTTCTGAAACCTTGAAGTCATTACGCAGTGAGAAATACATGGTTTTCTTGCTGCGTCCAGCATTGCCACCGGCCCTGTTGGTGTTTCTAATTGTCTGTGCTACCGATGGTGTGTGCTCGAGGTCAGTCAGCTTTCCCCCTGGAATTTCAATAGCCATCTTAACATTCTGCTCCGTATGTGTGGAAAACACAATGCAATGTTATGCTGAAGACCCCAGGAGAAAAGTTGTGTTCTTTTTCTCAAGTGGTGAAGGCCAATTTGCAGTGCAATAACACTGCAGCTTTTGTGTACACAGCATACACAGAAGGAGCCAGGCAACTAGAAATCCAGCTAAGGCATTCTCCTTACTGATGGGTCTACATCAGTCCTTTACAGAACAAGTTCCATTACCACTGTGTATTGGTGTGGGATCAACCAAAGGATTACTTTGTCAGGTGTGTGTGAACACGCATACACCATGCACATGCAAGAACTCGCACATGCATGGAGTTGAACGTTACTGACTGTGATGCAGGGGTGTAGTTACCATGGAGCAAGAGGGCTCACTTGAGTTAGGCCCTGGACTCAAGGGGACCCCCTGAGTCCACTAAAACATTTTCAGAGTGGGCGTAGATGGGAGCAGGGCCAGCACTCTGCCTTCACCCCCTCTGAAAATTTCTTACCAGCACTCAGGCTGCTTGCAAAGGTCCCTCTTCCCCTCCTCCCTCCAAGAAGGATGTTTTTAGAGAGGACCAGGGTGAAGTGCTGCTCCACCTACTCTTAAAATGTCCTTCCTGGGGGGTTGCTGCCACACTTGGAGGCCTCACTGGGAGCCAGGACAGCACCACAACCTTTGTGGGGGGGGGAGGCATGTTAAGAAATGGGCAGGTGGGGGGATCTGCAAGGCAGTGAAGGTCACCGTATTCAGAAAGTATGTGGGAGCAGGGCAGGGATGCTAGTGCTCATTGGCTGAAACTTGAAAGTTACTCATACTGTCTTATCTTTGAAAAGTAACTGGTTTTGCTTGCAGTGAGCAGAATGCCATAGGAAGTTACCACTGCTGGTTTGTTTCCTGGGACAAGAGAATGGATTTCTTCTGTGGGTGCCATTACAGGCTGGGCTTTTCCAGGCCAGAAATGCTGGGGGGGGGGCATGGATACCCTGGCCTTTTCTGACATTTGGATGAGGCCTTGAGGTGCTGAGAGAACTGTTAGACCAGCCTATGCGCTTGTGGGGCGGCACATGCACGCAATGGGGTTCTACTATGCATGATGGAGTGCGGACACTGTGCAACCCAGGTGGAGTTCCAAGGTCAGCAGCATGGATGAGTGGGAGCCCTGGAGGAGATGGGAGAGTGGGATGCGAATGAGATCATGACTTTTCTGGACGTTGTGCACTGCCCGAAGTAAGGCAGTTACTAGCAGAGGTTGGACCTTCCCTCCCTTTTTTAAAAAAAAAAAAAAATCATCAGCAAGAGGCTACCCATACAGTGGGAGTGCCTCAATCGGATGGCAGAGATGAATCTTTTGGGGCAAGCAAGTGACTCAGAGAATGTGAATTAACTGAAGGAGAGCTTGTTGCCCTATAGAAGGTTTGGATACTTGGAGAAGTGCAGAGCACCTTTGCGAGTGGGGACGTTTTCCGCCCCCAATGTATGGTAATGCAAAGATGCTGGGGATGCGGGGCTGGGGGTGGAGGGGGAGGGTGTACAAGAGGTGCATGTTTGACTGGGTTTTATGTGCACCAAGAGGGATTTCCAACACCATAGCGGGCAAGACCTCAATAAAACGGTGTGTTGCTACCTGCCTGTACATCGCTGGCAGGTATAAACCCACATATGTCCCTCTATGGGTTGGCAGGGATAGCAGGTGCTGGACCAACTCATGGAGTCATGACCTGGAAGAAAGAAACAGGTGGTGCGGCTTCTTCTTCCCATGGTTCACCGTGGCTGAGGGTCATCATAGGGGGTGGGATACTGAGAGGTGGGCTTGGTCGGCCGAGCATTGCAGGGAAGAACACCTGCCTGTGTATTAGGCTTGACCTGCATGTTAAACCTGTGAGTAGGGCCTGTCCAAACACACAAGAAATACATATAGGGGCCTGCCCATTTATTAGGCTCTACACACTAAACATGTGAGTGGGGGCTGCACAGATTTGAACCCAGACTCCAGGGGAATGCCATCTCATTTGTTATCTTAACACTCTTAATAAAACTGGCTTCACTGAGGGAGGGTTGGTATGTTACAGTAAAAGAGGTATTTCAGTTAGCTCCATTCACATCCAGGGGTCCATTACAGAAACCATTATTTTTCTGTCTAATCCAGGGTTGGTATTGTAACTCAGGTAGCAGGTTTGTCTTTCAGAAGAGCATGAGCAGCAGAAACATTGGTTTTTTGATGCTGTTCTTTATCCAAGACAATACACAGTGGGATATATGTAAGTCAAAGTTCCATAACTCAAAATGTTGGTTAAGTTGAAGAAACATGTTTTCCTCAGCCCCAAGTCTAACAAATGTATCTCATATTAGATAAGTTGAATTCTGTACCCCTATAAGGTGAAGTTTTCAGGTGTATAGAGTAGTCCTAACCAGCTGAAAATATTCTGAGTGAGTGATGTCTTGCTCTGTTGCTCCCACAGGGCTAGATCGAGAGAAAACTAATGAGACGATAGGTGAAAGCTTCCAGTTCCCATTATCAGTCCCTTGAACCATGAAATGCTGTCAATACTAAATTTATTTAAAAGCTTAACTTTCTGATACATTTAATGGATTTTAGGTGCAAGTCTTAAACCACTTTCTCTGGAGTAGTCCTATGCAAGTGAATGGGATCACTTTGCAGCAAGCAGTTGGAGGACTGAAGCCTTTGGGTGCAATCCTGCCTTCAATTAAGTCAAAAGCTGAACTCCCATTGACTTCAACAGAGTCAGGATTGTGTCCTTTATGTAATAAGGAGACAACTACCATGGTGAAGAATACTTGTACAAGGTTTCCTATTAAATTCCACCTATCTAGCATATCTGGTTCTAGCATACCTCTCAACAGTCCCTATTTAGAATGGACCGTCCTTCCTTCAGGGGTCAAAGTCCCTCTTTCAGGAGAGAGAGAGAGACAAAAAGACCCATATTCAAATCTCAGGCCCCTCTTTCCTGGTTGACTCCCTGAAAAAGCACTTGAGAAGACAATGGGGAGGTGATATAATGACAAGAAACTAAGTGGAATGAGACCCAGGAGAGCTTCTGTCCCTGTCTATGCGCTTGGAATGTAGGGAGGTGTGTGGGTGAATGTAAGTGCATGAAGGGGTGGAGCCTATTTGCCAAGGGGGCAGGACTTGTCCTTTTTGGCGACTAGAAATATTGGCCTAGATTGACGCTAGGTCATTCAAAGATAATTGCTTCTGAAAAACCCAAACATGGGTAGAGTGAACTCTGAAGGGTCTCCTGCTTTTCTGAACCTTTTCCTGTCAACCTAAAATATTGGGGTTGACAGGAAATAAACAATCAATGAGTTCCTGGCTAAGATGAGATTTGAACCCTGGCCTCCTAATCCAATTTCAGCATGTTAACCGCTAGACTACACCGGCTCTATATTGATGGTGTTTCACATGTTCAAACTTTTCTGCACAGTTAAAAGGGCTAAAACATGATTTATTTATTTTTAATGAAGTGACATTCTCACGGTTGTGGAGATTCTGATAGTGCCAATGCAGGCTGCATATAGTGTTATTGAGTTACCTTTATTAGAATATTATACAAAATAGAACATAGTCCATGTTCAGACCAAACCACTGTATAGAGCATAGCAGCAGCCTGATCCAGGCTTGAGAGGACCCTGGACTTGAATGAATACATGCTTCTAATCTTCATACCAGGGTTGGGGAACCTCAGGCCCGGAGGTCACCTGAGGCTCCCGGAAAGTTTTTATGTGACCCCTTTCTAGTTCCTGGATCTGGTCCCTGGATCTAGTTCCTACCTCCAACCACTGAAAAATTGAGCTCATGGAAAGAGAGCAGAGATAAGGGCATGCACACAAGGATTGGGGACAGATCCATGGCAAACATTCATGATCTGGGTCTTCCTTTTCTTGAGAACACTGCTTAAGCACCACTGTCCCCAACTTCTATGCCACCCTTGGAGCTTGAACTGATTTTCAAAGTGGCCCTTAGGATGGAAAAGTTCCATGTTCCTGCCTAATACAGTTCAAGCCAAATATTCTCAGTGGAGTTGATCCCACGCGCACCCTATTGCAGGAACATTGTGCCGCATGGAAATTACTCGCATACATGCAGCTGCGCACGGGATCTACGGTGCATGGGTTTGGCCCCAGTATCTCTGTGTTTACCTGACTCCAAGATGCAAGCAGACATAGTATCTGATTGAGTTTTAAATAATAATCTATATAGCACCTCCCTGCCATAGCACTCAGAGTGCTTACATATAACACAACTTTTAATCCTAACAACAATCCTGTGAGGTAGGTTAGACTGAGACAATATTGTGAGTGGCCTAAGGCCACGTAGTGAGTTTATGGTTAAGGCAAGACTTGAACCAGGGTCCCCCTCTATCGCCTGGTCCAGGTACCGCACGCTTAGCCATTACACCGGTGTGCACGGCGCATTGGGGAGAGCGGTGGTGCTGGGACAGGAGCCTTGGTGTATCGCTGCCCCAGGATTTAATGTGAATACTCCTTGCAGCATCTGAGTTGGAACATTGGTTGGCTGGAGAGCTGCTGTGCCTAGTTTACCTGTCAGCTGTGGTGAACCCCTCCCCTGGACTCTTGTGATTGGAGCTGTCGGAGCCAGCTTGACGGTCCGGGACGTTTAAAGCTTGCCACGGCCTGCGGTCGAGCTGCGGGCGTGCACCGCTGGGCGGTGCGCCTAAGGGCTGCGCACGCAAGGGTGCGCCCTTGTGCGCACGGCCTTAGGCACTGGACTGGCAAGGGCTGCTTAGATCTCTTTTTCGAGGACAAGTTACAAAGGGCGTGGAGATCTTGCAAACATGTCTACGTTAAAGCATGCCAAAGCTGAAGCTGCCGTCATTTCTCCCTCGATCTCAAAAAGTCCTAAACAACGGAAGATAGAGAGTTATCTGATCCCTCCTACTTCTGCTCTTTACTCACAGGAAACTATTTCATGATGCTTCAGCTATTGATCATATTGCTCCTTTATCTGAGGCTTGTGGAGATGTTCTGAATGAACAACACTCCCTTTCCCCTTTTACCAAGTCACCGAATGGATTATGTGATCTTCCATCTCCTACGGGGGAGGTACAAGGGACTGAGGCAGTGAGTCTGCCTTCGTGTTTGTCAGAGCATGTGCTTACAGCTAAGACTGTCCAATTTCTGTTTGAACAAATTAACCTGTTAAGTGCGGAGGTGGGGACTTTGTCTGCTTTGGTTCAATCTTCATTCCCTCCTGTAAAGGGGAGGGCAGGTGCTACCTTTTTCCTCTCACCTGATAAACAGCAGGAAAGTGGAAATATTGCTCAGTGAGTAGGGGCTAAGCCCCAGTCCTTGCCTCCTTGTCAGGAGGTTATGGGTACAAACTTGGCTAATTATTCCTGCCTTCCGTTGAATATGATTTTTACTGTATTGCCATTGCCAACAGGTCAGCTTCCTTTTTGGAATACAGATTTGGACATAGCAAAACATCTGAGATTATTGTTAAGAATGCCAGTGACAAGGCGTGATATTATTAATATTGACCATCTGTGTATAAGCAAGAATCACTGGCTAATTAATGTGTTATTTAACAATCAGGTTGTGGTAACTAACTTATCCCAGCAAGCTAAGACTCTAAGGACTATGAACATTTTTATCTCTAGAGCGTATAGTATTAAATCTAGGGATAATTCAACACATTCCCCAGGGAATCAATTCATTTTAGACCTTGCCAGCCACCTAAGAATAAAGCATCCCATAAACTAAATCCAGACCTGGAAACTCGTACTGATCAAGTTAAGGGTAAGGCAAGGCAGGTTTTGCTTCCAACGTGCAAGGAAAACCTTATTGATCTAACAAATGAGTCAGAAATGGAAATTGAAAGCCGACCAACTCAAAGGCAGCCAATGTGTTCTCGGGGGGCTGAAGAATGTGCTCCCCGGGTATCAAGGATGATTAATAGGGGCCTAGATCAAAAAACTCTTATTGTAAAAGATCCAAATAGTGTAAAGCTGGAAACCCTGACCCCCCCCAAGAGTTGGTTATTCCATCTTTTTTGGTAAGTCTGAGAGAACGAGCCAACTTGGAGAAGGTCTCTACTGACAATACCCAGATAATTAGACCCAATTCTGAGTCTGATACTTTTCGCTCTGCAGAATGACCAGAGAGGGCAGGAAGCGGCTGTTTGAAAGTTGTGAGTTGGAACATTGCCGGCTGGAAACAGCGTACATGGGATCCAGATTTCAAGCTCCTCCTTGTTAATTCTGATATTCTCCTATTACAGGAGACATGGACCAAGGGGGAGATTAGTTGTCAGGGTTTTGTTGTAAGTAGTTTAAAAGCTACCTCGTTATATAACAGAGGCCGAGCAAGTGGGGGGTTGGCACTACTAATTTGGGAATCTTTAGACGATAAACTTACATTGATAGGAAACTTCATATCTTACTTTGTCTGACGGCACTGTGTTTTGCCACAAGGCTTGGTGTTGCTATTAGCTAATATCTATGTCCCTCCTGCTATATCTATATATTATACTGAAGATATCTGGCCTTTTGTTTTGGCAGCAATTCAAGAGGCCTATCTAAAATTCCCAAGGGCTATCCTGATAATGGGGGGTGATCCAAATATTCGGATAGGTAACCCTGTGGAAAGTTTGGAAACGTTAGATCTTGAGGAGGTGATAACACCCCCTTTCAATAATATTTGTACATCTAAGGACAAAGTGAAAAGCCCTAGGGCCTATAGGATGGCTCAACTTCAAAATACTTTAGGTTGAGTAGTCTTAAATGGCCTTCTCCCAGGTGACTTGGAGGGAAACTTTACTTATCACTCGGTCTTAGGAACAAGTGTGATTGACTATATGTTCATTTCATCTAGCTTTTAGTTTAATGCCTTGGAACTAAAAGTCCTTATGGTGACTGAAACTGAGCATTCCCCGTTAGCTCTGTTAATTCGAGACCCCTATAGCTCTGCCTCAAGGCCGTGGAGCGTTTTAAATGAGCGGGGACATGACAAGGCCGTGACTTGTCCTAGCGGACTCCAGCGCTGGGGAGTGCATTCCTAGCATTTATCTCCTCTGAGCCAGTTTTGGCTTTATATGCACAGATTCAAGCAATAAGTCGGGACTCTGTAGAAGCTTTTGAAGCTTTGATTATGGTGCTTTCTCCACTGTTATTAGTTGATAAATCACATGATCCTAGTACTCCTTACCTTTTTACCTGGTTTGACAAAACTTGTGTAAAAGAAAGGAGTTTACTTAGGAGGGCTATAAGGCTGATGAAAAGTTTCCCTTCTGAGACCAATAGACTTCTGCTGTCAAGACGTAGGAAGGCCTATAAACTACTAAGAAGAGACAAGAAATATACTTATCAAAAACAGAAGTGGCATCAGCTACACCAAGCTGCCTTAACAAATGACTCTTGCCGGTTTTGGTCTCTTATAGCGCAAGCTAATCTGGGGGTCCCCCTGGAACAAGAGTTCTCCTACTTTGGAAAGATGGCAGCACCACTTCGAGGTTCTGTACGCCAAAGCAAATGGGTATTGAGTTTCAACCCTATAATAGATTTCAGGAGTGGCAGCCAGTCGTGTCAGAGGAAATACTTGATCTCATAGTTGTGTTGAAGAGTGGCAAGGCCCCTGGAATCGAATATATACCTCCAGAATCATTAAAATTTGATGCTAATTGGTGGGCTGCTTTGTTGGCCCCACTATTTATGGCTATTAATTCAACAGGAATGATCCCTAAATCATGGTTAAAAAGCCTGGTGGTGCCCATCTTTAAAAAAGGAGATTCAGGTGACCCCACAAACTATAGACCAGGAGCGGCTGGTGGGTTTTGATGTTGGAGGGGCACTGGGGCAGTAAGACTGGCGGGCCTAGGGGTGGAGCCTAGCCTAGGGGCGGAGCCAGGAATACGGTAGGCGGAGCCAGGGCATAACCCAGCCAGCAGCAAGGAGTTCCCAGGGTTAACATTGGATGGACATTACATTACTTAATCCAGCAATTTCAGTTAGGCGGGTTATATTCACTTCCTCTGCCAGGTTTAAAAGTAGGCAGATCACCAGACTAACAGTTACATCTCACGATTTCAAAACCTCAATTTTATCACAAACATCACATTTCTAGGATTTTGAACACCCATAAGATCACCAGACTAA
>QEPC01001738.1:4264708-4310912 GCA_003113815.1 Sphenodon punctatus
AGGCGGCGTAAAACCTTTTTATTTGGAAGAGCATTTGGCGGGTGGGGATGAGGGTTGGTTGGGTTATTGGGGAAGGTGGGAATTTTGAGGGGAGGGAGTGCTTTATTGTATGAAATGTTATTGTTATTTTATTATTGTAAGCCACCCTGAGCCCTTGTGGGAAGGGTGGTGTATCAGTTTGAAAAATAAAAATAAATAGTAGCAGCCATCCTAAGCTCAGTAAAAGAGGGAGAGAGGACTGTACCGGACACATGTTTATTGTGCAGATTTAGAGGGTAAATAGAGAGCACTGCAGATGAGAGGTGTATGCTTTTGTGTGGTGGTGGGGGAGAGGGGAAGGGTGGTTTCTATAGCTGGGCCTTGGTTAGAAGGGAAAGAACAAAAGCCTCCATTTTGATGGGGCTTCTTCACTAAAGCCCCATCAGCTCCATTTACTAACAGTCAATAACTGAGGCTCAACATTAGGAACAGCAGTACTTGCTGCCCCAGGGGCTCCCAGCTCCTTCGTGGATGCGCACTTCCCAGCAGAAAGGAGAATGAAGAAGGAGACAGAGAGAGAGGAAAAGAAAGAGGGAGAGGGGAAGGGGGGAGGGTAGGGAAAGAAAAGGGGGAAAAAAACCTTGCTGACACGGGGCATAACTTAATTTTCACGGTGCCGGGACAGCTGTATCGTGTAATCTGCCATGGCATGCCATTAAAACTTCAATGCCTTTACTGACCCAGAAGGGAAACTCAGACCGTGGAGAGTCTTTTGAAAAGAAGTGGTGATCTTTCACGATTTATGAGCTTGTCTTAAAGAAACAGACTCCACTCACTTTAAATTAATCACCCTTTTCAGGGTACATTGAAATCGGGGGTCTCATAGCTGAAGAGTGTGGAGACCCGATACCTTGTGAATGCCTGCCCCCGTCTTTATTATGATTATCATTTTATTTTATTTTTTTCTGTCCGCCAAAATAGCTTGGATTGTAGGGGAGAACTGTACCTTGCAAATTGGAGGTGCAAAATCCAATTACACCGACTCAGGGAAAGTCTGAATGGGGCGGCTTTCACACTCTGGGACTTGAATACATTGTGCAAAAGGGAAAAGAACTGGAGAAATATGAGGAGCCGAAGGCCTTTAACACGAATGAAATTTGAGACATCATTGGTCAGACAACAGCTGAAAACAAAATAGCAGCTATTTTCCCTGCACCCATTCTTTGCATAATCCTGGGAACAAAGAGAGCTAAACTCACACTAATAAAAATGAAATAGTTTGGAAATAATTCAAAGAAGGCCTGTTAGAATGGAGATAGAGCACTTCCTTGCTTGATTCCCTAGCAAACTGGCATGATTTGCAGGAAGAATTTTCCTAGGTCAGATCATCAGCTGCTTTAGGCACATAGTTCTATTGTCTTCAGTGGAGTTATATACACCTGTTGGGGATCTGCCTCTCCCCCTCATTCTTTGTCTTTTGCTCTTGCCGCAGGAGATTTTAACATTCATTGGGTAACAATAATTTCTTTATATAACTGTGTTTTTTAAAAGCAACAATAAGAAAGGTTCAGAGCTATGAGTCAGTCATTTGTTTACTTTGCAGTCTCTGAATATCAACACACATTTTAATTTATTTATATTTATTTATTTTTTAAAAATTGTCACCCCACCCCTCCTGCCACAGGCAGCTCGGGACAGCTTGGCAATGAAAGCATTAAGGAAAACTTCCCTGTTGCAACTTAACCTAGATGGAGCACTTCATTAAAACAGAAGCTCTACTCTGGTAGAAGCGACCATTCAAATGACTGGCAAATCCACAAGGTGGACTCCCTAGTAAGGCAGAGTAGAACTGGGGATTATTTGGGATAACCTCTTGTAGAGAGAAGGTTGCTTACTTCAGAGTAAAGGTACCAAAAATAACGCTAACCTCATATACAAGTAATTATGCCACCAAAAGGCCTTATCCCCCTCAACGTACAGTTCCAATACACAGCACAGTCCGTTGGGCATTTATCACCAACACTTGCTCTTAGCATCAAAATGAGTCGCATTCTGAACCTAAATGCCCTGAGAATCATACTGCAAGGCTTCTGTCACCCACTACCCTCTTCCACACGCCACACTTCGACATGCAAAGTCCCAGCCAGTCACCAAATACTGTGCACAGCACAGGCAACCATAGAGTGTTGGGGGTGGGGGGTGGGCACAGGAATGGGGGCTGGGCTTTGCATGTCTGGCCTTTGCATGTCTCTAGGGCTTCCAAAAATCTGGGGGGCACATGCCTCCTGTGCCCACCTATAATTTGCCTATGGTCCACAGTATGATTATCTTCCAATCAAGCTGCCAATTTTGGACTATATTTTATATGCTAATACTTTGTACTCAACCTTTGGAAACTAGGGTTTTTATTTTTCTCACATTCCATGTTCACATTAGGCACCAAAATCAACAAAGCTTGTGTGTTAAGCCCACGGATTTATTATTTTCCCATTCATTCCCCAATAATCCAGAGAACACAGTTTTAGAGCCTTGCTCAGGCTGAAAAATTCAGCCTGAGCCTGACAGCCTCAAGACTGAATTGAACCTGGTACTGATGCAGTGGGTTCTTTTGAGACTGGGCCTGATCTAGCATGGATGGCCCCACCTCCCACGGAGCATCATGACATCTAGCACCACACAGGAGTAGCACCATGTTAGGAAATATCTTAGCCCTGCCTCTTTTCTGATGCGGTCCTGCCCCCCCAGAGTGCCATGACATCACAGCCAGGGCCGGCCCAAGAGTTTCAGGGGCCATGTGCCAAGCCTTGCTGCGGGGCCCCAAAGGCCGGCCGGCACGTGCTAGAATTGGGGGGAGGGGATTTTCAGGGGAGAAGAGGCGGCTGGTTACTTACCTGCAACTTGACTGTGTCAGCTCAGCTCCGCAGTGTATAACTGGCCATGGATTCCCAGGAAGTTTACGCTCCCCACCCCAGACTGACTCGGAGATGCCTGGTGGGAAAAAAAACAAAAAATGGTGGGGTCTGTCACTCCAGCCCGTGGCGGCGCAGGGCCCCTCCCCCCGCGGGGCCATGTGCCTGGGCACTGGTGGCACATGCCTCGGGCCGGCCCTGCCATGAAGAAGAGACTAGGGAAAAGGGGGCAGAAAATGGTAAGTTTTTAATCAGTAATGGTTTTGGTAATGGTTTAATCACAAAGCAGCAAATAAATCACACAGAAATGGAAGACTTTGTATCTGAGTCTTCTTCCAGAAAAGATGGGGTGGTACTGGTTATGATCCCCTGGTAGGGTTGCTTGCCACCACCTCTCATAGGCAAAATGGAAGTCTTGGGGTGAAATCGTGAGAAGTAGCAACCCTACCCCCTGGAGATCTACAGAGACATTTTTTTCTTCTAGTATGTCCCCATCCTGATTCAACTATGCTCTCTAACAATAATCTCTAGACTGCTGCTGCTGCTGCTGACCCAGAGACTGATCTTGGGGGGAAATTGTGGCACCTGAACTTTCCCATCTGTTAAAGGAGAATGATGCTTTCTGGGTAACGTGCTTCCAAATCTTTTGGATTAAATTGATCCTTTTCTGGGCACGTTTGTGAGGATATACTGATCAAGCGGAGCCTGCTTTGCTTTGAGAGCTCTAGTGAAAGTAACGGCACTGGCAGAAGAAACATCTGGTTTGGTCCCAGGAGGAATTCCATAGCGTTCATAGGTTATTCCCTGTCTCCTGGCCAAATTCCAGCACCAGTAACTAACTAGACTTTGTTGAAAGTTGTCCAGATCAGAGATAGGGAGCCTCAGACATGGAGGCTAAATGCAGCCCACATGCTCAGGGGAAGGGAGCAGAGATGAACGCATGCACACAGGGACAGGGGACGGATCCATGATCTGGACCCTTCCTTTTCCCGAGTGTACCACTTAAGCACTCCCAACCCCAACTTCTTTGGGCCCTTGGAGCTTGTACTAATTTTCAAAGTGACTCCTGGGAGGGTAGAGTTTCCCCACCCCTGCTCTAGACTCTCTTTAGCTGAGTCCTATGGGAAAAGCTAGTCTTCATTTCCTTCTTCCAAATGTAGAAACAATCCTTTGTGTGATCAGTTGGTTGGCCAGAGCTACTGTAGTTGGTTGGCCAGGCCACTAGAAGGCCTGCTAAGCAGACATTAGTGCTTGCTTGAAGTTGTAACAGATGACCATCTTAACGGCTGCATATGACTGGCAGTGGCACTATGGTCCTTTTTACACAGACGGCAGCGCGGGAGGGGGGGTTGGTGTCTGCTGCGGTCAGTGTGCGCTGGGTGGGTGGGAGGTTCTGACGAGCACACACCGGCGCACACCGACACCCCCCCCACAGAGCCTCCTCCATTTTTTTGGATGGCTCCATGGGTGGGTGATGGGTGTGCGTGGGAGGGCGCATGCACGCATGCACCCCTCCCCCAGCCACAGCACAGTTCACATGGGCAGCAAACGCCCATATAAAAAGGGCCATTAATTATACACCTAAGTGCAAAAGTTTGGCGGCAACAGGTAGTCGACATACAAATTAATAATAATAATAATAATAATATAATTAATAATAATACAGTGGAAATGATCTTTCATTGGGAAGGAGGGGTGGTAGATAATCTCCTAGGGCTCATCTCATTCAGATTTAGTTATCTAGATGTTAAGGCCAGAAAGGATAATTGAGGTCAAGTAGTTTGGCCTTTAGCAGAGCACAGTTAGCTAAATTGAATCTCTCTTAGATTTTGCTCTGTCAAGGTCATTAATTGTGTTTGTCTAAAGCATCTCTCTAAGAAGGGTGCCCAATTTTGATCAAAAGATCTTGGCAGCCTGTTCCAAATCTGGGGAGGATTGTAACAACTGATATCACTCTTAGGTCTACCCCAACAGCAGGGAGGGAAAAGAGGAGGTCCAAAGTTCAGGAAGTGTAGAAATTACCTACCAAGGAAGTTACCATGCAGTAGTAGTAGCCATACAGAGAAGAGACACAGTGGTTAGTGGGAGGGGCGTAGCTAGATTAGAATGAACCCTGGTACAGAAGGTGGAATGGGGTCCCACTGTCTCTTCTCCCAGCAGCAGGAAATATAGCTGCACCACTAGGGCTGAAATCCAAATTCCACCTGGTTCCAATTATGATCCAGACTGGACTTTTAATTTGTTCTGATAGGAAATCAGAATGAATGATTGGACCGATTATTAATATTGATTTTCGTTTGGACCACATGAAATAATAATAAAATGTTAAAAGTCCAGAACCCCAAATGGTGGTGCCACTGCTGTTTTGGATAAGGGCAGCACCATTTTGCACATGTGCAAAACAGCTTAGTGGCCGTGCACAAAATGCTCCCCCCTCCCTAAAAAAGTACTTTAGCCAGGTGTTGAAATCCAGTCGAAATATTAAACAATTGTTCCATTTTTGTAGAAATGCCTGCAGAAATTTTATTTTATTTATTTATTTATTTAGACATTTATAACCCGCTCATCCTGCCACAGGCAGCTCTGGGTGGCGCACAACATAAAACATTAACATTAGAACATTAAAATTAAAAGAACTTTTAAAATAAACAACAGGGAGGTATAAAAAAATCCCCACCCTAATCCATTCCCCCCCACCCTACCCATCCTCCCCCCCGAAAATCAGGTGAAACAGCCACGTCTTATAACAGCATTGAAGGTGTTGATGAAGGTGTTGAAGGTGGTGAACAGCGTTGATGAAGGTGTGGATGACTGTGGCCAGGTCAGAGTCCGAAACATACGGCCGAAGCTGACGCACCAGATGTAATTGACGGAAGACACTCCTTGCCACAGCCTCCACCTGAGCATCCAAGTGGAGTTGTGAGTCAAGGAGCACCCCCAGACTCCGTACCTGGGGAGCCAGCGGAGGGCAGACCCCATCAATGATGGGGGCTGTTACCCCTGCTGCCTTACCCACCAACATCACCTCCATCTTGTTGGGATTCAGCTTCAGTCGGTTTGCCCTAATCCAGTCCTCCACAGCTTCAAGGTACCTGTTAAGCACGGAGACTGCTGGGGTTGGGTCTGATGAAAAGGAGAGGTAGAGCTGGGTGTCATCAGCATACTGATGACACCACACGCCAAACCTCCTGACCACCTCGCCAAGCGGCTGCATATACACATTGAACAGGAGAGGGGACAAAACAGAAGCCTGCGGGACTCCACACAATAGGTCTCGGTGTGATGAAAAATAATCACAGAGTACCACTTGCTGAGTTCTTCTGGCCAGGAAGGAGCGGAACCAGTCAAAAACCGTACCGCCCACCCCTGCACCATCCCACAGGCGCGTCACCAACATCTCATGATCAACGGTATCTAACGCCAGTGACAGATCTAATAGAATCAGCAGGGCTGAACGTCCCTGATCTAATTCTCGACAAAGATCATCAACCAGTGCCACAAGTGCCGTCTTGGTGCCATATCCTGGGTGAAACCCTGACTGCGAGGGATCAAGAAAACTGATACAATCCAGATGCTCCTGCAACTGCTGGGCCACTACCCGCTCAATAACCTTCCCTAAAAAGGGGAGGTTAGAGGCCGGCCGATAGCTGGCAAGGGAGTCAACGTCAAGTGATGGTTTCTTGAGCAGGGGCTGTACCACCGCCTCCTTGAGGCAGCCCAGCATCCTGCTCTCCCTAAGGGAGGCATTGACCACCCCCGCCAGCAACGTTCCCATCGTCTCCCGGCAGGGCTTAACCAACCAGGATGGGCAAGGGTCCAGTTCACAATAGGTGGCCCTGACAGCCCCAAGAACATCCTCCGCATCGGCAGGAGTCATCAACTGAAACTGATCCCACAAACAAGGACAAGGTGGGGCCTCCATAACCTCCAATTGCCCTACTGCAGAAAATGCAGCTTCAAAACCATGGTGAATCTGAGCGATTTTGTCTGCAAAATAATCCACAAACAAGTCACAGTGGAAATGATGGTAGAGCGCCACCATCACAACCCACTTTCCGCCAACATGGCCCCAACGGGGTCGGGCAGCACAACAAACGTGCTGGTAGCTGGGCTGGTGTGGAGGGTGTGGAGCCACACGAATGTGCAGCTGCTGGGCCCCATGTTGAGCCCGGCACCCCACCCACTGTCATGATGGGCTACCATGGTGGCCAGCCATGGCAGACCCAGTCCAGGCCAGGTCAGGTGGGCCATAACAAGCATTATAGCCTGCTGTGGCCCACTTTGGCTTGATTGGATGGATGGTAGCCCAGACTATGACCCTGGTGGATTCTGGGCTTGTAGCCTGGACTTGCTTCTGACATGTCCAGGAGCAATCCCGGGTGAACACCTGGTGGTGCAACAACAAACATGCTGGTGGCTTGCGGTCCAAAGTGGTCCACTGTCATGTTTGATAACACCCATAGTCAGTTGATATCACCCATGCCCAGCCCCGCCTTTTTCCTAACTAAACCCCCTGTGGCTCCTGTGCAGTCCCCCATCGACCCCAACTGAGCAAACTGAGCTTGTATGAGTGGCCGTACAACATCATGAGTGGCTGAAAACCTAGCCATTCCTGCTGGGGAAAGGAGGATGTACTCCACCTGATTAAAACTGTAGGACAAAGTTCTCCTGCCCTCCTGAAAACCCCCCTACTAATTAGCAGTTCAAGTTGCTCCTACTGGGGGAAGCATGGGAATGGGTCAGTATGAAAATGGAAAAGGCTGTATACAAATGTTCTTATCGAGCAATGCCGTGATTAAAGCAAAATAAACAATATTTTAAAAATCAAATTGGACCAAATACTAATGTCACAACAGGTGAAGAGAACCCACATTGTAAAGCTGAAAAATCAATCTGGTAACAGGCTGGAAAACCCCAGTTTGGTGATGCGTGTTCTTAAAGTCAGTGTCATGTTAAAAAGAAAGCATCTCAGTGGTAAGAGAGAGATCTTCTCCCTACCTCTCCCTTCCCCATCCTCCTGCTGATTGGTCCATCCAAGATTTTGCAAGGTTGTTTTTTAATATGTGAGTTATTCAAAAACGATGCAGTGGCATGCTGGGCAATTTGTTTGCTTTCAAAATGTGCAAGTTTTGTAGGATTTATTTAATTTCCATAGTTCCGCTTGCAGAATTTGGATTTCCTGGTTGCAGAATTTGGAGGAAAAAAATCCAGAATACATGAGGTCTTGTGACCCTTGATGCAAATTTAAGCCTGTTAGATGTGCGATCAACAAATGAGTGAGTCTAGTAAATATACAACAACAAAGGCTCAAGGTGCCTTTCCTACCAGAAGGCTGAGAATTTTCAAAGTAGAAAGTGCTTGGATGCTGATTTTTTGCTGGCAAAACCACAGAGAAATGAGAACTTCAAAGGCATTTTGACATAAAGTCGTTTTAGCTGAGTGGCCTGCTGAAACAGCATGTTTGGTTAGGGCTATCTACCAGAGCTCTTATAAATATCAGGCAATATATTACTGTGTCTGTGATACCTCTGACAAGATAAAATGCACTCCTGTCATATCACATTTCCCAATGAAGATTTCATTGTCTCTTCCCCATAGGAAAGTGATAAGTGACCCTGTTATATATCTGTTCTGCTTTATCAATAACACTTGTTCCGGTTGGATTATTCCTGGATGATTCTTAATGAAGTGGCATTTTAAGAGATGCCAATCTGTCCTGTAACCGAGAGGGGCTATATATTATCAGCAGTAGGCATATATCATGCACTGAAATTCATATGCTGTATGGGAGATTGGAATACACTTTATCTTTGAATGGAGAAGCCATTCCTTTAAAAACAATTAGAAAGGAAAATAGGTGACTGAACCTGGTTCATCATGTTAACTTGGATTATTCCTTATATCAGCTGTGGAATCAGGCAGGCTACCTCCTGTAGGCAAACCATAGCTGATTTGGGGTGTGAATGATTCTCTTCTTGTTTAGTGCTGGTGCTAGCATGGTGCACCAGCATCAACCCTGGAATTTGCAGTGGTTTTAAGGGCTGCTACCTGTGCTAAACAGAGGATCACACTTCCTGATTCAGATACAAATGATTAGGGCTGTTCATTTGGGTTTTGATAAAACATAAATATACACAAAAGACTAGGGGTGGGAAGTTTGGATCTCCTGGTATCCGATACTGCCGGTATTTGGCAGTATTGGGGATCCCGGATAGATCCGATAATTCCCCGTACCGGTGCCGGTTCCTGTACTGGATTTTTTTTACATTGTGGCCATTGAAATCAGTGGCCGCAATGTAAAAAAAAAACCACACCAAAAAGTTAAAAACCACTTTCCCTCCCCCTCCAAGGCTGCGTGGGTGGAAGGGGGGACACCCCCCCACCCACCCTGCCCAGCCTGGATTTTTTTTTTAAAAAAAAACTGGACCTGGACTCCGGGCAGCTGCTGACTGCCTGGCGGTAGCCAGGGCTATGGAGGCAGCTGAGGTCTCCTCCGGGAGCCCACACGTGACTGGCTGGCATTCTCTGGCAGCCGGCAGGCAAGACCGGTAAGTAACCTAACACCCCACCCACCCCCCGGATCGCCTTTTACCTGTGCTCCGTCCAGGTTGTGGCGGCTAGGGCTGTAACGGAATGTCGCAGCGGTAGCTATTTCCGCTGGAAACAGCGTTTCCGCAATTAGTGGTATGGTGTGGCAGAGGCTTTCCTTCCACTAGTTTCATTCCACTACTTCTGCAGTTCCGCTAATTTCATTCCGCTACTTCTACAGGCTTTGCAAAATAGCAGAAACATGACATTTTCGCTACTTCCGCCATTCCGCCAGCGCCACAAAATAGCGGAACAGCGGTATTCCGACAGTTTCTGCAATTTTCCCGCAATTCTGCAATTTGCAGAATGCTGGCAGAATTAGCGGAATATCCGCAGAAAAGCCACGGTGTGGCACGGGCAATTCCAAAATGGTGGAATGGAATTGCGGCGCGGTAACAGCTGCTGCTGCATTACCCTTAGTGGTGGCGGCAGCAGCAGCAGCACAACGTGGGCTCGGCTGCAGCGCTGGCTTCAGTGCTTCACTAGGCCTTCCGGGGAACTTCCGGGTTTCTCCAGAAGGCCTGGTGAAGTGCTGAAGCGCCTGGATCCCGCACTGCACCTTCCAGCCATTCCTCTCCAGCAGCTGTGTTTGTTTGGTAGGTTTGGCATTCGCTCGCAGAAAGTTGGCGAGTGCATCACACAGACTCACAGCCTGGTTAACGTCTACCGAGAACACAGTGCCATGTGTTTATCTGAATGTGCAATGTTTACATTTTACCAGTCATGTATATTTCAACGTAGCGTGATCCCCTGGCTGTATCGTGCTCACTTAGCACTGAGTCAGGTCTCATTGAAGTGAATTATCCTTGGAATGGCACTATGGTCTGGTGCGAAACAACTGGAAGATAGTGCTGTGCTTGTAGCCATCCAATTGTCATGCCATTGTACATGTCTCCGCTCACAACTGCTCTAAGTTCACAACCGATCGTCCCTTCCCTAATTCAACAGGCCGTGTTTTGCTGACAATGTGGTGAATGCTCATTTCTGAAACGTTTTCATTTATCATTGTCTTATTCTTTGGCTTTGTGATTACTCTGATCTGTTACATGTAATAATACTTTGGAGCAAGTTCCGTTGCGTGTCGGAAACTCTTGCCTGCAGCTACCCGCTATATTAAAGGCAAACATAATGGAATTCACAGCATACACTCACTTGCTCCCTTCATCAGCATTTCATCACTTCTCTTGGGTGAGTATTTTATTCTTGTTTCTCCTACGAAGATGATATGGAAAATGATCTGCATATTTTATTTTTATTTTGCTCTTGAGCTCTCACTGTAATGGGGTTCACCCTGCCGGGGGTAAATCCCAACCAGAATGTACCAGGTTCAGTCCACACAGTACTAAGCTTCCCAGGTGCTCTTTGTGCCTGTGTACCATGTTCCCATGGGCATTATCTATTATTAATTATTATTATTATTTAATAATAATAATAATAATAATTTATAATAATTTATATCCCGCTCTTCTCACCAAAGACTCAGAATGGCTTACAAAACTGCTGTCAGTGCTTTCTCTGTCCTGTGCCACCCGCTGGGTATGTCCCAGACATGCCCTGTGCTGCAGACTCTTCTGCCTCCACTCAGTCTCCACCTGGCCACACTGTAACAGGAAATTTGTGCCCTGTCCCCAGCTTGGTCCCCAGGACAAATGTCTCTCCTGTCCCTTTGATAGGTTCGCCCGTGTCCAGCAACCCCAGCAGGGAGGTATCCCCAGCAAATCCCCTTCCCTAGCCCCAAATATACGGTAGGACATGGTCCATAAACAGGTTAAACATTTGACAGAGAAAAAGAGGTACATTTCATGTCATCCATAATTTACATAAGGTTGCATATGTTTATGAAAGCTTTTAATAGCCCACTGACTAATTTTAGGACTGAGTCTGAAAAAAGGCGGTCTATGTGACAGCCTCTGTGTACGTATGTTTGTGCAGGACTGATGGTTCAAGTTACAGCTCAGCCTGTCAAAAAGTCAAAACTATGAAATGTGCACATTGACTTGGGCGGTAAAGTTTTAGTTTTAAAGACACCTAGAGGATCTCAGATGGAAGCAGTGACAGTCCCTTTGAACATCTCTCACAATGCACACTCCTCCTACCCTTTCTAGTTTTCATCTTGATCTCAGGCACACAGCTTCTTGCTGCCTGGGATTATTATTATTATTAATAAACATTTATATAGCGCAAGCAATGTACCTGGCACTTTACAAAGTAATAAAATAGACACGGTCCCTGCCCCTAGGGCTTACAATCTGAGAGACAGGAGCTGGGGGAGAGACTTAGGAAGGGGAACAGAGGGAGAGACAAGGGGTCTAACATTCATGAAGATGCGAGGTCTCAAGTGCACGTACTTGGCTTGGTTACGATGAGAATGACAGCAGGCAGGTCCATGTTGCAAGGATAAGGGTAAACCGATCGTAGGTATAGGAATAGTGGCTCAGCAGGATAAAGAGTCAGACAGAGCAGAGCGAAAGAGGTGAGTTTTAAGGAGAGATTTGAAGGTATGAAGGGAGGGGGCAAGGCGGATGTGGACAGGGAGGGAGTTCCAGGCATGGGGGGCAGCAAGTGAGAAGGGACAAAGGCGCTTAGGGGAGCAGGGAAGGCGTGGAAGGGTGAGAGAAGGGACAGAGGAGGAGCGAAGTGCACGGGCTGGAGTATGGAGGGCGATAAGTGCAGAGAGGTAGGGGGGAGCAAGGTTGTGAAGAGCTTTATAGGTGAAGACTAGGAGCTTGTGCAGGATTCGTTCAGGAAGGGGAAGCCAGTGAAGCGAAGAGAGGAGGGGCTGCACATGGTCGAAGCGACTGGCGAGGTAGATGACCCTGGCAGCAGAGTTTTGGACAGAGATGAGGGGAGAAAGGTGAGACCGGGGAAGGCCAGTGAGAAGGAGGTTACAGTAATCGAGGCGAGAGATGACCAGAGCATGAACAAGAGTTTTGGCAGACGAGACAGAGAGAAAAGGGCGAATCTTAGCAATGTTATGGAGGGAGAAGCGACAGGATTTAGCAACAGAGTCAATGTAGGGTTTAAAAGAAAGGGCTGAGTCAAAGATGAAGCCTAGGCTACGGGCTTGGGGGACAGGCAGGATGGTGACTCCATCAATAGTTATTGACAGTGAGGAAGGAGAGGAAGGATGAGGGGGGAAGATAAGGAGTTCAGTTTTAGCCATGTTGAGTTTGAGTTGACGTTGAGACATCCAGGTAGAGATGTCAGAGAGACAGTTGATGAGACGAGCTTGAACAGAGGGAGAGAGAGAGGGAGTAGAGAGATAGAGTTGAGTGTCATCAGCATAGAGGTGGTATTGGAAGCCATGGGAGGCAATGAGTTTGCCTAAGGATGAGGTATAGATCGAGAAGAGGAGAGGGCCAAGAACAGAGCCTTGAGGAACACCAACTGAGAGGGGGAAGGAGGAGGAGGCGGAGTTGGAGAGAGACACATTAAAGGAGCGGTCAGAGAGGTAGGAGGAGAACCAGTTATGGACAGAGCCACAAAAGCCAAGGGAGTGAAGGGAGTTACCTTTCTTTGGTCTTTGATACCTGTGCTTATCCCAAGCTTGTTAAAGTGAGAAAAGGTGCTTCATCTCCTAGCAATGAGCAGCTGGGACTGTTAATCTAGGAGTCATAGTTGTCCTGGATGGAATAATGAGATGCCGATTACCCCCTTTGTCTGCTGCACCCGATGCAAACCTTACATTGCTGGGAAGGTGACACAACATAATGAAGCCTGTTACTGTACCGGCCAAAAAAGTACTGTTGGAGAGTATGAAACCATTAAATATCTGACCTTGACTTGAGTCCATTCTCAATCTAGGCTTGTCTCAGTTTGCTTCCCTCTGACTGACGAGTCCCCTCCCAGACTCCTTTTCTAGGGAAGTCATTCCTTCAAGGCACCTGAAAGTGCAGGCCCCTGTTTCTTGACCTGAGCAAGCCTGGCTTAGGCTGCTAGGCCTTCCAAACCCCTGGCTCGCTATTCTTGCCTGACTGCTAGCCAGCCCTCTCTGTTTGACACAGGTTTTCCACCTGGCTCCTGATTCTTGTAGTGGGAACTCCCTGAGGCATGCTTTCCCTGAGCCTAAAGGTGACTTAAGTTCCCAGCTGTGTGTGGACTGGGTTTGTGGTGACCAGATGCAGCAAGAGGGAGCTCTCCTAGGGGCATTTAGGGATGTGACTGTGGTAAAGTGGGTTTCGTAGATTGGTGCTCAAGGTAAGGTAAGTATATTCGGCACTAGCTCACGCTATGGCCAACATAAATAGACATCAATAGACAGACAAACAAACAACCAATCAAGAGTGCTCAAGGGCCAAACCTACATCCCTCTAATTATGCCGTGGGTCTGAGGGGGCGGCTAATAAATGTAACTAACTAACTAATAAATAATTAGCAGAGGAGGCCTGCCATCTCTGTGTAGACTTTAGTGATTCTTTAAGAGCGCTGATCTCTGACCCTCTTGTGCTGTGTTCCTTAGACTATTCTATTTCTTCAAGGTGGAGAGCTATCTTGGTAAGGTATTTTTTCTTCCAATTGATTTCTTGTCACAAATAGCAAGATCAATCGCATCATAGGGCTAATAAAATTGATAAAGGACCCATAAAAGCCTGACACCACACTATCTGGCATGCTGGAAATGAACGGCAAGAAAACAAAATCACTGCTCCTATCCTAACCTTCCTTAGTACCTGAGAAGCTCATTCACACGTTGTAACGGCCCAGCGTCTCAGCCCAAAGAGATTAATGTCAGGGAATACATAATAACATGGTATGTCTTTGGGCCCATCTATCTTTATGCATATAGCAAAGCCATCCAAATAAACCAGTCGTTAAACTGTTTGCTCTTCTTTTCACCAGGGCTTAATTGTAGTCAGGCCTGGGTCAGATTAAGTAACTATCCTATAGTGTAGGGTACTTTTTCCTTGGGAACCGTTTCCCTCCCAGGCGCCACTTTGAAAATTAGCGTAAGCTCCAAGGGCTGCCTAGAAGTTGGGGGCAGAGGAATTTAAGGGGTACATTTAGGAAGAGGAGGGTCCAGATCATGGATTTGTGCCATGGATCTGTCCCCTATCCTTTTGCATGCCCTCATCTCTGCTTCTGTTCCTTACCCTCAGTTTACACTTTTGGTGCCTGGGGCTAGGACCAGATCCAGGAACTGGAAGGGGATCAAATGAAAAGTAGACATGGACTGCATTTGGCCCCCAGGCTTGAGATTCCTCCTCATTCCTGGTACAGGGCCTCAGTCCAACTGGGGTCCTTCCATCAGGGCCAACCTTGGGATTTGTGGTGCCTAGGGCCAAAATAAAATATAAGGTCCCTCCATAGAAACTATGAGAGCCTTGGATTCTGGGTTGCCAGAGATGGGGAGCATCTGGGACCTGGGGCTGACAAGATACTGAGCCAGATCAGTGCTGGACCTGTGACGGTACCAGATTAGTAAAAAGGGGGAAAGAGGGGGCTAGAGATATTATTGGACTTGTACTGGCACTGGGCTTAAATATGAGACTTACCCCACAGGGAACCTGTAAAGGAAAAGTGGCCAGAGAGACCCGGGGCATGGGGGAGGGACTCCCTGAGAAACAAATAAGAAAGTGTTGGGTTTGTTAAGAAGAGGGACTTTGTGTAGACAAACAGTGTGGAAAGTAAAAACACCTGAGTAAAAATCCCCAAAGCAAGTGATTTATTTGGCAGCACCCTGCTGGGATGCCTTCATGCTCGACACTAGATGGGGACACAGACTAGATGACCTTGTGAGCTACCACACCGCGGTACGATTCTATGAGCGATTAATGTAACCGTCATTGCTGATCAGGGTATTCGGCCCTTTTTACAAAGACACTCTCAACACCGATAAAATGGGTGTTACGTTTTATTATACATTGTACACAGCAACACTGCAGCCCTGCAACATGGGCCCTTTTCACACGCGATGCCTCCACCCAGTTTCGTGGAGCTGGGTGGAGGCGTCTGTGTAAACACCACTTGCGCTGGGTGTAGGTGTGTGCATGCTCCCGCGCAACACCCACACGTGGAGAAATCGGCAGTGGAGTCCGTTGCTCTGTGGTGAGTGGAGATGGGTGTTGTGCGGGAGCATGCACACACCTACACGCACCGCAAGTGGTGTTTACACAGGCGCCTCCACCCAGAGAAACTGGGTGGAGGTATCTCGTGTGAAAAGGGCCCATGTTGCAGGACAGCAGTGTTGCCCTGTACTATGTATAATAAAATGTAGCACCTATTTTATCGGTGTTGAGAGTGTCTGTGTAAAAAGGGCCATCCTGGCTGATGTGGGTAAAGAGTAAGGGTCATCTAAGTGTCACCTATATAATAATCTGGGCAGAACAAGGAATTCCCCTTGAACCAAGGCCGCTGCATGCAGGGATCACTTACATCTGTGGTAAGGCCAGAAGCCTGAACCAAAGCCTGAATCTGACCAGAATAAACAGTAGGCTACAAGTGCCGGTGTGGTGCAGTCAATAAGGTGCTGGACTTGGCCCTAGGAAGCCAGGGTTCAAATCCTGCTCTAGCCATGAACTCGCTGGGTGGCCTCGGGCAAGTCGCAATCTCTCAGCCTCAGTTCCCCATCTATAACATAGGACGTGTGTTTGTCTGTCCCTGTGTTCCCCTCACCCTTGTCCATCCTACATTGTAAGCCCACGAGGCAGGGACATCTGTCCTCACCACGATGTTGTCTGGCCAGTATTTTCGGAACCTGTTGAGAACTCTGCTATTCAGAGATTCGCCCAGGACAACAACCACCAAGCATCAGAGGAAGGGGGCTGACTGTGTTTGAGGCGGGTTCCACATCTGGAATGATCAAGAGCCCTGGTATTGTCATTCCCAAATGTGTAACATTGTCATCTAAAAATTAATAAACCCTGGGGTTCTGTTTTTTATTAGCGCTCTGGTGTCTGAGCCTTGAGCCATCATAGTCCCTTTTCTCCCCAACCAGAAGAACTAGAAAGTTACTCTGTCTTCTGAAATTTTTACAATTGTATCCAAGAGTCCCCAGACAAGCAGACTACCCAGTGGGCTCCATGTTATGTACCTTGGGTACAAGACTTGATTTGGGGAGGAGCAGGCTTGCCAGGACTGAGCTCTGGCAATTAAATCCAAGAGGGGAGGTTTGAGATCCCCAGGAAATGCTCTCAGTAGGAGTTTGTACCTTCAAATATGAAAGACCAGCAGAAGGCTGATATTGGCCATTTTGAGATTGGAAACAAAAGCCAAAAATATTAACTGGATGGTATATTTGACTTCCATTAATGACTTTCCTGTGCCCCATGCCCTGTGCTGGCCATCATACAGATTAAGTCACAAGAACTCTTGTTTTATCTTCAGTTGTAGAGAGGCAGGTTAGTCCAGTGGTTGGGTTGCTCGTTGGAGAATAGGTTCATTTCCCAGCTACCTGCAACAAGCTCTTGGTGGGTTGGTGGCTTCTGGGGTGCCACCAGAACCCCTGAGGCAGATTTTGCCCCAACAATTCATTATTTAATTTTTTTAAATAAAGTAAACACTGCTTGGGTATAACGTATGATTGTATGCCAGTGGAAGAGCTGGAGGTAACCTCAAAGGTAATCTAGTCCACCTCCCTGCAGCAATGCAGGAATCCGCTTGCTCAAGCTACCCATGCAGAAAAGTCCATCCAACAAGAAACAGAGCCTATTACAAAAAAGGGGCACAAGCAGAGATTGGGAGTGACCAGAGCAAACCAGTGCCTGAAATAAAAGGGAACAATCCTATAAAAGAGAAATCTAGATGTCTCAAGCAAATGAGCGACATTCACGTTGCCAGAGAGGGCAAGAAACCCTCATAATTGACTGCTAATCTGACCAGAGGGAAAATTCTTTCCTGAGTCCAAATACAGCTTTCAGTGGGATTCTGAAGGGGTAAGGGTGACCTGTCAGTAGCTCCCCAAATGGGGAAGATCTGGATTCATCATAGAGGTCAGGAAGGAATGCAGGGAGAAGGGGAAACTCATAGCAGGATTAGAGCAGCAAGAGTGTCTGGAGAAGAGGATTACAGTAAATATACAGACCAGAAGCAGAACAACAGAGGGTTTCAAGGAAGATTGCAAGAGGCAGGAGTTGGAAAACAGGGCAATAAGGGGCTTCCAAAGGGAAGGATTGCAAGAGAGGCAGGGACTAGAAAATAAGAGCACTAAAAGGTTTCCAGAAGGGAGGAATGAAAATTACCCCGGTTTAGAGCAGTAAGGTTTCTCAAGAGGAGAAAGTTGCAGATACTTGAGGCTAGGTTCGAGGAAGCTAGTGCAAAGAGGCCTGGGTTAAGGTTAACACTGGCGGAGGCAGATAACCAGCCCATACTGTTCTGGGCTGAGGGTTCTTATATCCCCAGGAAGAGGTGTGGCCAGGCAGGTCTAACTAGGTGGCATGCACTGCTGTGCCTGGATGGTGATATAGCCTGGAAGAAAAAAAGCATAGACCAGTAAGCGCCAATAGGGCTATATGTATAGTTTGGTTATAATATAGCCTGAAAGAAACGGCCATGGCCCAGTAATCCCCAACAGGACTCAGTTTCCAGAGGCAAAGGGGCCAGTGCCTCTGTCTCCATGAAGCAAGGCACCTAATGGCAGCCTGACCCCTTGGCTAGTGCCCGTTACCTGTCAGGCTGCCCCATTCCCCCTTCCCCTGTGCTAGAGTCATAGGGAGCAGTGTAGCTGTTGTAGGCCTGCCCTTCTTCACTGAGCCACCAGCCCAACTTCTGATGAGGTGAGGATCAGAGTGGGAAGCCGGGGGGGGGGGGGGCAGCTGTACCTGGCCTTTAGGAGAGGGAGGGGCCCTGACAGGGGTGAGCAGTTAAACCCTGAGTATGTGTACAGGGACTACCAGTCAGGCATCTGGCTTAGAATGATAGTTTAACAAATGCCGGTTGTATCAGCAAATATTGTGAGAGACTCATGAGGAAAATGGCATTGCAGAAGCAGGTCCGATGTTCTGCATATTTCAAACACAGTTTGTCAAGAGTGCTCTGGTTTATCCTAGTCCCAGCACTTGCTATTCTTGTGATGATAAATATCAAGACATCAGCTTATCGCCTAATGTATTTTTTTTTTAATGACTGCTGATCTGAATAAGAGAGATCTGGATCTATCATGACAAGTCTCTATTTGAGCATCAGTGTTCTGGTGAGGCATTACTATTGTACATCAACGCTGATAGGACAATCCTCCACCCAGCGTTAAAGTCAATGGGAGTTTTGCTATTGGCCTCAGTGGATAGAAGACTGCTTCCCAAGATGCCTAGCCTGGTCGCATCTGATTGTCAGAGCTACCTACCCTTCAGAATTGCCTTGGAGTCTGCAGGAATGAAAAAATCAACTCCAGGGAACTACTGACTGCAACCCAGGAGAAAAACAATAGAGAATTCTCCAAGTGAACATTGACTTGTGATTTTTCTTATCAGCTTCTTATAGTTTTGTACATTCCTGGTCACATCATAGTGTAGTGATTATTATACTGCAGGATCAGATTCAGAAAAGAAAAGTAGTTCTTTTATTATTATTATTATTTATTAATTAATTCTAGTCACCACCAAGCACTGACTTGTGCAGGGAGCTGGCCAGAGTGCTGATGAGCTGTAATGAAAAATTTCAATTTTAAAAAACATCCAGGATCCACCTTAAAAATTAATTAACAATTAATAATTTTATTTATATAGTGCCCCCCCCCCCAGCCTTACATGGCACTCAGAGTTCTTCAGATATTACATAAGTTTAAAACAAGACAATTAAAAACAACAATAAAAGATGTTAGAATAGGGGAAGGAAGAAGGGAAGACAGTATGTTTGAGGGAACCATCCGTGGATCCTAAAAGCACCTGTCAGGTGCTTTTTAAAGGTAAGGAGGAAGGAACTGAAACAGACATCTGGAGGGAGCGAATTCCACACTGAGGGGCCCGCCACAGCAAAAGCCCAATTGCCTGTCGACTTAAGTCGCGACGGTGTAGCCATCGCTGGTTGCTCCATAGTAACAAGTTTAAATCCGTTTCAGAGTAGCTCCCTCCTTAACACCCTTGTGTCAGGTGCTGAACTCTCCAGGACCATGTTTAGTCATAGGTAGCAGCCCTATTAATGAACATGGCTGGAAAATCTGATAGAAGTATGGCTATTACCTGCTATTGTTCTCTTGGAGTTAAAATGTCATTGTATCGCTATTTATAACACAGCTCAGGATGCTGAGGGACAAAGTGATATTAGCTTCAGAGCTCCCAAAGGACCAAAGTTATCTGTGAAGTCACAGATGAATTTGGTCTGGTGACTTTAATGAAAACATTGCAGCAAAATGATCCCATAAATCTCCAGGCACAAACCTCTGTTTGTTCACTTCCAAGCTCTAATTGAGAGGCTTGGTTTTTCCACAGACTATTGGAACAACACACCAACATGACCATGCAGACGACATCATCAGGCTGCTTTATAAAAGGGGTTGAGCAGAGTGTCTGTGAAATACATAAGCAGCAACATCCTTGAGCTGTGCTTGGCATCTCCCTGTCAGTGGGAAGGGGAAGGGCGTTCAGGGAAATAAGGAAAGGAAGGGAAGGGCCACCCACGCAATTCTCACATTCAGGGGCTGGGGCTGCGTCCTTGCTTTGCTCGAAGTTACGAGGAACACAATGCCCATAAAGATAGACTGTTGGCCCAATGATCTGAACCAGGTCAGGCCTCTATCATCATAGGGCGCAGAACATGCGGAGGAGAATGTGGCCTTGCACCCCCACGCACCCTAGCTCTGTGCACACATGGAGGGAAGGAAGGGGACAGAGTGGTGTCGGGCTGGTGGGGGTTCATGGAGTGAGGGACCAGGATAGGAAGTGGGCCCGGGGGATTCACGCTTGCCAGAAGGAGGAAGCCCTGGGGGGTGGGGGGGAGGGAGAGGGCTTGCACTGCACGCACCCACCGCGCTCATATCTCCAAACACACACAGGGAAAGGGGAACAAGGGCACAGTCACACAAGCACTCCTGGGTAGGTCACACACTCAAACACACACGTAAACCACACTCAAATCACTTAGCTTCACTCAAGGGCCGGTTTCTCCACTCTGGTTACCAACGCTGTCTGTTGCCCCATGCTGGTTATTAATGTGCTAGGCCCTGCCCCTTGACGTGCCTGCAGCCGTGCTGAGTGGCGCAGCGGTGCAGGCGATGGTCCCAGAGCAGCAGGTGCTTCTGACTCCCCTCTAGTGCTGGTGCCGCCGGCCCTGTCTTAGGCGGTGCAGTGGGCTGGCTAATCTGGGAGGGAGAAGCCCCCCAGCGGGATTCGGCAGGGCCTGACACAGAGTTTAGCAGCAAGTGGTCCTGATCCGGGAAGAAATGTATAACACGTGCTGTGCAGGATCCATCCTTTACATCCACGCAAACCTAGTGTAGAACAGCAGTTTGTAGCCTTTTTGCGGGGAAGACGCCACCCCAAACATTTTAAAAAACATCCAGGATCCACCTTAAAAAAAATAATCCAAGATCAGATGAGCTCACTTGGTAGCATCACGAAGGGTGGGGGGCAATTCCAGTGGTGATGGCAGTAGGGAATCCACACAAGGTGACTGGAAACAGCAGGAAACAGAAATGGAACCTGACTTGGATAGGTTTATCTCACAGCTGTGGCTAGTTTGATTAATATTTTGGCATTGGTTGGGCGCAGTTAGAGAACAGATTATTTAAAAAAAAAGAAAATCAAGAACAAATAAATCAATTAGAAGAGTAGAAAAAATTCCACCATGCAATGACCCACAGTCCTCATCTGAATACACCCCATCTCTAAGGTTTCAACCCACTAAGCTTAGGACGTGTCAGGGTGGTGGTGGGTCTGTAGCAATGCACTGCATTGTGAGGTTTGGAAACACCCCAAATCCCATATGGGCATGCTCTTAGCAACCCACCCGACATCCCTCACAATACTCTTAAGGATCTTAGCATCCAGACCAGCTTGAGAAGGGCTTGCAACGAAGGAAGAAGAAAGCTTATGGCACTCTGTGATGGAGCAGGTGTGGGCCCCTTAAAGGGCCACCTTTCCGTCACTCTGGCCCCAACCCCGTCTGGAATATAAAAACAGAAGAGGGCAGAGCTGAGCCAGTCTGTGGTGGGCCACCAAGTGCTGACGTGGGCAGGGAGCTGGCCAGAGTGCTGAGGGGCTGTAATGAAGATGCTGCAACCTGGATTCTCCTTAAGGTGTGTGGAGTTGCTTTGGGGAAGAACTGAGGTGTGGTCCCTGTGCTGAAGGAAGGTTGAAGGAGAACCTGCTAAACACCCCAAATGGGGTTAATACTTCAATCCCATCCCTTCTTTCTCTGATCTGTTGTTATTTGCAGGTATCTCAAAAGCTTCTCCTAACAGGTCTCTTTCCATACCTTCCTCCCATTCTGCTGTCGAGCCCCCAGTCAACATTCTTTTCTCTTTCTCAGGCCTCATGACCCACTGAAAATAAATAAATATAATGCAAGAAGGATTATTACATATACTCACAAATCCTTGCTACAAGCTGTGTACTGGACATTCAGGGAAGAGGCAGAGCGAAGCGCCATTGTCATGGAGTGATGGCCGGGGGGGGGGATACTTGGGTTTTTAAATTCTCTGGGAGCCCTAAATTAATGAGGTTCCTGTGATGCTCTCATAGGCCCCCCCTTTCTTCCAATCTATTTCCTTCCATGTCAGTATAGTGTCCTGTACGCTTGGGGGAAGCTGGTGTCACCATGGAAAGTTTGACATCTACACTACATTTCCCCCCCCCCACCCTTATTTCTTTCTAACGCAAAGGGTGTTTCTAAACGAGACGCTACCATGCATGGTCACCCAGTAACAACTCATCTGAATGCCCGTTTGAAGGTGGGGCGGTGTGATGTACGCTCCTGTGAGCCACGCAGCACCCATTAATGGCCACTCATGGGGCACTGCCAAAAAATCCAGAGTGTCCCATGCGGGGCAATCCAAAAAATCACATGGCAACTGGCACCCACGCATTCCCTGCTCGTATGAACCAGGGTGGCCACCCACACCAGCAGACAGGTCCACCAGTACCATGGAAAATCGCTGCCCTGAATCCCAGAGTGGCACCGCGGCCGTTCATGGCACAGCTAGCCCCCCAAGTCCTGCCGACAGTCCTTCCGCCAGCCCTTAAAGGACATGCACAAGAAATACAAATCCATGTTGGCACAAACCACATCAGAGCCCCCACTCGACACTGGAGGAAGAGCCAACACCATGGAGGACAGCAGCTCCACCAGCCAGGTAAGTGAACGGCCACCTTCAAGCCCCACAACCCTCTGATCTAGGGGCAGGCCCTTTATTGGGCTGTGGCAGGAGGCAAAAATGCAAAAAGACCTTGTGAGAATGAATCGATATATCAAAGCATCGTCAAGGAGATGTTGTGGCTGGGGTACTATAGGGTATGGAACAGCTCCTCTGTGAAGAGAGGCTGGATAGGTTAGGGCTCTTTGGCTTGGAGAAAGGACAACTGACAATTGCCCAGAGCCTCATGATGCGTTAGGGCCTTGTCACCTATTCCACCCCCAGTAAGGGGCATGGATTGTGTAGACTAGATGGGGGCTGTCCACACATCTAGTGCAACCTGATGGTCTCTGAGGTAGGAAGATGGGGAGTCATGTCAAATGAAGAGAGCAAAGTGACAGCATCAGGAAAATAGTTGCTGTGCAGATTACCTGGATAAGTGAAAAGCAGTTAGAGATGTAAAATGGAAGTCAAACAAGTCAGGTAGATAAAGGACAAAGAATAAAATGTAAAGTACAGGAACAAATGCAATTTCAACTGAAACAGGAAGTTTTATGAGGAGTTATTGCCCAGAGCAAAAGAATCTGAGGCAGTAAGAAATAGCCAATAAAGCAGCAAGATAGCAGTTTATTATTTTAAGAGGTTGAGGTTTAGGAGCAACAGCTGTGACATCCCCTCTGGTGTCAGCAGAGATCCAAGTGTCATTATTCTACTACATAACCTTGAAAAACCATCTCTGAAGCTTCTCCAGATGAACTGATGAGAAAAACGGCCATTAACCTTGGCTGTGCAGCCGATGATACATGCCTTAGGCTTTCCTCATAAGACAAGAACAGGGGAACAGCCAATGAAACTGAAAAAGGGCAACAGATTTTTGTGAGATACTAAAGAGTTTAGGATAAAGAAAGATATTAGACGTTCACATGGATAATGAGAATACCCACATCCACCACTGGATAGGACACAAAATGGGACATAAACACTTAGGTTACAAGTTTTTACAAAGTTGTAACTCTTCTCTGGGAAAGTTATTCCATAGTTGTCCATTATGAATTTTCTTTTAAGTTTCCCTTCAAGCAGCTGGTCTTGACCGTTGCAAGATACTGGACAACACCAGGGGTGTCAGGAGAGGGGCACAAGGGGATTTGGTTGCACCCACCTAGACCCACCCCTTCTGAGCGTCATGATGTCACAACTCTGAAATGGGTGTGGCCATGTCAGAAAGGAATGTGGCAAAATGACTCTCCCACCCCCTGCCCTCCCCTCCAATGTAATTCTGCCGGTGCCCTTGGATGAGACAGACTATTATGCACTCAAGCTTTCAGTGCACTGGCTCAGGAATATGACTTTTCTCAGCACTCCCTCAGAACTGTGTAGCTTAGTCTTGCTACTTCTAGTGCTCGCATGCCATCAGCAGTGGGTAATGAGATTGCTGCTTGAGCACACTGGCATATTGGCAAGATGCCTTTCCAGCACCAGGAGTCATTGCTGTTGACTGCTTTGGAGGCCTTTAGCAGTTAAAATTAAACAGGTACAATTAAACAATAAAGAGGAATCACTGGCACATTGGGAGTTTCAGAATATTGATTTGAAGTCTACGGGTATAAACTGTAGTCCTATCTGATGTATCTGGGGCTGTATTTCAGCACTAATTAAAGTTCAACGGTAGAGTATCCCCTTTGGATATAAACAGAATTTGGCTGCTGCCATCTGCTTTGCTAGCACCAAGGAGAGCTACACCTTGCAGGGTGACCTTGTGCTTGCCTTTCCTCGATAATGTATGAAATAGATGCACGTTAAATCATGGGCAAAGTTGTCAAACACACTGGCATTTCTGTAAACATCTAAAATCTCTGTGCTGTAATAAATCTGAGCTAGCAAAGCTAGGGGAATTTTGGCCAGAGATAGCTTGAGCTCATCATTGATTTAAAGCCAAAAGCAGATTTCCCAACCCCCCCACCCTCTCTCAGTACTGACCTTAGTCATATTAAAACTGTAAATACAATAAAACCAGCTATAAATTCTGCTGGTCAGATTATTTGGAGAGGGATTGATTGCTACCCAGGATGGAATCTCATTGCCGCAGGCTGTTGGATTAAATAGCATAGCTGGGAGAATGCTAATAATGTTTGGTTTAAATGCAAATGTTAAAATAAATAATTGCTATGCTCCAGGGCTGCGGATTGGTAATTCAAGAAGATCTCACTATTAACAGCACTGGGAAGATAAATCTGTTAAAGGAGAAACTTGACATCTTCTCAATTATTTTCATGTAGAAGGCTGGGTAACAAAGAAATTGCTTGTTGCAGCAGTTTCCCTTCAGTTCCTTAATCATGCGTTAAGGAAGTGTGTGCTTACAAGTTTAATACACAGGCTTTCACATTGTTTACTATTGCATATATAAACACCTTTAGGCAGGGAGGAGATTTCACAGGAAGGAGGCTTTGGGGTCTCTTCCTCGCTAAAATAGTAACTAAACTAGGGGCAGGTGGTGGAGCTGCAGACAGGGCCAGATGTAGGGGCAGGCAACATAGGCACTTGCCTAGGGCAGCAGATTTTGGGTGGGGGCAACAGATTGTTTTTGGGGGTGATGGGCTTTGGTTCTCAGTCTGTGCCCACCCGGTCACAGTGCCCCTTTCCCTGCTGCTGCCGTAACTACACTGCCTCACCCGTACCCCCCACAGCCTGGGGGGGGGGGAAGAGAGGAGACTTCCCCCCCCCATCCATCTCCACCTGGAGAAGCTCTCTTCCTCCCCCAGGTCCCCCACAAACACGCTCTGTGATGGTGCCGAGTGTGGAGGAAGAGACCCTCCATGCTCCATTCTCTGCACTGGCTGCCTATAGTCTTCCAGGTCTGATCAAGGTGTTGGTTATTACCTTTAAAGCCCTATACGGCTGTGGGACCGCCTTATCCCTCATGTCCTGGATCAGCCCCTGTGGTTGGCTGGGGGTGCCCTCTTGGAGGTCCCCCAGGTTTCCTGGGGGGGGACAATGTTCAAGCAGGTGTTCTCAGTGGTCGCGCCGCGGCTGTGGAACTCCCTCCTGATACAGATTCGCCTCTCTCCAGATCTCCCCTCCTTCCGCAGACAGTGTAAAACCTGGCTGTTTTGCCAGGCATTTGGTGAGGGGGATGGGAAGTGTGGGGTTTTTTTTCCTTCTTTTTTTGTGGTAAGGTTTTTTTAAATTTTCTCGGGCCTCTAGTATCTTATGGTTTTAACTGAGATTTGATATACTGTATTTTATTTTTTTATTACGTTTTTATTATGGGGTGTTCACTGCTCTGGGCTGCCGTTGGGCAGGAGGGGGTGGTATATAAGTGTTGAAATAAATAAATAAATACTTCTGTGCTGGGCACCACCATTGTCTCTTTCCTTGCCTCAGACAGCAGTCTGTGCACGCACCAGGGCTCCAGGGACCTGAGTTGCCTAGGAGTGTGTCTGGCTAGCCTGTGCTCCCTGGTGCAGGTGCTTCCCCTGCTGCTGAAAGGGCCCCCCATTCCATTCTAGGTACACGACTGTTTTTCTGGGTTACATTTTTCATCCGCCCCGCTCAGCAATGCAGCTCTTGTCGATCAGCTGTCTGGGCAATTGGGATTTTTTGATGTATTTTTTCCCCCATATCATCAGCATGACTTCTGCAGGTAGAGATTTTTTATTTAATTAACTAATTTATTTATTTATTTTCAATATTTCTATAACACCCCCTCCTGCCTAAGCAGCTTGGGGTGGCGAACGACGAATAAAAATGTTCCAGTTGGGTACTCTGTGCAGTATCAGTCACAGCTAGAGGGACGGGGGTGGTGTGATGTAGCCATTGTTTTTAGGGAGTCGTGGTCTGTTAGGAGGTATCAGGTGCAACCTATGCCGGGTATTGAGGGTCTCCATCTTGTGATTGACTTGGCAGGAGACAGATTGAGGATGCTGCTGGTATATAGTGCACCTACCTGTATGGCAGCATCCTTACACACTCTGATGGAGCTGGTGTCGGAGGTGGTATTGCGGTTCTCGAAGACATTGGTCTTGGGGGACTTCATGCCGACGCCAGTCTTGGCGGGGCATAGCGTGAGTTCATGGCCATCATAGCAACCATGGGTCTGTCTCAATTAGTCACCGGCCCAACACATGATGGGGAGCATACCCTAGATTTGATTTTTTGCACTAGCCTTGAGGCAGGGGATCCGTTGGTGGGGGAGGTGTCAGCTAGCCCTTGTCATGGACGGATTGTTACCGCCTGCAGACCTGTCTCCCGGAACATGGTGGCCCCTGGAGAGGTGTGGAACCAGTTTGGTTGGGTTGCCCCCAGAGACTGATGGAACCTGAGCGGTTCTGGAATGCTCTTGGGGAGATACCCTCTGATCGTGATGACCTCCCATTCTATGATCTTGTTACCTTTTGGAACAACTTGTTGACTGAGGTCACTGACTGGACGGTTCCCATGCATCCACTTCCCTGGCATTGGGACCACAGGCTTCCCTGGTTCACCAAGGACTTGCAGCAACTGAAGCAGGAGGGGTGGTGGTTGGAGCGATGGTGGTGCTGATCCCGTGCTGAAGCTAACCAATTGTGACATAGAGTTAGTTTAAGAGTCTATGCCGTAGCTATGCGGGCAGCAAAGAAGGAAATATTTGCTACCCTTATAGCATCTGCAAAGTCCCATCCAATGGAGCTTTTCTGGGTGGTGTGGGGGCTGGTCTGTCCGGCTTCCCTCTGCCTCGAACCGGAACCATTGGATGCCCACTGTGATGTGTTTATTGACTATTTCGCGGATAAAATCACCTGGATTCACCACGACCTCGATGCTGCACTTAATACAATGGGAGAACCAGAGGCCGTGGAAGCCCCGGTTTGTCTTGTTTCTTGGGATCAGTTTCAGTGGGTGTTGCCCACTGATGTGGAGGATGTTCTCGGGGCTGTTAGAGCCATTTTTTGCGAACTGGATCCGTGTCTGTCCTGGCTGGTTAAGCCCAGTCAGGAGACTCTAGGGCCGTTGCTGACGCAGGTGGTCAATGCCTCCTTTTGGAAGGGCAGAGTGCTGAGCTGCCTCAAGGAGGCAGTGGTATTGCCTCTGCTCAAAAAAACATTGCTTGACATTGACACCCTCCCCAATTATTGACCTGTCTCTAATCTTCCCTTTTTAGGGAAGATTATTGAACGGGTTGTGGCTTGCCAGTTGCTGGATCATCTGAATGGCATCAGTTTTCTGGATCCCTTGCAGTCCAACTTTCATTTAGGTTATGGTACTGAGACTGCATTTGTGGCTTTGGTCGATGACCTTCGCTGAGAAATGGACCAGGGTTGATCAACCCTGTTGATCCTATTAGATTTGTTGGCTGCTTTTGATACCGTTGACCATGAGATGTTGGTGACTCGCCTGCGGGACCAGGCTGGGCGGGGTGGCGGAATTGTTCTTGAACTGTTCTGCTCATTCCTGGCTGGAAGAACTCAGTGGGTGGTGCTCGGGGATTGCTCTTCATCTTCCCGGGACCTGTCATGTGGAGTCCCAGGCCATATAGGGCTTTAAAGGTAACGACCAACATCTTGAATTGAACCTGGAAAACTATAGGCAGTCATGGTGTTATGTGCTCCCGGTGGCCTGTCCCTACAAGGAGACAAGCCACCAGATTCTGTACCAGCTGCAGTCTCCGGGTTGTTACCAAGGGTAGCCCCACATAGAGTGTGTTGCAGTAGGCCAATCTTGAGGTGATGAATGCGTGGATGACAGTGGCAAGATCGGAGCCCGAGATATATGGCCAGAGACATTGGACCAGATGTAATTTACCAAATGCATTCCTTATCACAGCTGTCACCTGGACATCCAGGCGGAGCTGTGAATCGAGGAGAACTCCTAGACTCTGAACCTGAGGGACCAGGGAGGGACTCATCCCATCAATGATGGGGGTCTCTACTCCCTCACCCTTACCCACCAGCATCATCTCCGTCTTCTCAGGATTCATCTTCAGGTGGCTCGTCCTCATCCAATCCCCCACTGCAGCCAGACACCGGGCAAACACCGAGACTGCTGGGCCTGGGTCAGAAGAAAATGAGAGGTATAGCTGCGTGTCATCAGCATACCAATGACACCGAACTTCAAAACCTCTCACGATCTAACCCAAAGGCTGCATGTACATGTTGAACAGGAGCAGGGACAGAATGGATCCCTGCGGGACTTCACACATGATGATTCACAATCCCCCAGTACCACACGCTGAGTTCTGGCCAGGAACAAGCAGAACCATTCAAGAACAATCCCACCCACCCCAGCATGGTCTCACAGGCAGGTCACCAACATCTCATGGTCAACCGTGTCAAAAGCCGCCAAAAGATCTAACAAAATCAGAAGAGTGGCCCAACTTTGATCCAACTTCAAGCATAGATTGTCAGCCAAAGCCACAAGTGCAGTCTCAGTGCCGTAACCCAGATGAAAGCTGGACTGTGAGGGGTCAAGGAAACTGACGCAGTCTAAATGCCCCAGAGGCTGCTGGGCCACTGCCTGCATAGCCACATCATAGGCTTTTAATGCAGCTCTATGCCACAATCGGTCAGCTTCAGTACGAGTACGGCGCCACTGTTGCTCTAACCATCTTCCGCTCCTGCTTCAGCAGGTCCTCCATAAACCATGGGGCCCTGCATTACCTATGGTCATATGCCTAGGCGCCATTCGGTGGATGACCTCTGTCAGCAAGGTGTTCCAAAAAGCCACGAGGTCATCGAGCGATCGGCTATCAGGGATGGAAGGTATATCCCCCAGAGCATTCTGGAACTGAACCGGTTCCATAAGTCTCTGAGGGCGACCCATACAAACCGGTTCCACACCTCAGGAATGCATTGTCCACCAATTTCCCTCTTGAGCCAGATGGATTATGGGTGTTAACAAATGAGACGATAGCCCGCAATAGCCCACACCAAGTGAGTGTCCACCTGCCCGTTTATTAGGTGTTCCCTCCCACAGGCCATGTGGTCTCCACCCAAAGGACCTACAGCCCTCACTCACAGAGGGGTCTCAGAGAGCCTGGAGCTCACTGTGTGTAGTCTAAAATGTGTGCCCACATGTCTGTGTCTCATCAAGTAGGTTGTGTGCAGTGCCTCCACACATACAGGACTGTCAGTACCGAAAATCCTAAAGCATCCAAAGAGTGACTGACTGCTTCCTGCCCCTCTTTCCCCTCTCACTCTGACTGGTGCTGCCAGTGAGGGGCTGTCCATGTGTTAGGCTGGACATGCTAAACATGTGAGTGGGGGCTTCATGGACTGAACCCAGACTCTAGTGGGCTATTGTCTTGTTTGAAAGCACCCTGTTTCTGCTGGAAGGTAGAGTCATTGCAGGCTTAAAAGAGCTAGTTTCCTGTGTTTTCTCCATTGGCACCAATGTGGAAAACTCAGTGAACCCGGACGGCTGCCTAAAGTCTAACCGCCTGTCCTCGCGGAAGACAGGAAATGTCCATTAGGCCAGTGGGGTTCTGGTGAAGCACATTAGGGCCAACCCCACACATTGTTTATGGATTATTGACTGGTTATGGAAAGATCAGACTAAAGTGGGCATCTCATAAAAACTGATAAACTGGATGAAGTGAAGGGGAGACAACTCAAACAATGATGCGTTAGAGAAAATGATTGATGAGGACACGTTAAGAGAGAAATGTGTCTACTTTGTCTACATGAAGCACTATAGATTTTAGAGTGTAAATTGCAAGAAGCAAGAGAAGATATTTAATATAGGAAAGGAGGCTGTGAGCAGATGTCTTTCTCAATCTGTTGTCTAAGCAAAGTGCACAGAGTGTATAAAATGAAAATTTGCTCCCTTCAAGGGGTTCAGCTTTATTAAAAAGTGAAAGGGAGTGAATGGGAGACAACTTTGCTCCCTTCAAGGGGTTTAGAGGAGAATGACAAAGGCATTTTAAAAATAAGCACAGCTGGGTGTGTGGTAGGGATGGGACTATCAGTGAATTATCAGTTACCGGTATCGGATTAATCTGATATCAGATGTATCAGTATCGGTATATCGGTTTTTTAACATTGCCGATTTTTTTTATCTTTAACATTGCGGCCATTTTTAAAATGACCGCAATATTAAAGATCCGAAAAATCGGCAATCTTAAAAAACCGATACTTATATCAGATTAATACAATATCGCCAATTATCAGCTTTATCAGATTAATCCAATACAGATAGTCCCATCCCTAGTGTGTGGGACACCCAGCCACGGAGCACCCACCCAGGTGGAGTTCTTGGGGTGGGATTATAACAGGCAACTCCTTGGGTGGGTACCACAGCAGCCCTCATGCACTCCCCCTGCCATGGGCCATGGGGGAGGGGAAAGCAGGCAGGGCTGGCCTTTGAAATGGACATGTCCCAGTCCCAGCTGAGTGCTGGGGAAACCCAGGCTCTCCAACACTCCTGGCCAGTTCCTGTGCCTTGCAAAGACTGTTTCCCGACCCATGGTGCCTCTGAATGGTGGATCACTCAGCTGACATGGCTGGCTGCCGCTGTTCATACGGGCTGGGGATGCGTAGGTGCCAGCTCCCACGCACATTTTTGACTGCCCAGGCATGGTGCACACTGACGTTTTCGCCAGTGCTCTGTGAGTGGTCAAGAGTGGGCATTGCATGAGTCACAGAAGCATAAACCTACCCACACCACCTTCACATGGGCGTTCGAGTGGGTGGTTGATGGGTAGATATGGGTGGTTGTGTCTCATTTAAAAATGGCCAAAGATGATGATGATGGGTTCAGAAAGCAAAGTGTGTAAGGAAAAGCTGAAGGGACTGGGCATGTTTAGTCTCGAGAAAAGACGATTGAGGAGGGACATGATAAGAGTCTTCAGACATGGCAAAGGTGGTTCTAAAGGGGTGAGGGTCAGTTCTTCACGGGCAAGAAGTAAAGAGTTTATCTTGCAGGAAGGTTGATTTAGGCTAAATATTATGAAAACCTTTTTAAGTGTAAGAATAGTTGGTGAGTGGGACAAGTTACTAAGGGTGAAGGTGGTGTCTTCATCAATGGAAGATTCTGAAGGGAGGATGAATAAATTGCTGTCAGGTGGAATGATGTGGGCATAATTAAACTGTCCTCTCTGTAGGGAGGATGGACTAGACGACCTCTTGAAGTGTCCCACCGTTTGATGAGTCAGTGAAAATAACCATAAGACAAAGTCCTGCTCTCATAATTTCTCCTAAGGCTTCTCCTCAAGGACAATTCAGCCCATGCCTCCTTCACAAAAAGCCTTCCCCATCTCCCCATTTTACTTCCTGATGGGGAGGTAGTGCCTCTGCTTCTCATTCATCGAAAATGTTCTTCAAATTGGAGAATTTGGATGGAATTTGTTCACAGTATTTGTTATAGCAGATGCAATATGTACAGTGACAACCCCTGACCGATTTTGCTGAGAGGTATCCTAACGTTGTTGTAGACAGTATGATGAAAGGAAGGATACTGTGCAATGCTTGGTTGGTGGGACAACCAAGGACCACATACTGGCAAGGAGAAGAAATGAGGTCCAGTTGAATCAGCTCCCTGTGGCTGCTGACCTGAAGTACTACGGGGCAGGTCTGTGTGTGCACAGGCCTGAGGTAAGTGGGGATCCATTAATAGTCTTGACTACTTCTGGGACTGGCTTGCATGGGAATCAGATAACAGAGGATAGTATTTTGGTCTATATAAAAGCCAGAGGTTCACTAAGGCCTAGGGAACTATGCCACGGCCCGGATCTGGGTAGATAGTTACCCACATAGTCACTAAAGAGGAGGCCAGTTCCACCCTTGACTGTGAGTGCACATATTCCTGTTTTTCAGGAAGGGTCAACGTCAGGCTCCCTAGTGATGTTGCCCTCTGGCTTTTCCCGACTGGGAGCAAGAGTCGAGCTTATGGGGGCAATTTTGGACGTAATGGCCGGGCTCTCCACAGTGCAGGCAAAGGCTGGCCCTTTCCCAGTGGTACCTTTTCATCTTGAGAAGGTTGCTGCTGCTCAGTCCTATTGACCTCCATCGGCTCTGGTGGTCGAGAAGTAGCTCTGGTTAGAGGCCGCTTCTGGAGTGCTGGTACAGTCTGGGGAGTTTGTGCTTGCTCCTGTTGCCTTTCTGTTAGCTGATCATATGTCTGGATACAAAGGTCGATGAAACTCTCCAGGGTAGATGTTAGGGTGAACTGGGGCCAACACATCCTTTAGGTCATCGCTGAGGCCCTGGTGGAACAAGACCCGCAAGGCTGGGTTGTGTAGGGTCATGTCTATGGCCCATCACCAAAATTCCAATGCATAATCGAGGAAGATCTCCAGCCTTTCTTAAGGTTCAAAAGAGTAGTCTCTGCAGTACTTTGCCGGTGGGGGTTATCAAAGGCCCAGTCCATCTCCTTGATGAAGGCCTCAAAGTCAAGAAGCCTTGGATCATGACATTCCATCAACGGGGTAGCCCAGACTAGGGCGTCGCCAGTCAACAAGGTCAAAACTAGGCCTGCTCATCATCTCTCTGTGGCATATGCCCTGAGATGAAGCACAAAAACCAGTTCACACTGGGGCCCAGGAAACACCCGTAAGTACAATGGTCTCCTGAAAAATGCTCTGGTGGGACATTGCTTTTTCTACTAATGGAGGATCAGATTGCGAGGTTGGAGGGTCTGCTATGTAGGCAGTGGTCTGGATTTGGGTTTGCAAGGTGGTTTTTTTGCTGGTGGATGGATAAAACCTGCTTCTGCAGGACTGCAACTAGGTCTTGTGCTGAGAATAATACCCCCTCCGTGTCAGGTTGCCCTGTGGGCATACCAATCTGTAACAGCTACAGCGTGATCTAGTTAGTGTTCAGGGTGATTCTGGGAAAGCAGATAATGCAGACTTCAGGCAAACAGATTAGATGAGGTGTAGTCGAGTTAGAGCACAGGTTGATATCAAGCAAGCAGATAGTAGAGATGCACCAAGTAGGAAAAAACATATTCATGAGTATTTTCGTGTTTCCAAGGTTCAGGCCCGAATGTTCAGCTGCTTCTCAGAAACTTGGCAAATGCTCAGAATGTGGGTGGTGGGCATGAAGGGGACAGGATGGGAAGAGGTGGCAGAGGGCAGTTGGCAGGGAAGGAGGAGCAGGAGGCGGCAAGCTAACCCAGAAAGCAGAGGGAATTGGTGCAGCTGTGGAGTGGGGCGGCTGTTCTAAAGTGCTTTCTTCCAGAGAGCGTTAGAACACAGCCTCCTCACTCCACAGCTACATGTCAACTCCCACTGCTTTTCAGGGGAGTTTGCTGCCCCCTGGGAAGGGGCAGGGAAAGGGGTAGAGGGCAGCAGGCAGGGAAGTGGGGCAGAAAACTCACCTGGAAAGTGGAGAGAGCCAGCACACCGCTGTGCAGTTTTGAAAAAGGCCTTGTTAAGGAGGCAGAAGAAAATGATCCTAGAGTTCAGGTCTCCGATCATTGTAAGAAAGCAATTCTCCGTGTGGCTGAGCTTTCCTCTGATGACTTCCACTTGGACCGGCACCTGTATTTTGCCTGCCGAGATGATCGCGAACGCTTCTGTGAAAATGTAAGTAACTTCAAATACCAGTTTTTCCCTCTACTTCCTGAAGTATGACAAACTGAGCCATGCTTATAAAGCTTGACCTCAAAAGATGTTTGTTTATTTTAATCAATCCTAGTGTATGCTTTAGCATGTTCTTACCTTTAAAAAAAAATAAATAAACAGCTTAATTTTTATAAAAAGAGATGAGACTTTAAAAAACACTTCAAATTCTCCTTCCTGCTTTTGTGTTCCCGGTTTGTTTGGTGAACCTCAAACAGAAACCACTTCTGTCAGGTCGCCTCCTGTCTAAAGGGCCATCAGAGAAACCCTGTGTGTATTGAATATAGTTCTGCTCCACCATCTGTAGTTTGTTCTTTGAACAGCTGTAAACATTTCCATTTTCTTTTTAATAGCAAATATCTTATACTGCTGTAAGTTTTGGCTAACCATTCCTTTGGCATCAGGAGAGCTTGTTGACAAACGTGAAATGCAGTTTAATCTTACGTGATTGTTCAGGAGTGGATAGGGAAGGAGAATCTCTACTCTCATCCAATGGCGGTTATTGCAGGTCTCCAGCATTGCTCATTGTGTTGAATCATCCAGCAGCTAAAACACACCATGAGCCTTGCTAATGGCACAGTCCTATAGCAGAGAAATGAGTTTCTGTTTAGACCTTATGCTCTTGCATGGAGAGATGTTTTCTCAGCAAGAGTCAACCAGAAGCCAGTAATAAAAGGAAGGAAACTCATGCTAATACTCTTCTTTATAAACCCGTTTCCAAGTCAGATACCAAATTTAATAGAAATTTCCAAAACCAAGAACTTGACAGTTTAAAAAATGCTTAAAGGCAGGACCATTTCTAAACAAAACTTTTTCCTTTCAAACGTTTACTACAATACAGTTTACCAAAACTTAAATGCCAAAAAAATGGAAATTAATTACACTTGTATTATAAAACACATTTAACAACATACAATGTAATAAAACTTAAACATCAACAAGCATGCCTAATCTCCCTACGCACTCCTGCACATGCTCTCCGCTCTTCCTCTGTCCCCTCCCTCACTCTCCCTCGTTTCTCCTGCTCACCTAACTGCTTTCAACCCTTCTCCCTCGCTGCCCTCCATGCCTGGAACTCCCTGCCTACCCACATCCGCCTTGCCCCCTCCCTCCACTCCTTCAAATCCCTCCTCAAGACCCACTTTTTCCTCGCTGCCTTTCCCATTGCCTGCTAGTCGTTCCATTTCCATTTTTTCCATTTAATTTATACCCCGCACTCTCTCCAACGGACTCGAGGTGGCTTACAACAAAAGAAATATACAATGCTGTGAGGTCCATATACTTACTGTCTGCCCTCATCTGCAGACTGCTGCTGCAACCAACCTGATTGTAACCAAGCCAAGCACACGCACCTGAGACTTCGCATCCGCCTGAATGTTTGTTTGTCTTCTCCCCTGTCTCTCCCACTGTCCCCTCTCCCTGTCTCCCACTCCTTGTCTTTTAGATTGTAAGCCACAGGCAGGGACCGCGTCTATTTCTATGTTCTGTACTGTGCCAGGCACATGGCTGGCGCTATATAAATATTTATAATAATAATGCTCTCTAATGGTTGCTCCCAGAGAGTATTAAAACAGTGGCCGAAGTAAGCTCTCTGGGAGCATACTGGACTACATTTCCCAGCATGCTCCCAGAGACCATTAGAGAGCATGCTCCAAGACAGCAGACTCACTGCACAGCAGAATGCTGGCTTCCTCCACTTTCCAGGTGAGATTGCTGTCCCCTGCTCCCTTGGGCCCTGCTGCCCTCTTGCCTGCCCCCTGCCTCCCTTGGTATTCCTTGATCAAGGATTTGCCAAGTGCTGGAGCCAATTCCTTGGTCCACCCAGAACTCGGCAAAATGAATCGAGGGCCAGAATACTCGGTGAAAACGGAGTAATTTCGAGTGCCGCATTTCAGCCCTTGCCCTAGCAGATAGCACAGGCATCAGGGTTAGCAGAAGCGTAGTCAAGTTAAAGCACAGGTTGGTGCCAGGCAAGCAGATAGCACAAGTGTCAGGCGAGGTGTGGTCTGCTTGGGAGAGAGAGTCTGTGAGAGTGTATGGCACAAGCACATCTGTATGGCATATAGTGGCTTATAGCAGAAGCGTATAGGCCCGCTGAAGTGGTTAGCATGAGTTACAAATGTTGCATTCATGAGGAGGAACGTAACCTAGCCAAGTTTTTCAAAAGAAGGAGCTGCTTCTAATGTGCTGACTACATAAAACTAAGGAAATAGTTGCCTGGCAGCATGAATGCACCACGAAGTTCTAATTTTCCCATTGTTTTCTTGGGTTGCATTTTAATTATTGAGAGTGGCTGGCTGCCAGCTGTGGGCCAGGCTGACTAAGAAGACTGTGAGGCCCTTGGGCACGCTGGATTTGCCTGCAGGGTGAGCATGTGCGGGGGTTAAAGCTTGCTAATTGCCTGGGATTTTGCCAAATTTACCGCTACAAACTGAGTTACTTTAACGAGCCTTACAATTCAATTCTCAAAGCGCCCTGTCAGAACAAGCCTCATTCACTTCAGCAGCGCTCCTGGTGGCATAAGGGCTTCAAGGATCAGGATGCCTGTGGCTAATGCGATTAGCTGTTCGCGCTTCCTCTGCTGGAGCTGGTTGTCCTGTCTTGTTGTGGAGGAAACTTACTTCAAATAGTGGGCTGGAAAGAAATGCAGGAGAAACCGGCATGAACCTGGCCTACGGTCAAAAGCATCTGCTGCGGAGGCCTGACTCCAGCAGTGCACAGAAAATGCCTGACTGAGTGACTTCAAAAAGGAAGCTGAAGAGTGGAGAAGAAAAGGCTTTAGAGCACTGGACAGAAAATTCTGGAAGGTTGAATGGTTTCTAGAAGAGAACATTTCCCTTGCTACGTAGTGTCCACACACCAAGCAACGTTTTGCTAAGCCCAGGGCAAACTCAAACCCCAGACAAGCACACTAATATACAAGCTCATGGTTCCATTCTGGGCACCCTTGGAGGAGCAGCTTGCTGCCCAGAGCATTGCTTTTGTTCCAACGCTGCTTCTGATTGGCCCACGTAACTCACACTATCTGGACACAGCAAAGAGACAGGTTCAAACATGCTCGCTGGAACAGGCTTATGTAAATATTGATGATTTATTTAGATTTTGGAGTCAGGAAAGCAGTGCCGAGGGTATGGGCCCAAGCTGAGGACTGTTAATTTGCTGCTCTTCCAGGCAAAAGCAGATACAGAGATGGGTTTGAGTCACCTGTGGCTTTTCCAAGGCATAGTAAGACAAAGAACAGGTTTGCAAACTGTATGCTCCCTCTGCCATCGTACAGTCCTCAAAGTCTCCCTTCGGTATTTAATGTGCAGTTGCTGTTGCCTTGTTCCCCTGTGGCTTCATGTCCATTCTGTTCTCTTTCTGTCCCAGTTCCCTCCCCAGCCTCTCCCACATGAAACATGCCCCACCCACCCCAAGGTTCTATCCTCCCATCCACCCCCAACCCTATTCTCAAACTGGGCCCTCCATTGGGCAAAAGGGTAGGGTCTTTAGGGTGGGGTTACCCATGAAGGCAGCACCGCCCCAGCTCCCAGCAGCAGCAACCCTGCCAGAGTGGGCAGGGGAGAGAACAGGGCCAGCACTCTCTCCCCCACCCCCCTCTCTAAAAGCCTTCCTTCTGGTGGGGCTTTTTGCAAGTCGCCTGAGCAACACTAGGATATTTTCAGAGTGGGTGGGGGGGGCGGAGTTCAGGCTGCTTGCAAAAGGCCCCCTCAGAGTCAGGGTCCCGGGCTCAAGTGAGACCCCTCACCCACGGTAGCTACGCCCCTGTCACTAGCATAGGACCTCCCTGCCAGGCTGAACACAGGCTGGTTCTTTCCAACTTCTGGTGCAAGGACTCCATGCCTGAGTCCTGCATGGGGCTCTTCTACATAAACCCCAAGCATCTCCCAGATTGTGAGGCTGTGGCTGTTAATATATGATGCCCTTTCCTTTCTAGCCCCTGGCTCTAACTCCCTGAGCCTCACCCAAAATTTTAATCATGAATGGTCCCTGCCCAAAGTTCGATAGGAGTTGGCTTTTGTATGGTCAAAACCTGCACTCTCCCAGCTCAAGAAGTGTCACAGAAATGATAATCAGACTACAAAAGTCAAGCTGTATGTTAGCCTGGATTCAGGTCTGGGCTGAAGGATGTCAAAAGTTGTGTGACAAAGTACGTGATTGTTCTTCGGCCATATATTCAGTCAGGAAAGCAATTGCCTTTGGAAGGGATCTATTTTCCTTGCTTTATCTTCTGGGAAGAAATTGATGGTGGTTGACTTTAACAGATAAAACATGAGCAGGTGATTTCAGAGATGATGGTTGCCTCTGGCATGAAATCCTTCCCCCAGAATTTTTTTTTTTTATTATTATTATTAAACCATAAGTTCTAAAGAGACAAATCAGCCTTGTTTCCTGGAAGATGAGAAGATGCCCCGGTGGATCCCACAGCCACCATACGCCTGTACGCTTTCTAAAGTTAGTTCACAGCTGATTGCTTATTGTTTAGCAGGGATGGGGATGTTTTCCCTCCCAGTGACCACTTTGAAAATTAGTACAAGCTCTGACTGGTGTGTGTGTGTGTGTGTGTGTGTGTGTTACCTCGCTTGGGGGAAGGAAGAAACCCTGACAGTGAATTTGCATAAATGTGCATGTGTTTGGTTCATGTACATTTAAAGTAACATTTCTGTTTGACTAATAAAAAAGCTAGAGGCAGGAGGTAGCGGTAGGATACATGGTGTAGGGGCTGAGTGCAGAGGCACGGGACTGCTAGGGTAGATGGGCAGCCCCATAGCTGGTGCCCAGAGGGCTCCCAGGGCAAAAGTCTCTTCTCTCACTGCAGCCAAAGCAGGAATGTCTCCTAAGCAGCTGGGTCTGGATAACGTTGCACGTCAGCTCCCCCCCCCCCCCCCCCCCCAATCTCACTCAGGCAAAGGCAGGTAAAACATAAGGCGATAGCTGATAATTATTGACTTGACTCTGAGTCCAGACATTGTGCTTGAAAACTCAAGACTCGGCATTTTTTCAAAACAAGCGTGAGCCCGGCTGCGATCGTCTAAAACGGCCTCAGGGTCAAACCTTGAGAGGTGGTAGCCCTAGCTCTGAGGGCCATCTAGAAGTTGGGAGTGCACTTGGGAAGAGGAGGGCCCATAGAGCTATCCCTTATCCTTGTGTACATGCCTTCACCTTTTCTCCCTTCTCCTGAGCTCAGTCTTTCAGTACTAGGTGACAGGAACTGGATGCAGGGGCCAGATCCAAGAACTGGAAAGAGGCCAAATAATAGCTAGCTGCAGGTTGCATTTGGCCCCTGGCCCCGAGGTTAATGATTATTAAACCTACTAAAACACTAACGGCTAAACCAAAGGCATCGCACTGAAGAACAGAGGTACAATCTGTTACCCCCAGGGTACTCTCACGCATGCTTCTGCCCAAAGTGGTCCATCTGTGGAATGCTGTAGCCAGGGGTTTTGTATGCACCAGAACGTGGGGCAGTCTCTCTGGTTTTCCCATGGCACCACTTGGAAACGGGTGGACCTGGCACTGCCGCTGCTGTGGGCAGACCTTTTGCTGTGGCTCAGTTGTTTGACAGCAAGACATTCTTGCCACCCATAAGCAGATCTGTGCGTACAGCAGCAACCTCTACAACTCTGTCCCCAAGGGAGAGAGCAAGGTTGCTGCAGGGGGATGGTTCCCACATTAAATTAGCTACATGGGAGTCATGAAAGGGGATATTTCTCTTCATGTTTCAAGGAGCAATCACCTGTACTCTAGCACATGGCCAAACCCATATTCACATGAACATAAAAATAGGGCTTTGGGGCCCATAGCTCTGTAGTCGTGGTCGAGGTAATGTGTGAAAGCAGCTCTAATGTTGCTTCCTTCCTCAAAATCTCCCTTCGGATTTTAACGTGGTGCATGAGCTCTTAACCCGCCCCCCCAGCAGACTCTGCTGGCATGCCCTTGAGAGAGGGAAAATGCACAAGCTTTTCCTTGACTGCCCATCAGCAGGGTGTCAGATGCGAGATGTTTACAAAGCCTCTCCGGTCCCAGACATGCATTGGACGATAGAAATATGCACCATCAAAAGGTGTTCAGTTGCCCAGTTTGCACTGACGTGCAGGGTTTGCGTATGTCGTTTAACCAGACAGCATGGGAATTCTGGCCTTTACAGAAGAGTTCCTAACAATGATGACATATGGGAAAATGACCTGACTTTATAATAGTTCCTGGGCATGGGAACTAGGAAAGAGGCTATAAAGACCTCAGTTAAAGTACTGGATTAAGCAAAGATACAGTGCATGCCTGATGAACAATTAAAATAAAAACACAGTAGCTCTGTCTAGTCATGTTCTCTCTAACTCTCGATTCCTCCCCCTATTAATTCCTATCGAAATAAATGAGTAAGTTCCTATGCTTCATGTGATGTAGGACGAGCCAATCACAATAGTCCCTTCTGGTCTTACAAATCTCCGAATGCATCACAGGAAGTAATCTTGCTTGATGTAAGTCTAACTAAAAACGGGAATGCATACTGTATAAAACTCTTAATTGGGTAACAGGCTTGATAGCACCGGATTGGAAACAACCCAAACCTCACGACTTATCCCTGTAATAGACTCCTACTAAAATAAAATAATGCTTAATAAAACTTACACTTGGAAAACTCGTTTGCTTGGGCTATTGATTTAATTAGCTTGAGTCCATTTGTTTTTATCACCAACATTTGTGTTTAAAACGCAGAAAGTGGAAGTTACAGAAAAGTGTTTTCCTCTTATGGTGACTTTAGGTGCTATCTCCGTGCTGGGCTTGATCTTGCGGTACAATCATAGACTTGGAAGGGAATTAAAGGGTCATCTAGTCTGGTTATGTCCCTGGATGAGGGGTTCCTAAACTTGGGGTCTGGCCTCTACACTTGCCCCAACAGCCAACCTGTACCACCTTTAAGGGCTTCTCCCAGCAAAGGTGGGTCCCTTATAAATACCAACAACAGTTCTATATATGGGGTGGTCCCACCTTGATCGTAGGCATTCCTCAGGTTGAGGCCTACTGCTCCTCCAAAAGCCTCAGAGTCTAGTTCATCCAGCATGGGCTCCTTGCTCCACCTTGCCTGGGTTCCAGTGCCCTGGGCAGCCAGCCCTTGCAAAGATGTGCTCCCTTCAGCATCTCCTAGTGATTGCCATTCTCCTTCTGGAATAGGCCCTTTATATTGGCATGGGGCTGTTCTGTTTTAAAGGGCCAGTACCCTTTCCCCTCAGTATTATTATTATTATAAGCATTTATATAGCACCAGGCCAGCGATATACCTGGCGCTTTATAAAGAATAAGATAGACACGGTCCCTGCCCAAGAGCTTACAATCTAAAGACAGGGGGAGGGGAGACAGGGAAGTGGGAACTGAGTGAGAGACAAGGGATGTGACAATCATGAGGATGGGAGAACTCAGGTACACGTTATTGGCTTGGTTGCAGTAAGTTGGGAGTTTACAGATAGCATGTGGGAGATAATCCTGGGTGGGGATGATTAGCAGGAGTTAGGAAGGGCGGAGTGGAAGAGGTGGGTTTTGAGGAGGGACTTGAAGGTGTGGAGGGTGGGAGCCAGGCGGATGAGGGCAGGGAGGGAGTTCCAGGCGTGCGGGACAGCAAGGGAGAAGGGACGAAGGCGGTTGGGGGAGCAGGGGAGGCGTGGGAGGGTGAGGGAGGGGATGGAAGAGGAGCAGAGTGCTCGAGCAGGGGTTCGGAGGGAGATCCGGGCAGAGAGGTAGGGGTGAGCGAGTTTGTGAAGGGTCTTGTAGGTGAAGACGAGGAGCTTGTGCAGAATACACTCAGGAAGAGGGAGCCAGTGGAGAGAGGAGAGGAGAGACTGTACGTGGTCAAAGCGACGGGCAAGGTGGATGATCCTGGCAGCAGAGTTTTGAACAGAGGTAAGGGACGAAAGGTGAGAGCGGGGGAGACCAACAAGGAGGAGGTTACAATAGTCGAGGCGTGAGATGACTAGGGCATGGATGAGAGTTTTGGCAGAGGAGACAGACAGAAAAGGGAGGATCTTGGCAATGTTGTGGAGGGCAAAGCAGCAGGATTTGGCAAAGGAGTCAATGTAGGATTTGAAGCTAAGATGTGAGTTGAAGATGAAGCCCAAGCTGCAGGCTTGGGGGACAGGGAGGATGGAGACTCCGTCAATGGTAATTGACAGGGAAGAGGGAGAGGAAGGATTGGGAGGGAAGATAAGGAGTAAATGGTGCCTAAAACAGACACCATTTTGTTTTGCTTTCAGTGCTGGAGGCCATATTGTGACTGGACTCTGCCACACTTGACCATTCAGTATTATTTCCCCTGTTTTCTTAATAAACCGACTGCTGGATTGTGAACTGCAACCTGCCTCCTGGGTTTTGCTTCCTAGTCTACCTGTAGTGGGACTTGGTGAGAGGATAACAACGAACAAAGGTAAGTTTCTAACATGTAATGTGTCTTCTTCAAGTTGTATCCTCTCACCAAGTCCCTGTTCCCACCCTCCTCCCAACTTGCAGTGGCTGGGATATGAACTGGAGGGGCTGGTTGGGGAGGGGCTATATATAGGCCCTGAGGGAGTGATGTCAGAGTGTGGGAAAATTAAAGGAAAAGTGCTTGCTATGATCTGAGTTAGGCATTAGATGGCGCCACAATACCTATAGTGGGACTTTATGAGAGGATACACGGAAGAAACCTACCTTTTGTGCATGTGCTGTTTTCCACCTGTGGTGCAAAGTATTCTTGTGCACACTTTATATTTTTTTACTGCATTGGTGTTTATTGAATTGTTATGACTGATGGCAAATCTACAGTGCCTGAGGTTTAATTTGATATAGGATGTGTGTAAGTTATTTGATTGGAAGTGCCTGGAATTTCTTTTATATTTTAAACTCAACTGGCTATTAATATGCAGATGGGCCTTTGGGTAGAGCAGCTGCAGCAGCTGCAATGGGCCCTGTATCTAAGGAACCCGGAGGAAGCACTTGCCCTGCTGCCACTCTGGAGGGATGCCTAGGGGCCCACAGCCACTGGTCCCAGCAGGCACTGGGAATGCTTGCAGATTCGTGTCAGGACAGGTCCTGTCTCTGGAGTGGTGGAGGGGCACGAGGGTCTTATAAGGACCCTTGCAGGTAAGTCCTGCCTCTCACTCTGGTGACCCCGCTCTCCCCATCCCTCCTTCCCTGGCCACCCCTCAGACTCTTCATCCCCCTCCCACTTTGTCCCGGTGGCCATGCATTTCCTAAGCCGAGCCCTGGTGTCAGGGCATTTTGAGGAGGGTTGCCAGTGGGGGGCTAAGGCCGGAACAGAGGGAGCAAAAGAGGCCATTTCCCTTTGACCGCACCCAAAAGACAATAGGCCCTTCCTTTCACTAATGTATAATGCTAAAAGAAGAATACTCCTCTGATTTATTTCTGGGATAATTCATTTATTTATGGATTTATTCCTTAATACATGCAGATTTTTTAATCAAATAAATGGTCTTTGGTTCAAGGAAATTGGGATGTAGATTTGAATCTAGTGGCTGGTGGAATAAAGGAGCTTCATGAAGCATTCTGCCCCTAGCCTCTGGGAACCTCTGTGCAGCCCTGATTTTGATTCCCTTGTTCATAAACTTACTGAAGGGACTATTTGTTGTTAAACAAATGTGGTAACAGAGAGATTTCTTGGAGGGAAGGAGAGATAAAATGGCAGCCATCCATCTTATTACCCATTAGGAGCACCTAGTACATTGTTGGACTGGCACATATAATACACTGATTTATACATTTCTTTTCATGTTAAAGAAAAGGGAACTGGAGAGACTATTTATTTAATCTTTATGATGCAATCTCCAAAACTCCCAGTAGATGGCAGCATGTCTTGTTATGTTTAGGAGACAACTCCGAGCAGGAAAGCTTGCATGCAGATTCTCAGCAACAGAGGTTGGTCTGCTGAAAGGTACAGCCTTAACTACTTTGTCTCTTCTCTCTGCCAGATTTGGGAACAACATGGCAACCACACTCTCAACCTCTTTGAGAATGAGGTAGAAGGACAAAGAAAGCTTCTACCCTTGCAGAAAATTCCTGGTGTCTTTCAGGGGAATGAAATTATGAATCTATAGAGACATGAAAGCCCTCTTGACTCCAGGTCCAATGGCTGGATCCTGACCATGGTGGCGGCTAGCCCGGGCTGTGACTTTGGATTTCCCACCATGGACAGGATCTATCCCATTGAAACATCTGATGGCTGCTTCTCGTCCACTTTCTAATGTGACGGTGCCCCCTATGGCAAAGGGGGGGGGAGGGGGAGAGGAAACCATGGCAAAGTGGGCCACTTTCATGTTTAGAAGCACCCTCTGTCAGTGTTTCTCAGCCTATGGGGTCATAACCTAAACCTGGGTCTCCATACTACACTGAATAGAAGGCCATTGGCAAATCAGTCCTTAGCCTCCAAAGGGTGTGAACCACTGGTCTATAGGACTTTCCCAACAGGATAACAACTAAGGTAACTAGAGGGCATCCCCAGTGGATTCTGCTAGGAGAACTCTTCATTTCCGTAGACTGTGATTTTTCTAGGTAAAACCCATAGCGTTAGAACACATGGTTCAAGAAGATGGATTCCTCAGTCTGACATATCCTGCCCCTTATTGGGCAGCTACACTCTCACCCGAGCAATTCCCAGAGGAGCTCCTCATGAGAAACCCAGGACAAATCTGAACAAGAAGCAAAGGTCTAGATTGTGGGTGTCCAGTTGCACTTCTACTCAGAGTAGAAGTGCAACTGGACCCCCACAAAAAACGGGCACCCGGTCAAATCTGGGATGCTCGACTCGGGCCACCTTTGTGTGGGCACTGATTAATCTGGGCTACCCACGTGGTCCCTGGGCTGACTCATCCGGTTGCTGATGCTCAACTGAGCTGGGTTCTTCTGGCTTGGCTTTTCGGAGTGGAGTGGTGGGGGGCAGGAGCAAGGAGGCCTCTCCCAGTGCACCAAGCGGTCCCCATAGTGGGAGCACGCACAGCGCCTGCTTCAGTCTGACTGAAGGCATTGCGCCCGCAACCTGAACGCGACCTGCGAGCACCCCCACTACGGGGACTGTGGCACGCCACCAGAAGAGACCTCCTCGCTTTCCTCCCCCTCAGAAACGCTGAGTGGGACGAACCTGGCTCAGCTGAGCGGTGTGCAAGGAGGAGGAGTGGCAGCAGCCGCCGGGTGGGTGAGTCGGCCTGGGGAGTGTGTGGGTACAGGCAGAAGCTGGGATCAGCTTCCTAGGGCATCCTAGAAAGTCTCAGAAAGACCCACATTTGTCAGGCATCCGGGCACCCAGTGGTGGGCCAGGTTACCTCTCGAGGGCCTGCAAAAGGCATGTATTAGCCACAGGTAGCAAATGTGCTACCAGCTGCAGCTCTAGGCTGGAGGTTTAGCTGTTGAGGGAGGGGGCCGAACTGTTGTTGCTGGAACTAATTACACAAATAAGGCCTCACTTGATAAGAACATGAGACGTATCATACTGGGTCAGACCAATGATCCATTGAACCCAGCAGAATCCTGTCTCTGTCGTGGCCACAATCCCATGCCCTGCGGACTTTGCATGCATCCGCGCGTTTTCTGCAGGGCACAATGTGCCTGCAGTGTGGATCCGCGCCGCACAGTTTGTGCATGGCTGCACACGCGTGGGCGTGGGAATCTAGCCCACTGACTGGCCGCCCTTGGTCACTGCGGATAAGCACCCAACAGGTCAGAATGGAGCAATTCATTCCCTGCCGTTCACTCCCAGCCCCCCAACGTCAGAGCTTACATCCCCTGCCCCACTTGGCTAATAATCATGAATGGGCCGATCTTCCAAGAAACGATCCAATCCTTCTTTATATCGAGGGATGCTACTGACCTTGGCCACATCCTCTGGCAGCAAGTCCCACAAGCAGGGCCCCGATTCTTCCGCGGAATTTTTTTAAAAATTCCGTGGGAGTCAGGGGCCAATTCTGCGCCTCGGCGCGATTTACCATGCGGGGG